>BPLT01000061.1:1800000-2172500 GCA_019656295.1 Rhododendron mucronatum var. ripense
TCTCGCCTTGGGCAAATCATTATGATGAAACGGTTTCTGACAATTTGATGATGTGTGGAAATCCCAATGAATTTTGTGAAACTCTGATGGAATTGACGAATACCTTATAATTAGGAATGTGCGAGTTGAATGGAACTTAGAATGTGTAGATGGGCGCAGAAACGTATTTGAGCCTTTTTGACTTCGATAATCTTTGATTCGACCTCCTTTTGACCAATCTTTCGTAAGCTAAACTCATCATTTTCATTGTTTGTTTTAGTTACCTTTAAATACTTTGAAAACCTTCAGAGGAGTCGTATTTCGTTCGAATCAAGGTTTTTTGGAAGCTAGGGCTCGTAACTTCTTGGGTTTCGTGCTTCGACTTCGAGGTAGGAATTCTACCTCTCAATATATGTAAAAGTTGTGTTTTCTAGCCTTGTAATCGTGCCTATGGTTGTTGTCGTGATGTGGTAGTTGAATCTTTGAAAATCTGCAGAAAATCTGCTCGTAGCGTCCCCGTATCGATACGATGTTTTGCTGTATCGATACCATTTCAAAACCGTAACTTCAGAATTTCTGATTTGAATCCCGTATCAATACGGAATTTTGCCATATCAATACAAGATCATAATGGATAGTTTTTCAGCTTTGTTCCATACTTCTTTGTTTTGACCCCCAATCATTTCTAACTTGTTCTAAACACTGCCAAATCACTCCATAATTTTGTTAATCGCATCCGTTGAGTTCATGGAGTATCTTTGCATCCTTCGCCCCTTGTTTGGTATAATTGGATGTTGATTTTCCATATGGACTTTAATTGATCGAATCAAAATGACACATTACGTGAGTACGAGATTCTTGGACACTTATCGATACAATGAGAACATTCGGGGCCCATCGACAGGTGGGTGCTTGACGAGGGATATCGGGGTCCCATAATTAGTCCGGTAGCTAATGCTCATATTGAACACTCAAGGCCCAATCTTCGAAGTGGGTGCTTGGCAGGGGATATCGGGGTCCTATAATTAGCCCGGCAGGAGCTTCGGCTCAAGACACATACGATGAGATGGTGTAGGACACATAAAAGGTGGGAATGGTTCTAGTGTGAGTTAAAGCGGTGATCGTTAAGTTGTTGTTTCGAGGTTATTAAGCTAAGGGTATTGATTACCATATTGTCCTTGTTCATGTTCCTATCCTATGATCATCCTAGCATTTCTTTTGCATATAATGTTAGATTAGAATTTCCTGCTGAGTTAGTGTAGCTCAAACCCTCCATTATTTTCAGGTACTAATTCAGGGCAGTAGCTAGCATGATTGAATGCTTGGACGTGGACACATTTTGAATGCTAATGTGGAGAAGTTACTTATCCGTCTTTGTAAATCTCTTTTGAAAGATGTATTTGTAACTCTATTTATAAATCTTTGATTTGGAATATTGTAAACTCTTAACTTCCTTTCAATACACTGTACTTATGTTAATTCGGGGCCTTGGAGCTAGATGTGTAATTTCTGGGAACTTAGGATGTTGAAATGAAATTATGGAAATGGAAATATAGTATCATTTTGGGATGTCGTATGAAATATTGTGCGATTTTATTTATGGAAATCATTTATTGTTATATTGAAAATCACGGGTGTGACAAAATTTTTTTTATATATCAAAAGACGTCACCAATTGACTCCCAGTAGGTCAAAAAATTCTATTCATTTTGGTAAAATGCTCGCATCTCTTTCTTTTTTTAGTCGGACCATGACCGCCTGTACAATGATAAATAAGGTTTTCAAAGCATTAAAAGATGACGGAAACGAACATCGAAAATGACAAGGTCTATATTATGAAAAGTTGGTCAAAAGATGTAATTTCTGGGAACTTTGGATGTTGAAATGAAATTATGGAAATGGAAATATTGTATCATTTTGGGATATCATATGAAATGTTGTGCAATTTTATTTATGGAAATCATTTATTGTTATATTGAAAATTGAGGGCATGACAAAAATTTTTATGTATCAAAAGACGTCACCAATTGGCTCCCAGTAGGTCAAAAAATCTATTCATTTTGGTAAAACGCTCACATCTCTTTCATTTTTAGTCGGACCATGACCGCCTGTACAATGAAAAATTAGGTTTTCAAAGCATGAAAAGATGACGGAAACGAACATCGAAAATGATAGGGTTTAGATTATGAAAAGTCGGTCAAAAGGAGGCCGATTCAAAGATCACCGGAGTCAATTCTTTTAAGTTTAGTTTTGATGTATTATTGAATCTAAATCTTGTGAATATAATTTTTTTATTCATGATAAGAGAATGTTCTCTATGCATTGGGAAGACTGTGGGGTTGTAGTTGTAATGTGATTGAGGTAGATTAAATATATAAAATATCCTCAATCATTTTCGGTGTTCTCGTTTAGAAACATTCTCAAGTTTTGTTGTGTGTTCCCGGTTTTTACCTACCCTTCAGTGGAGTGTGGATGCACTATGGACTCCCCAGAACACGTAAATAATGATGAAATACATAAGAACTAGGTATTTGAGAATCGAATCAAACTTAAAACCGGTGTTTTAGCCCAATGGCTCATACGATTTTTGTCCTAGCCTTCTTTCGACCCCTTTTCATTAACAAAAGTTAAACGTATTTGTGGTTGAATTTTACCATCTTTTAGCACCATAAAACTCTATTTATGATGTATAATGGGTCTCGATACGATTTAAAATGAGTGACATGCGAGCATTTTACCGAAATGACTTATTTTTGAACCACTAAAAATAAAATAATCGCGTCATTTATTGTACAAATTTTTTTGCATCCAGAATACTTGGGTTAAAAAGTAAGTTGAACAAACTTTCTAACGGTTTAATTCACGTGGAAGTTGGTGTTCGGGAGTGTTCGGGGCAAGTCCGCAAAGTTTGACCTTTTTTGCAGCAACATTCGCCTCAGGCGCAAGGGTATGTGCCCCAGGCGCACATCAATGCGCCCGGGCGCATCCTCAAAGCTGCAACACAAGTCAAATTTTGCAGGCTTGCTTTGGACACTCCCGAACTGTCACGCCCTCGATTTTTAACATAAATATAAATAATTTCCATAAATAAACTTCGCCATAATCCTTACGATAACCAAAATCATGTAGAATTTCCAAAATATTACACCTTTGGCTCCGAAGCCCAAATTAATGTAAGTACTGAATGTTCAAGAGTTAAGATTTACAATATTCCATAGTCCAAAAGATTTACAAATAAAGTTACTAATACATCTCCAACAGAGATTACAGAGATGCCTAAGTAACTCCTTCAATCTTAGCTCTCAAAATAATGATCACATCCAAGCATTCTGAACATGCATGCTATTATCCTGCGTTGGTACCTGAAAATGATAATAGGCTTGAGCTACACTAGCCCAGTAGGAAATTCTACGCTAGCATTATATGCAAAAGAAATGCAAAGATGATCAAGGAATAGGAACATAAACAAGGTCAAAACAGAAATCAACACTCTTGACTTATTAACCTCGAAACAACAACTCAACGATCACCGCTTAACTTACACTAAAACCATTCCCACCTTCCATGCATCCAAAACCATCTCGTCGTATGTGTCATGAGCTGAAGCTCCTGCCAGGCTAATTATGGGACCCTTATATCCCCTGCCAAGCACCCACCTAAAAGGTTGGGCCTTGAGTATTCAATATGAGCATTAGCTCCTGCCAGGCTAATTATGGGACCCTGATATCCCCTGCCAGGCACCCACCCGTCGATGGGCCCCGAATGTTCATCGTTGTGTCGATAAATGTCCAAGAATCTTGTACTCACATAAGGTGTCATTTCAATTCAATTCAAGCGAAGTTCATGCGCTAATCGATATCAAAATTTATCGAACAAGGACAAGGGATGCAAAGGACACACAACGAACTCAAGGAATAAGATTAACAATACTATGGGGTGATTTGGTGATGTCTAGAATAAGTTAGAAATGATCGGGAGCCAAAACAATGGAGCTTGAAGCAAAGAACAATAGTTGGACTAAGCTACTGTTGTATGGACAATGGAGCTTGAAGCAAAGAACAATAGTTGGACTAAGCTACTGTTGTATGGATACTGCGAATTTCAGTATCTATACAACAGGGGCTAAAAACGGTCCAAAGAGCATTGTATCGATACTGATTTAATCAGTATCGATACAACAATAGCTAACGACGTTCCAGAGAATCTTGTATCGATACTGAATTAGTCAGTATCGATACAAACGGGTGTTCGTCCAGATTTTCTGCAGATTTCGGCGATTCCAACAACAACAACAACCACAACAACCAAAGACACGATTTAAGGCTAGAAAACACTTCTATTACATATATTGAGAGGTAGAATCCCTACCTCAAGGCCGAAGAACGAAACCCACGAAAATACGAGCCCTAACCTTTCGAAACCTTGATTCGACCGAAATACTCCATATCGAGCTCTAATCGACGAAGAGCAAGCCCAAAATCACGTGTAGAACGAGGAATGAAAGTTAGTTTGTGAAGGTTTTAAGGAGTTTTGGAGAGAGAGTAAGAGAGAGGGAGAGAGCCGAGAGATGAGAGAAAGAGGCGTGAGGAGTGGGGGAGAAAAATGATCTCCTACTCTCTCACCCTCCTATATATACTCACATATATGCTAATTACACTTGCACCCTTCCACAATCAATTGAAACACTCCAGCCCAAAATCACATAAACACAATTATTTCATATTTCTTCATTTATAAACGTTAAAATTAATTGAATTAAATACGGGTCTCTACATCCTACCCTCCTTAAAGAAATTTCGTCCCCGAAATTTTCCGAGCCAAGACTAGCTAACATAAACATCATATATGCCTGCAACAATCGTAGACATCAATATTATGTAACATGTCTGACATCACGATACTTAAATCTTAACACTTATTTTGGTTCATTCAGGAAATAGATGCGAATATTTCTCTCTAACTTCGTCCTCCCTTTCCCATGTCAACTCTTCCCTACCTTGATTACTCCACAAGACACGCACCAATGGTATCGTCTTACCTCTCAAAACTTGATCGCACGAATCTAGGATACGTATCGATTCCTCTCCATAAGACACGTCGGCCTCTAACTCAAGCTCGAACCACTCTAACACGTGCGATGGATCCGGTTCGTATTTCCTCAACATCGATACATGAACCACGTTATGAACGCCGATAATCTCGGTGGTAAAGCCAATCGATACGCGACTTCCCCAATCTTCTCGATAATATCAAACGGTCCGATATAACACGGCGAAAGCTTTCCCCCTTTGCCCAAAATGAGATAGTCAACGACGCGGCGACACCTTAAAGAACACGTGATCCCCCACTTCAAACGATATCGGTCGACGACGACGATCGGCATAACTCTTTTGCCTACTTTGCATGGTTAACAATCATTGATGAATCACTTTGATTTACTCGGTGGTTTTCTTTTGTGCCTCAAGAAGACATAGACGAATCGCTCTCATGTTCTCGGAGAATTCTTGGATCAATTTCGGCCCAACCAACGTAACCTCGCCCAACTGGGTTCAACAAATGAGTGGTCGACACGGTCTCCCATATAAGGCTTCATACGGTGCCATCTCGAGGCTAGCTTGGTAACTATTATCGTACGCAAACTCGACTAACGACAAGTGATCTTCCCAATTACCCCGAAAATTCCATGACACAAGTCCTAATCATATCTTCTAAAATTTGAATTATCCTTGAAATTTGCTAACTCAACTCCAACGAGTCACCAACCGTAATATCAAATCTCATACTACAACCTCATAATCGTCACATCATTCACTCTTTTCTACGTAATTTTTTTTTTTTCCTAATTACTCCACAAAATTCTTACTATCAGTATGGTTCTGCCACTTAACACTCAATCTTGAACCTTTATCATCCTTATTACATCCTCAAGTTCCAACATCTGTACAAGAATCTTAGTCCCCACACACCAATCATGACTGTTAGACCGCAACCCGACAAATAATAACCTTACATTCCCAAATTTCAAATTCTACATTTTCGTTCCATGCGCCTTATTCTACCAAGTACTCCTCGAACTTCCTAGAAGGACAAATTGAACTACTCATAAAAACTCAAATTTTAATACTCTAAGTTTCATCTTCCCAATCCCAACCGATAGACCAATCCATTGATATTTTTTTTGAATGCCCAACTACTCTCCACTATAATAGAACCAAGAAATCCAAAACCCAACAATTTGACTACATAACAATCATTACCATTTTCTCAATTTTAACACCAACTCTCCCTAATTAAACGTCTCACATCTCAAAGTTATTAATACCTCTTTCGTCTCCAAAATAAATAAATAAACACACCTCACAACTGATTCGATTCTATCAATACCACAAATATAGGCAGCTGCACCATTCCCTTTAACAATCTCAAATTATTTCACGCACCCCGCTACTCACTTTCCTCTCTTAAAAGACACAATTAACCTCACACAGTACATTAGTGCACTTATAACACAAAACTGCTAGCCATTACCTCCATTTCACATCCATACTTTCTACACAACTCTTATATCAACTCTACATAAACCTTGAATGTCTTTTCATCCATCTAACATTCAAACACAATCAAGGGTCTAATACTACTCCACTTTTCCTAGCCAACTCGGAATCATTACTAGTTTCCATTTCCGAAAATCTAAACTCGCTTCTATGGAAATACATCCCTTCTACATAACTCAATACAATGCGACATTAAGACCGTTTAGGCAAACTCCCAAATTCACTGTTCTCCTTATCACAAGCTATTAACTACTCCTACCTAATGGTTGACATACTGCTGATACCTTTCGTATCTAACTTTCTAATCATCATACAAAAGAGTAGTAAAGACACACGTCAGATTCTAAGCAAAGATCGTCTTCCCGTAACAAATACTCATGCACACATCAGTGTCTACCCCACACTGCGTACTGCGAGCAAATTACAAATATTGAAGTTGCACATCAAGTCAAGCATGTATGTTAACGCTAAACGACAGTAAATTTCGTACATGAAATACATATCAACAAACCATCCTTACAAATTGACGACTTACACAACATCAGATTCATCCACGTATTAACAAACTCGCTTGGTACTCAGTACATCATAATCTTCTGGCTCCAGCAAGCCCAACAGTAATCATTTCATCTCATTTTCACAATAGCTTTCATGTTTCCCATTCGCCCATCAATCTTGAATGCTCACATTCAGTAACTCTAGTCAAGCTAGGTATTCAATTTTTTTTTGACTTTAAATCTCACTGTAAATATAATATACACACCGAACACACGTACGCTTAAAACCTAATCATTGGTATGACTTGACAGCATTGCAACTTGACAATATCTCATCATTCAAACACCTACACACAATATGGTCATGGCTGCACCAATAAACACCCAATAATCTCGAATATCTCCATGCTAATATCTAGTCACCAATACAAACCCATTGACAAAGAAAATTTCCCTAAATTCCCAAAGACTCTTGGATTTTAAACAACAATTCTATACTTCTCATTACATTCTAAGACTCAAACTAATCCATCACTTAAGAATAAATCTTACTCGCATGAATAACCTCTAGCAGTTCCACTCACCATAAGTTTCACAGCTTAAAATTTTCTCTTAACTAAGTGATCACATCAACCTCAAGATTTCTCAAAGTCATTCACCACATCTACACTCGATCTCAAAAATAACAACTTCCATTGCCACTATCATCTCTACTATATCTATCATTATCACTACTGTCTCTTAATCTCTCTTAAACAGACTCATAATCTCCATGGCATATCTCAACATGTCCTATGCAGTCATTGGTGTAGTCTACATACCCGATTACACACCATACACGATCTTTACACTCCAATCCTTCAATTCACAACATACTATTTTTCCACATGCCTATCACTTCAAAGTTTCTATCATTTCCACTCAGGACATCAACTATACTCCACTGTATTATCAACCATAATAGTCCTCACTCATATTGCCCTCACTTTGAACAAGTCTCTCACCACACCCTGACATCAATCACTCTCCTTAAGTCACACTGACATAGTTCACCTCACGTTTTGTTGTCCCTCTCACCAAGCAATGCTTTCACTACTTCCTACCAATCTATCATAACGACACCATCACGACACTCACCTCAGCAATGAAGACTACAACACCATAACACTCCCGTTTTCTACGAGATTCCTACGTACAACCATCTGTCTCAAACCTAAAAGGCTAACCCCTATACACAATCTTAGTGTCCAATTGACTCTCCGAGACTTCCATCCAGAAGGAGCGGTGATCAAGCACCTCTTCTAACTGGATCTCATCGGTAGTCGCCTGGGTGTCCAGAAGACACATATCGTATCCTGACACCATACTTATAACCCTCATTTTCCTATATCACCCTTAGTTACATAGAAATCACTATGCAGGTTTAGCTTGTTCTACCCATGATCACAATCACAACCTTAATAACTATCACTACAACGACCAACAGCAAACATTACCTTAATAAGTCATTACCTCTGTAAACACCTCAAGACACTATCTAACTCAACTCATAACATATACGTTATTCTCCTCGTTCTCATACTCAACACAACTCATATCTCATAAGATCTACTCAATACACTTAAAACTTAAGTACGTAATCCACGCAATTCAAACAGAAGTACATCTAACACTTAACTCGTAAGTCTAATTAATATTCTAACTCCACCCCCCCTTTTTTTTTTTTTTTGCTAATGAATAACATCTTCCACACACCGGCATCACAACTGCGCATAATCACTACAACCATCATGATTTTCTAAATCCACCCCATCTAGCATCACGTATAAAAGGCATCTTACCACATGGAATTCAAGAACAAGACTGCCATCAGCAATAACGATAATAACAATTGACATAACCACAGTCACTACAATGATGCCAAACTTCTATATATTTTTTGACATGAGTCATCAACTTTTCACCATTTCATGCAAACATAGGTGCAATGCCAGTTTAGTGAAAACACGTCATTCATGCAAGCACACACATTTTTTTTGTAAGAGTATGCAGTGAATTTTGAACCCATGAGACTGAAAGTCTCCCCACGGTCTCTAGGTGTTCTAGACGTACGCTCTGATACCAAGTTGTCACGCCCTCGATTTTTAACATAAATATAAATGATTTCCATAAATAAACTTCGCCATAATCCTTACGATAACCAAAATCATGTAGAATTTCCAAAATATTACACCTTTGGCTCCGAAGCCCAAATTAATGTAAGTACTGAATGTTCAAGAGTTAAAGATTTACAATATTCCATAGTCCAAAAGATTTACAAATAAAGTTACTAATACATCTCCAACAGAGATTACAGAGATGCCTAAGTAACTCCTTCAATCTTAGCTCTCAAAATAATGATCACATCCAAGCATTCTGAACATGCATGCTATTATCCTGCGTTGGTACCTGAAAATGATAATAGGCTTGAGCTACACTAGCCCAGTAGGAAATTCTACGCTAGCATTATATGCAAAAGAAATGCAAAGATGATCAAGGAATAGGAACATAAACAAGGTCAAAACAGAAATCAACACTCTTGACTTATTAACCTCGAAACAACAACTCAACGATCACCGCTTAACTTACACTAAAACCATTCCCACCTTCCATGCATCCAAAACCATCTCGTCGTATGTGTCATGAGCTGAAGCTCCTGCCAGGCTAATTATGGGACCCTTATATCCCCTGCCAAGCACCCACCTAAAAGGTTGGGCCTTGAGTATTCAATATGAGCATTAGCTCCTGCCAGGCTAATTATGGGACCCTGATATCCCCTGCCAGGCACCCACCCGTCGATGGGCCCCGAATGTTCATCGTTGTGTCGATAAATGTCCAAGAATCTTGTACTCACATAAGGTGTCATTTCAATTCAATTCAAGCGAAGTTCATGCGCTAATCGATATCAAAATTTATCGAACAAGGACAAGGGATGCAAAGGACACACAACGAACTCAAGGAATAAGATTAACAATACTATGGGGTGATTTGGTGATGTCTAGAATAAGTTAGAAATGATCGGGAGCCAAAACAATGGAGCTTGAAGCAAAGAACAATAGTTGGACTAAGCTACTGTTGTATGGACAATGGAGCTTGAAGCAAAGAACAATAGTTGGACTAAGCTACTGTTGTATGGATACTGCGAATTTCAGTATCTATACAACAGGGGCTAAAAACGGTCCAAAGAGCATTGTATCGATACTGATTTAATCAGTATCGATACAACAATAGCTAACGACGTTCCAGAGAATCTTGTATCGATACTGAATTAGTCAGTATCGATACAAACGGGTGTTCGTCCAGATTTTCTGCAGATTTCGGCGATTCCAACAACAACAACAGCCACAACAACCAAAGACACGATTTAAGGCTAGAAAACACTTCTATTACATATATTGAGAGGTAGAATCCCTACCTCAAGGCCGAAGAACGAAACCCACGAAAATACGAGCCCTAACCTTTCGAAAACCTTGATTCGACCGAAATACTCCATATCGAGCTCTAATCGACGAAGAGCAAGCCCAAAATCACGTGTAGAACGAGGAATGAAAGTTAGTTTGTGAAGGTTTTAAGGAGTTTTGGAGAGAGAGTAAGAGAGAGGGAGAGAGCCGAGAGATGAGAGAAAGAGGCGTGAGGAGTGGGGGAGAAAAATGATCTCCTACTCTCTCACCCTCCTATATATACTCACATATATGCTAATTACACTTGCACCCTTCCACAATCAATTGAAACACTCCAGCCCAAAATCACATAAACACAATTATTTCATATTTCTTCATTTATAAACGTTAAAATTAATTGAATTAAATACGGGTCTCTACACGAACTCCGTTTTGCACGTGGTTTGAACCTTTAGAAAGCTTGTTCAAAACACTTTCCAACCCAACTAGTTTGGATCAAAAAATATTTATTCACCTAAAGAGGTCACTAATTGGCTCTCAGTAGGTCAAAAAAACTATTCATTTTGGTAAGACGCTCGCATCTCTCTCACTTTTAGTCGGACCATGACCGCCTGAACAATGATAAATAAGGTTTTCAAAGCATTAAAAGAAGACAGAACGAACATCGAAAATGATAAGGTTTAGATTATAAAAAGTTGGTCAAAAGGAGACCAATTCCAAGATCACCTGAGTCAATTCTTTTAAGTTTAGTTTTGATGTAGTACTGAACCTTAATCTTGTGAATATAATTTTTTTTATTCATGATAAGAGAATGTTCTCTATGCGTTGTGAAAACAGTGGGGTCGTAGTTGTAATGTGATTGAGGAAGATTAAATATATAAAATATCCTCAATCACTTTCGGTGTTCTCGTTTAGAAACATTCTGAAGTTTTGTTGGGTGTTCTCGGTTTTACCTACACTTCGGTGGAGAGTGGATGCAGTATGAACTCCCCAAAACACTTAAGTAACGAAGAAATACATAAGAACTAGGTATTTGAGTATCTAATCAAACTTAAAACGTGTTTTAGCCAAACGGCTCCACCGATTTTTGTCCTAGCCTTCTTTCCACCCCTTTTCTAAAACAAAACTTCAACGTCTTTGTGGTTGAATTTTAACATCTTTTAGCACCATAAAAACTCTATTTATTGATATATAATCGGTCTCGATACAATTTAAAAGGAGTGACATGCGAGCATTTTACCGAAAGGATTTATTTTTGAACCACTTAAAATAAAATAATCGCGTCATTTATTGTACAAATTTTTTTGCATCCAAAATACTTGGGTTAAAAAGCTAATTGAACATGCTTTCTAATGGTTCAAATCACGCGGAAGTCGGAGTTCTGGAGTGTTCGGGGCAAGTCCGCAAAGTTTGACCTTTTTTGCAGCATCATTGCGCCTTAGGTGCATGTGTATGCGCCCCAGGCGCAATTTCATGCGCCTGGGCGCATCCTCAAAGCTACATAACAATTCAAACCTTGCACCCTTGCTCCGGACACTTCCGAACTCCGTTTCGCACGTGGTTTGAACCGTTAGAAAGCTTGTTCAATGCACTTCCAACCCAACTAGTTTGGATCAAAAAATATCAATTCATCAAAAGACCTCACAAATTGGCTCTCAGTAGGTCAAAAAAACTATTCATTTTGGTAAGACGCTCGCATCTCTCTTATTTTTAGTCCGACCATGGCCGCTTGTACAATGATAAATAAAGTTTTTAAAGCATTAAAAGATGACGGAAACGAACATTGAAAAAGATAAGGTTTAGATTATGAAAAGATGGTCAAAAGGAGGTCGATTTAAGATCACCAGAGTCAATTCATTTAAGTTTAGTTTTGATGTAGTATTGAATCTTAATATTGCGAATATAATTTTTTTTATTCGCGATAAGAGAATGTTCTCTCTGCGTTGTGAAGACAGTGGGGTCGTAGTTGTAATGTGATTGAGGTAGATTTTTAAATATATAAAATATCCTCAATCATTTTCGGTGTTCTCGTTTAGAAACATTATGAAGTTTTGTTTGTGTGTTCAAGGTTTTACCTACACTTCGTTTGAGAGTGGATGCACTATGAACTCCCCGGAACACTTAAGTAATGAAGAAATACATAAGAACTAGGTATTTGAGTATCGAATCAAACTTAAAACGTGTTTTAGCCTAACGGCTCCAACAATTTTTGTCGTAACCTTCTTTCTACCCCTTTTCATAAACAAAACTTCAACGTCTTTGTGGTTGAATTTTACCATCTTTTAGTACCCTAAAAACTTTATTTATTGATATTTTATGGGTCTCGATACGATTTAAAAGAGTGACATGCGAGCATTTTACCGAAATGACATATTTTTGAACCCCCTAAAACAAAATAATCGCGTCTTTTATTGTAAAAATTTTTTTGCATAAAAAATACTTGGGTTAAAGAGCTAATTGAACAAGCTTTCTAACGGTTCAAATCACGCGGAAGTCGAAGTTCTGGAGTGATCTGGGCAAGTCTGCAAAGTTTGACCTTTTTTGCAGCATCATTGCGCCTACGGCGCATGTGTATGCGCCCGGGCACATCCTCAAAGCAGCATAACAAGTCAAACTTTGAAGGCTTGCTCCGGACACTCCTGAACTCCGTTTTGCACGTGGTTTGAACTGTTAGAAAGCTTGTTCAATGCACTTTCCAACCCAACTAGTTTGGATCAAAAAATATTTATTCATCAAAAGACGTCACCAATTGGCTCTCAGTAGGTCAAAAAAACTATTCATTTTTGTAAGACGCTCGCATCTCTCTCATTTTTGGTCGGACCATGGCCGCCTGTACAATGATAAATACGGTTTTCAAAGCATTAAAAGATGACCGAAACAAACATCGAAAATGATAAGGTTTAGATTATGAAATGTTGGTGAAAAGGAGGCCGATTCAAAGATCTCCGGAGTCAATTGTTTTAAGTTTAGTTTTGATGTAGTATTGAATATTAATATTGCGAATATAATTTTTTTTATTCGTGATAAGAGAATATTCTCTATGCGTTGTGAAGACAGTGGGGTCGTAGTTGTAATGTGATTGAGGAAGATTAAATATATAAAATATCCTCGATCATTTTCGGTGTTCTTGTTTAGAAACATTCTGAAGTTTTGTTTGTGTGTTCAAGGTTTTACCTACACTTCGGTTGAGAGTGGATGCACTATGAACTCTCCAGAACACTTAAGTAATGAAGAAATACATAAGAACTAGGTATTTGAGTATCGAATCAAATTTAAAACGTGTTTTAGCCTAATGGCTCCAACGATTTTTGTCCTAGCCTTCTTTCTACCCCTTTTCATAAACAAAACTTCAACGTCTTTGTGGTTGAATTTTACCATCTTTTGGTACAATAAAAACTTTATTTATTGATATGTAATGGGTCTCGATACGAATTAAAAAGAGTGACATGCGAGCAATTTACCGAAATGACATATTTTTGAACCCCTTAAAAAAAATAATCGCGTCTTTTATTGTAAAAATTTTTTTGCATACAAAGTACTTGGGTTAAAAAGCTAATTTAACAAGCTTTGTAAAGGTTCAAATAACGCGGAAGTCGGAGTTCGGGAGTGTTTGGGGCAAGTCCGCAAAGTTTGACCTTTTTTGCCGCATCATTGCGCCTCAGGCGCATGTGTGTGCGCCCCAGGCGCACTTGTATGCGCCCCGGCGCATTCTCAAAGGTGCATAACAAGTCAAACTTTGCAGGCTCGCTACGGACACTCCCGAATTCCGTTTTGCACGTGGTTTGAACTGTTAGAAAACTTGTTCAATGCACTTTCCAACGCAACTAGTTTGGATCAAAAAATACTAATTCATCAAAAGGCATCACCAATTGGCTCTCAGTAGGTCAAAAAAACTATTCATTTTGGTAAGACGCTCGCATCTCTCTCAATTTTAGTCGGACTATGGCCACCTGTACAATGATAAATAAGGTTTTCAAAGCATTAAAAGATGATGGAAACGAACATCAAAAATGATAAGGTTTAGATTATGAAAAGTTGGTGAAAAGGAGGCCGATTCAAAGATCACCGGAGTCAATTGTTTTAAGTTTAGTTTTGATGTAGTATTGAATCTTAATCTCTTGAATATAATATTTTTTATTCGTGCTAAGAGAATGTTCTCTATGCGTTGTGAAGACAGTGGGGTCGTAGTTGTAATGTGATTGAGGTAGATTAAATATATAAAATATCCTCGATCATTTTCGGTGTACTCGTTTAGAAACATTCTGAAATTTTGTTCGTGTGTTCAAGGTTTTACCTACACTTCGGTTGAGAGTGGATGCACTATGAACTCCCCAAAACACTTAAGTAACAAAGAAATACATAAGAACTAGGTATTTGAGTATCAAAACAAACTTAAAACGTGTTTTAGCCTAACAGCTCCAACGATTTTTGTCCTAGCTTTCTTTCTACCCCTTTCGTAAACAAAACTTCAACGTCTTTGTGGTTGAATTTTACCATCTTTTAGTACCATAAAAACTTTATTTATTGATACGTAATGGGTCTCGGAACGATTTAAAAAGAGTGACATGCGAGCATTTTACCGAAATGACTTATTTTTGAACCACTTAAAAAAAAATAATCGCGTCTTCTATTGTAAAAAGTTTTTTGCATACAAAATACTTGGGTTAAAAAGCTAATTGAACAAGCTTTCTAACATTTCAAATTACGCGGAAGTCGGAGTTCAGAAGTGTTCGGGGCAAGTCCGCAAAATTTGAGCTTTTTTGCAGCATCATTGCGCCTCAGGGGCAAGTGTATGCGCCCTAGGCGCACTTTAATGCGCCCGGGCGCATTCTCAAAGCTGCACAACAAGTGAAACTTTGCGGGCTTGCTCCGGACACTCCCAAACGCCGTTTCGCACGTGGTTCGAACCGTTAGAAAGCTTGTTCGTTGCACTTTCCAACCCAAGTTGTTTTGATCAAAAAATATTTATTCATAAAAAGACGTCACCAATTGGCTCTCAGTAGGTCAAAAAAAACTATTCATTTTGGTAAGATGCTCGCATCTCTCTCATTTTTAATCGAACCATGACCTCTTGTAAAATGATAAATAAGGTTTTCAAAGCATTAAAAGATGACGGAAATGAATAGAGAAAATGATAAGGTTTAGATTATGAAAATTTGGTCAAAAGGAGGCCAATTCAAAGATCACCGGAGTCAATTGTTTTATGTTTAGTTTTGATGTAGTATTGAATCTTAATCTTGTGAATATAATTTTTTTTTTCATGATAAGATAATGTTCTCTATGCGTTGTGAAAACAGTGGGGTCGTAGTTGTAATGTGATTGAGGTCGATTAAATATATAATATATCCTCGATCATTTTTGGTGTTCTCATTTAGAAACATTCGCAAGTTTTGTTGTGTGTTCTCGGTATTACTTACACTTCGGTGGAGTTTGGATGCACTATGAACTGCCTAGAACACTTAAGTAACGAAGAAATACATAAGAACTAGGTATTTGAGTATCGAATCAAACTTAAAACATGTTTTAGCCTAACGACTCCACCGATTTTTGTCCTAGCCTTCTTTCGTCCCCTTTTCTAAAACAAAACTTAAACGTCTTGGTGGTTGAATATTACCATCATTTAGTACCATAAAAACTCTATTTATTGATATATAATGGTTCTCGATACGATTTAAAATGAGTGACATGCGAGCATTTTACCGAAATGACTTATTTTTGAACCACTTAAAATAAAATAATCACGTCTTCTATTCTACAAATTTTTTTGTGTCCAAAATACTTGGGTTCAAAAGCATATTGAACAAGCTTTCTAACGGTTCAAATCACGCGGAAGTCGGAGTTCGGGAGTGTTCGGGACAAGTCCGCAAAGTTTGACCTGTTTTGCAACATCTTTGTGCCTCAGGCGTAAGTGCATGTGCCTGGGCGCACATCAATGCGCCTGGGCGCATCGTCAAAGCTGCACAACAAGTCAAAACTTTGCGGGCTTGTTTCGGACACTCCTGAACTCCGTTTTGCACGTGGTTTGAACCGTTAGAAAGTTTGTTCAATGAACTTTCCAACCCAACTAGTTTGGACCAAAAAATATTTATTCATCATAAGACGTCACCAATTGGTTCTCGGTAGGTCAAAAAAACTATTCATTTTGGTAAAAGGCTCGCATCTCTCTCATTTTTAGTCGGGCCATGACCGCCTGTACAATGATAAATAAGGTTTTCAAAGCATTAAAAGTTGATGGAAATGAACATCGAAAATGATATGGTTTATGTTATGAAAAGTTGGTCAAAAGGAGGCCGATTCAAAGATCACCGGAGTCAATTCTTTTAAGTTTAGTTTTGATGTAGTATTGAATCTTAATCTTGTGAATATAATTTTTTTTATTCATTATAAGAGAATGTTCTTTATGCGTTGTGAAGACGGTGGGGTCGTAGTTGTAATGTGATTGAGGTAGATTAAATATATAAAATATCCTCAATCATTTTCGGTGTGCTCGTTTAGAAACATTCACAAGTTTTGTTGTGTGTTCTCTGTTTTACCTACACTTTAGTGGAGTGTGGATACACTGTGAACTCCCCAGAACACTTAAGTAACGTACAAATACATAAGAACTAGGTATTTGAGCATCGAATCAAACTTAAAACGTGTTTTAGCCTAATGGCTCACCGATTTTTGTCCTAGCCTTCTTTCGACCCCTTTTTATAAACAAAACTTAAACGTCTTTGTGGTTGAATTTTAACATCTTTTTGTACCATAAAAACTCTATTTATTGATCCATAATGGGTTTCGATACGATTTAAAATGAGTGACATGCGAGCATTTTACCGAAATGACTTATTTTTGAACCACTTTAAATAAAATAATCACGTCTTTTAATGTACAAATTTTTTTGCATCCAAAATGTTTGGGTTAAAAAGCAATTTGAACATGTTTTATAATTGTTCAAATCACACGAAAATTGGAGTTCAGGAGTGTTCGGGGCAAGTCCGCAAAGTTTGACTTGTTTTGTAGCATCATTGCGCCTTAGGGCAAGTGTGTGCGCCCCTGGTGCACGTCAATGCGCCTGGGCGCATCCTCAAAGCTGCACACACGGCAGGAAGACGGCCAGGGCATTGATGAAACAGGACACGAAGAGGGAGACCATACTAAAGGAAGAAATAGGAGAGGAAGGAAAAGGTGGGATAGTTTCCTTTATAGTCACCACAAAGCGGCATCAATTGAGTTAATAGCTAGTACAAAGGAGCTAGCTTCATCAAAATAACAAACTATTCTGATTTGAGTTATTTGACTAACCTCTGATAGAATCTATCCAGCTTGCCTTTCGCTCTGGACGACGTATAAACACCAATGACACAAACAGAAGTGGTCTCTCCACAAAGAGCATCAAAAATTAGAAGATGCAAGCAGGGGGTATCTTTTTAATGGTGGTGGTAAAATAATGGTGCGGGACTAGTGATAGAGTGGTGGTGGTGGAGTGGTAAAGACCTAGTTGTGGTGGTGGCCGGTAATGTGTGAAATGATGGAGTGGTGCGCGGAAGGTGCGGTGGTGAAGTGATAGTGGTCGACGTGGTCATGAGGTGGTCATAACAGAAATGGTGAAGTCGAAGGGTGGTCAATTAACAATGGTAGTGGTGGTAGCGGTGGTGTGGTAGTCATAAGTATCGGTCAAGTTATAGTGTTTTTGGATATTCATATTTCGCTTCATAAACATACAAGTCCGCCTTTTGGCGAATCTCCATGATGAAACTGTTTTCGTATGCTTTGATGAAGTGTGTAAACCCCAATTAACTCTATGAAACTCTAAATTAATAAAGTAATATGTTTGAACTAGAAAGTGAGTACTGAATGAAATTTGGAATGAGTAGAAGAGCGCAAAATTATTTTTTTAACCTTAGTGGCTCCAACGATCTTTTCAACCCACTTTTCGTAGTCAAAGCTCAATTTCCTTAATTTTTTGATTCCACCATCTCTTAGTAATTTTCATACCCTTTATATCAATACTAAATAGGTTTTGATTTGATTCAAAAGAAGGGTGATGCAAGGATTTGGTCAAAATAATCTATTTTTTTGACCCCTTAAGGATAAAATTCTAAAATTTTTTAATTTCAAAATAATTTTAGATCCAAAGTACTTTGGTTAGAAATTAGTTCAATAAAATTTTCAACGGTTCAAATTACATGCAAATCGGAGTTCAGGAGCGTCCGTGACAAGCCTCCGAAGTTAGGCCTTTTTTGCAGCTTTGAGGTACGCCCGAGCGCATTAGATTGCGTCTGGAGCGCATGTACTTGCGCCTGAGGCGCACTGCACTAAACATAGATGTGTCGACTCTTCCCCTCCTGTCCAATCGCCTAGCCGTCTCTTCTTCTTCTCTCCTCTTGCTTCACCACCACCACCACCACCACCTCACTGACTATGACTTTATTATAGTCGTATGTAACACATTGAAATTTGAAGCATCATGTAATTCATCGGTTTTCCTTGCGTGCAATCCATCGAGGTTCTGTATTGGGAAGGAACATAACTAGAATAGAAGAGCTTGAATTATGTTAACATAGATATGCCATATCATCCCCTCCTGCCCGACCACGCCCCTTCTTTTCTTCTTCCATCCTACATCCTTAAACAAAAACCTATTCCAAAGTCTGAAGCTAGGCCAATTGCACTATGGACTGGAAACTGATGATCAAGCAAGTATCTATTCCATTTGACCAAAAAAAAAAAAGATGATCAAGCAAGTAGCACTAGCTTTTCAACTATCTATATCGAATTCCAATAAAAAGGAAACTCTGATTTTGATGCCGCTAAATTTCTCACTTGATTTTGGGTTTCTGCCATGTCTTGGTGAACTTTATGTCCCCATTAAGGACCAAACCGACAAACCTTTCCACTTCTTCTGCATTCATCTCACCATCAAATGCCTCATACTTCCCCTTTCGAGGTTTGAAGGCAATGGGAAATAGAAGCACAAATCATGCAACAAATAAAAAAATTAGTCTTTTAAGGCAAGAAACAGCTAATTTCGCGCCTTGAAAATTTTATACAGATACACTTCTCAAATGGTAGTTCTCGTTTTCATATAAAGGCAAATATGAATGCCAGCTGCCTTGAGTTCTCTCCTTTTCTTCAGTGAAGCAAGCCTTCTGGCCTCTTCAAGTTGCTTCCAATGTCACTGGAATTCACTCTTTTTGATAACTCCGATCAAGACCGGAGTCCATTCTCCATACATTCCAAAAGAACTTCTTCATCTGCTGCAACTAAATCTTGGATCAAAAGATGGTTACAAGATCACAACAAATGTCATTGTCATTTCTGCTTTCCAACCATTGGTCCCCTCGGTGCTTCAAATACAGAATTAGAACAGGCTGTTTTTCCCTTTACAAGTTGAGAATGATGAGAACGAAAGATTGAATGAACCTGACAGTGGATTAATCCCATCTTCGGTTCTTCTGTTAAAAGTCCAACCATGTGTGGAAAGGGCCTATAGGTGTGCTTGCGGTATCGATTGAACACCGGATGTTTGAATCTGAATTTCCAAACCATGTGTGGAAAGGGCCTTCCCTCCGTCTTGATTTTGAAACCGGTTCTCCTGTAGCTGTCAATGTGTGGTTAAAGGATTGGTTCCATCTGGCTCCTCCTGATGACGAATACATTTCGAAATCCATTTGTGTGATGTGGGATCTTTGGCTTTGCGGGAATAAAAGCATATTTCAAAGGGGATATTCATCACACTTCCCGGATACTGCATTTGGTAAATGGCCATAAACGACAACTTCATTTCTTGACAAAAATCCTGTGATACAGGAATTAAGCTTTTGCATGGGCGGCTTTGATAACAACAATCGCAGGGTTGTTTGGTGACCAGGTTAGTTTGGGGTTTGGTTTCCATCCCAGTGCTAATTATTACAAGTTGATTAGGATTGTGCTTTGTTCTAGTCCATTTATCAGGGAATACAATGTCCGAGCTGATCTGTATGTTATGAGCACCAATAATTGGACGGAAATTGATTTTGATAAGCTATCGTCGTTCTTGGAGGAGATGAATGAATGGGGGCTGTATGATAACATCGTGCAAATCAGCGTATCTTCTGCTACAGCCTGGAATGGAGTTTTCGATTGGCCTGCACTTGTACTCTCAATTGATCAAGTGGTTGTTATGTCCTTCGACATGGGTGATGAGGTGTTCAGAAGAATAACAACACCACAATGCTTGCAGAAGAAAGAGAATCTAACTAACTGGCAATTTACAGAATTACATGATAAAATTGCTCTGCTTATGTCTCCTGATGAAAGGGGCTTCGATGTGTGGGTGTTGGATGAAAACGAGAGTCTTTGGACTAACCATATAGAAGTTGGGCCTTTTCCGAGGATTGCAAATGATATGGGATACGAGGTAGATGGTCATATTACAGTAGTGGGAGGTGGGAAAAATGGTGAATTGTTAGTGACCTAGCATAAATATTCTGGTGAGCTACAACTCTTTTCATATGATACAAAGACCGGGGAAACTATAGATCTTTATTGTGGTCAGGTTCCGTATCTATCTTGTGTTTATTTGTGTGAGGGGACTCTATTTCCAATCATGCAAGCCAATAAAATCGTGCAAGAAAAGGAAAGCACTTAATTTTTGGAAGCAACTCATGTGTGACTTGTGAGTTGCTCTTTATAGAATGCTTTCCCTGTTCGTGGTTATTTTGATTGTGGTTGGTTAATTATGCTCAAAGTGTTGGGTTTCGCTTCTGTGAATTTTGTGGAGGCCTAATATTTTTGCCTTGTTTGGATCATAACTTGAATCATCCAAACAAGGCATTTGTTTGGCCAATAACAATTTGTCCAATCATTACCCTTATCTCCAAACATTACCTTAATTTCTCTCTCCACTCATTACCCAAAAATCAAACTCAAAAATTTTCAAAACCTCATCCAAACAAGGCATTTGTTTGCCCAATAACAATTTGTGTGTGGCCCAAAAAGGATTTATTAAGAAGGAGCATTTTATTGTTCATTCTGCATTTTACACAGTTTCTGGCAAATTTGTCGGATTGATCAGCTAGGGTGTTAAGCGAGGCAAGCCGAACTTTGTCGAGCTCGAGCTCGGTTCGTTTACCAAACAAGTCAAAGATTGGAGCTCAACCTCGTGCTCGGCGCGAGCTTTAAAAAGCCGAGCATAGTCATTTATTAAACAAGTCTCTGTAATCGAGCAAATCCTCCATTAACGAGGCAATCTTTTCTCGAACGACAATTTTTGAAAGTGGATTTCGAATATAAACTTATGTTTTAGCGGACAAGAGTAAATCAATACAGCCAAGAGCAATTCGTAGTGACCCCAAGTGCAATTGAATGTGGCCAAGTGTAATTCCATGTGGCCAAGAGTAATTCGATGTGACCAAGTACAATTCGATGTGGCAAATAGCAATTCGATGCGGTCAAGTGCAATTCGTAGCGGACAAGTGCAATTCGATGCGGCCAAGAATAATTTGTAGTGGCCCAGTGCGGTTTGATGTGGCCAAGTGCAATTCGATACGGCCAAGAGTAATTCGTAGCGCCCCAGTGCAATTTGATGTGGCCAAGTTCAATTCGACACGGCCAACTGTAATTCCATACTTGCGTTTATGGATCTCAGCGTTTGTTTATTCCCGTCCGTTTTTGGGAGACGATAAACTGTTCTTTACGGCGGTGTACACCAAGGTTTAGGACGTCCGACGAGGTCGGCGTCTTCGGTATGGTACTTAGATCCTATCTTTCCCTCTCCCCTCCGTTTTTTTTAGACCCCCTCCTCTAGCCTTCTGCGTTTTCTTCTTGTTCTATTGTTTTATTTCCGGCAATCCCCTCTCGGTTGTGTTTCGTCCGTGCTTTGGATCCATTGTCTGTCTTTCTCTTGGGTTTTCCAGTTCTTGGCCTAACAGCTAGGTGGATCTAGTGGTCTAGACATGGTTGGCGTTGGTCTCCCGCCGGTTGCATTGTAGGATGCATCGGTCATCGCCTAATGGCTCAGTGAGCTTCCGCAACAAATGGGTGGTATGCAGATGGTGCCTTTTCTCATGGTGGCCAATGGTGGCACGGTGGTATTATTTGGCAAAGCCCTATTCAGGATGTTTGGTGGTTCTATCGGTGGTCTAGTCGCTGGAGGTGGGGCAGCGCTGCAGTGAAGAACCTTAGAAATATTGGGTAGGTTTCGGATATTCTTGGGCTGGATCTAGCCCACTTTGGTGGGTAAGATGGTTATTGGGCATTTATTTTTCGATCTAGCATTTGAAGGCCTTTCTATTTGTTTGATTTGTATTGTAGTATATCTGGGCTTTGAGGCCTTTAGGTGTTTGGGCATCATGCCCTCTGGCTGTTGGTTATCAAACCATAACACAACTGAAAGAATATCCACAATTGACCAACACAGGCTATAGTAGCCAATAAAACAAAAAAGGGGGGACTATAGTAAACATGTAATAGTACGTAGCCCTCTGCAAAACAAATTAAAATACATGTAATCAATTTAACACCAGCATCAGTTGCACTGGACAATCTGGAGTTGCCTTGTCGTGATATTGATGTCCATGGTGCAATCCAAATTAGTAGCTTTCTTCCTCTTGAAAATGAACATGAGGTCCACCTTTCCATTCAAAGTCAATTGGTATTCCCAGCTTGGTAGTTAACCAGGTTTACTGACACAATTATGTTTTTGGTGGATTGGAGAAAGGCTTTTCAATTTGGGATTTTGGCACTCCAAACTGGCATACCCTTAAAGAAGAAATTGATAGTGGAGTTTTTGTATTTATAAGGGCCAAAATTTGGGTTTTTGACCCCAAGTGCAGTGTTCATCGTTATGTTGAACGAAGGGGTGGTTGTTTGGACATTGGAAGCGCCGAACGTGGCAGAACTAACCCGGAATTGAGGAGTTCGGACTTTCATAGCCGTCATTGTGAAGAGTACGATGATTCTGGTTTGGAAAATGACAAAGGCCACGCCATATAACCATTTCTTACACTTCTGGCTTCGGTGCCTTGATGAGGTTGCTTTGCCCGCTCTTGGTAACTCCAGTAATAACCGTTGGCGGGTGCCAAGGGATACCCTGCTTTGTATTCCACTGCCATAGGACTTGTTTTGGGAAATTGGTTTTTGTTTTGCTGATTGAATTGAGAGAGTAGTAAGGGGAATTCGGATTACTTACCTGCGTCGAATTACATTTGGCTGCTACTAATTGCACGTGGCCGCGTCCCGTTACAGTTGGCCGCTAAAACCTGCACTTGGCCGCGCAGAATTGACAAGACCGCATCGAATTGCAATTGGCCGTTACTCATTGCACTTGGCCGCGTTGAATTGGATGCGGCCAAGTGCAATTTAAAGCGGCCAAATGCAATTCGACACGGCCAAGTGCAGTTCGATGCGGACAAGTGTAAATCGAAGCGGCCAAGTGCATTTCGATGCAGCGAAAAGGAATTCGATGTGACCAAGAGCAATTTGTAGCGACCTCAGGTGCAATTCGATGCCAAGGAGCAACAAAGAAGCCACGGCATTTGATGTCAAGGAGCTCCATCGCAAGAAGCACAAGAAATGGCTACTCTACGGCGTGGCCTTCATCGTTTTCTTTTTTGACAGCTTTGACTTGCGGCTAGGAAGCATGTGATTGCCGCGGGGCGCATGTAATTGCACCAAATATAGCCCGCATTAAAATTTTCAAATCTTTTAATTTTAGACTAATTTTGGATCCAAATTATTTGGAATAGAAATCAGACTCAACAAACTTTTTCAACAATTAAAATCATGAGCAAATCGGAGTTCGAAAGTGTTCGTGCCTTGCCCGCGAAGTAAAGCCTTTTTTAGTTAGAGGTGCGCCCGGGGCGCATAATCCTGTGCCTGGGACGCATGTACCTGCGTCTGAGGCGCATTGCACAAAACATAAGATATGTCCTCTCTTCTCCTCCTGCCCGACCATGCCCCTTCTTTTCTTCTTCCGTCATCATCCTTCACCATCACCACTACCTCACCATCTAGCCCAGGGCTGGCCACAGGATAAGCCCTTCAAGCCCTCGGTCTTGGGCAACCCCGGGATAGGGCAACCAAAAAGAAAAAGAAGTTATATTACAAATTTAAAAAGTTTCCGTTCGCTTTACTTCGTGTAGTGGTCGCTGAGATGCTGTTAACGCACCAGTAGTGCCTGGTTCGACTTCCAAGCGTGCTCTTTCTAGTTTTTTCTCCATTTTTTTTTGTTCTACGTCTTTTTTTGGTTTTTCCTCCAATCCACAATTTTTATTCTACCTCCTTTTGTTTTCCTCCAAATAATAATCTATAACTGATATTTACATTTGATGAAAAAAAGTCAGTTAAAATAAATCAAGCAAGCTAACACAGTATTTATTTTTATCTTTGAACTACAATTTCGCAATAGAGATTAAAGAGAATTGCTATAACACCAATTGAAAATGAGGTGCGATTCCACTAAGAGTATTTTTGGGCATTTGAGACTTTTTTAACTTCTTATGCTTTTAGAACATATACTCCATCAACCCAAAAAACAAAAGTT
Organism: Rhododendron mucronatum var. ripense; assembly: GCA_019656295.1. Taxonomy (NCBI): domain Eukaryota; kingdom Viridiplantae; phylum Streptophyta; class Magnoliopsida; order Ericales; family Ericaceae; genus Rhododendron; species Rhododendron mucronatum. The sequence goes on from BPLT01000061.1 coordinate 1,824,980, forward strand.
AGAAGGCTATAGTAGCCAATCAAACAAAAAAGGGCGGACTATAGTAAACATGTAATAGTACGTGGCCCTCTGCAAAACAAAATTAAAATACATGTAATCAATTTAACACCAGCATCAGTTGCACTGGACAATTTGGAGTTGCCTTGTCGCGATATTGACGTCCATGGTGCAATCCAAATTAGTAGTTTTCTTCCTCTTGAAAATGAACATGAGGTCCATCTTTCCGTTCAAAGTCAATTGGTATTCCCAGCTTGGTAGTTAACCAGGTTTACTAACACAATTATGTTTTTGGTGGATCGGAGAAAGGCTTTTCAATTTGGGATTTTGGCACTCCCAACTGGCGTACCCTTACAGAAGAAATTGACAGTGGAGTTTTCGTATTTATAAGGGCCAAAATTTGTGTTTTTAACCCCAGGTGCAGTGTTCATCGTTATGTTGAACGAAGGGGTGGTTGCTTGGACATTGGAAGCGCCGAACGTGGCAGAACTAACCCGGAATTGAGGAGTTCGGACTTTCATAACCGTTGTTGTGAAGAGTACGATGATTCTGGTTTGGAAAATGACAAAGGCCACGCCATATAACAACCATATCTTACATTTCTAGCTTCGGAGCCTGGATGAGGTTGCTTTGACCTCTCTTGATCACTCCAGTAATAACCGTTGGCGGGTGCCAAGGGAAACCCTGCTTTGTATTCCACTGCCGTAGGACTTGTTTTCGAAAATTGGTTTTTGCTTTGCTAATTGAATTGAGAGAGTAGTAAAGGGAATTCCGATTACTTAACCGCGTCGAATTACATTTGGCCACTACTAATTGCACTGGGCCATGTCTTGTTACAGTTGGCAGGTAGAAATTGCACTTGGCCGCGTTTAATTGACATGGCCCCATCGAATTGCACTTGGCCGCATTGAATTGCACTTGGCCGCAGCCAAAAGCAAGTCGATGCGGCCAAGTGCAATTGGACGCGGCCAAGTGCAGTTCGATGCGGACAAGTGTAAATCGAAGCGGCCAAGTGCAGTTTGATGCAGACAAGTGTAAATCAAAGCGGCCAAGTGCATTTCAATGCGGCGAAAAGGAATTCGATGTGACCAAGAGCAATTTGTAGCGACCTCAAGTGCAATTCGATGCCAAGGAGCGGCAAAGAAGCCACGACATTTTATGCCAAGGAGCTCCATCGCCAGAAGCCCAAGAAATGGCTACTCTTCGTTGTAGCCTTCATTGTTTTCTTTTTTGACAGCTTTGAGGTGCTCCTGGGAAGCATGTGATTGCTGTGGGGTGCGTGTAATTGCGCCAAACATAGCCCGCATTAAAATTTACAAATCTTTTAATTTCCGACTAATTTTGGATCCAAATTATTTGGATTAGAAATTAGACTCAACAAACTTTTTCAACAATTAAAATCAAGAGCATATCGGAGTTCGAAAGTGTTTGAGCCTTGCCCGCGAAGTTAAACCTTTTTTTGTTAGAGGTGCGCCCGGAGCGCATATTCCTGCGCATGGGACGCATGTAACTGCGCCTGAGGCGCATTGCAGAAAACATAAGATATGTCCTCTCTTCCCCTCCTGCCCGAGAATGCCCCTTCTTTTCTTCTTCCCTCATCTTCCTTCACTGCCACCACTACCTCACCATCTAGCCCAGGGCTGTCCCCGGGATAAGCCCTTCAAGCCCTCAGTTTTGGGCAACCCCGGACTGGGGCAACCAAAAAGAAAAAGAAGTTATATTATAAATTTAAAAAAGTTTCCCTTGGCTTTACTTGGTGTAGTGGTCGCTGAGATGCTGTTAAAGCACCAGTAGTGCCGGGTTCGACTTACAGGCGTGCTCTTTCTAGTTTTTTTCTCCATTTTTTTGTTCTACGTCTTTTTTTTTTTTTTGTTTTCCTCCAATCCACAATTTTTATTCTATCTCCTTTTGTTTTCCTCCCAATAATAATCTATAAGTGATATTTACATTTGATGAAAAAAAGTTAGTTAAAATAAATCAAGCAAGCTAACAAAGAATTTATTTTTATCTTCGAACTACCATTTCGAAATAGAGAGTAAAGAGATTGGCTACGATCTCAATTGAAAATGAGGCGCGCGCGATTCCACTAAGAGCATTTTTTGGGCATTTGAGACTTTTTTAGCTTCTTATGCTTTTCAAACATATACTCCATCAACAAAAAAACAAAAGTTAACAAAAGTTAGCAGGCTATAGTAGCCAATCAAACAAAAAAGGGGTGACTATAGTAAACATGTAATAGTACGTAGCCCTCTGCAAAACGAATTAATATACGTGTAATCAATTTACCACCAGCATCAGTTGCACTGGACAATCTATAGTTGCCTTGTCGCGATATTGACATCCATGTTGCAATCCAAATTAGTAGCTTTCTTCCCCTTGAAAATAAACATGTGGTCCACCTGATGCAGCGGAATTCACAAGAGATTAGTTAGCGTACTAAACCAAACGTGATAATCAACCCGTCGCAACGAGCAATTCTTGCGCACAAGAATGAAAGAGAAATTCTTTGCAATATTATTAATCAAAAAGCTTAAAAGTTTTATATAATTGAATAGCTAGGTTACAACCCTTTTTATAAGACCTTAACCCTAGAAATCCTACTGTAAAAGAAATAATAATTCATGCCAAAACAAGCGGCATTAAATAAAAGATATTTCCTAATTAATTAAAATAAAATCTTAATTCTTATAGACCAAGAATCCTAATAAAGGCAGAAATCAAAATCAAACCGAATGCGGAAAGTTAATAATTCTAACCTAAACGAAAATATTCCTAGCCAAAATCTTATTCTAAAACAATAAAAATAAAATACAAAAACTCTCCATTTTTGTCCTACATCAGTCTCCTTTTCTTCAAAAGAATTCGACCTTGAGTTCTCGTTGATCGAAACCTCTTCACACATTGACGCTCGTCCGCATCAATTTTGTACTTCAAATTAATTTTTTCAAACCTCAACATCAACAATGAACTCCATGTAGCTTCACCTTGAAAATATTGTACTGTTGTCATCTTCCGATCAAGATTCCTAAAAAAGTATAATTGCAAAGATCTCTTCCCTAGCTTCATGCTTCAGCTTGTTGACAATATCCATGAGATGAGAATTGAAAATCAAATCATACTTCTCAATACCAATAAAATCAACAACATAAACTTTACGTTGACTTTGCGGGTTCTCTCGATATTTTTCCATCTTAAAATTGATTGACCCATCAACTGTGGGCAAAGTAACATCAAAATCATCACTCAAAAACCCTTCCTTTTCACCATTGGAACTATTCATAACTCCTTCGACAAACAGATTAGGAAGAAGACTAGTTGTTACTTCAATAATTTGAGAACCATAATTCAAAACCTTTGAAATTGAACTAATTTGGTTATACCATGGTGTAGCCACTGTCATATTCCATTGGGTAGTATCGCCAATAGAAGTAAGAGACTTACCAATGTTGAGATGACCCATGGACGACCCACGTACACTACAATTAGTTGGCTCTCCTTCGTCACAAAATCGATTTCCGGCAACAAATATATTTTCTTGTAGTGTTGTAGTCAACTCCATTGTGGGTGATTCTTCAAGCCCAGCTACATAAACCTCCGGTGCAATATTCTTTTGTTTCTCCGCAACCACATCCGAAACAATTTCAGTATCCTCTTGCACACAAGCATCGATGTCAATTTCGTCTTGATCTTCAACTTCAATTTTGACCTCTCCCACGGCTTCTACAATAATTTGTTCTGCATGATACTGTTTTGACCTATATTTTTCCTCCAACAATTGCTTATAATTCCTTGGTGAAAATTTCTCCATCATACATTTTTTAATTCTGTACCATGCATAAATTCAACGCTTACCCAATCGATCTCTTAGATATTGCAGATCTAGCCACCATCGTAGTGCTGGACCCGTAAGCTTCACTAACAAATACCTCCACATTTGTTCTGGCGGAATTTTTGCATACTCGAAGGAATTTTCGATGTCTAGAATCCAATCCAAACGATCTTCAAAAAATTCAAGACCACTAAATTTTGGGAAACTATCATAATACCTGAAATTTTGTTGTCGCTTTGTCGACTGATAATCATCACGGTTTTTGAATAGGTCGCCTTCAAATTTATTCCTACTATCGTAGTGATAATAAGAATTTCCCTGGAGACGTTTTGGTTAATAGGTTGGTTGTGGGCAAATCCCTCAACGCGGTTCCTATCAACTTTGTGTTTAACAGGTTGACCATGGGCAAATCCCTTGGTGCGAGTCCTGTTAAATCCTTCACCATGACAAACGTCAATGAGTGTGTCTTCAACTTTGTTCGGTGCCATCGAACCAGGCAAAACCTTGCTCTGATACCACTTGACGCAGTGGAATTCACAAGAGATTAGTTAGCGTACTAATCCAAACGAGATAATCAACCCGTCGCAACGAGCAATTCTTGCGCACAAGAATGAAAGAGAAATTCTCTGCAATATTATTAATCAAAAAGGTTAAAAGTTTTAAATAATTGAATAGGTTACAGCCCTTTTTATAAGACCTTAACCCTAGAAATCCTACTATAAAAGAAATAATAAATCATGCCAAAACAAGCGGCATTAAATAAAAGATATTTCCTAATTAATTAAAATAAAATCCTAATTCTTATAGACCAAGAATCCTAATAAAGGCAGAAATCAAATCAAACCGAATATGGAAAGTTAATAATTCTAACGTAAACAAAAATATTCCTAGCCAAAATCTTATTCTAAAACAATAAAAATAAAATACAAAAACTCTCCATTTTTGTCCTACATCACCACCTTTCCGTTCAAAGTCAATTGGTATTCCTAGCTTGGTAGTTAACTAGGTTTACTGACACAATTATGTTTTTGGTGGATCGGAGAAAGGCTACTGAATTTGGGATTTTAGCACTTCCAACTGCCGTAACCTTAAAGAAGAAATTGACAGTGCAGTTTTCGTATTTATAAGGGCCAAAATTTGTGTTTTTAACCCCAAGTGCAGTGTTCATCGTTATGTTGAACGAAGGGGTGGTTGTTTGGACATTGGAAGCGCCGAACGTGGCAGAACTAACCCGGAATTGAGGAGTTCGGACATTCATAACCGTCATTGTGAAGAGTACGATGATTCCGGTTAAAATGACAAAGGCCACGCCATATAACAACCATATCTTACATTTCTGGCTTCGGAGCCTGGATGAGGTTGCTCTGCCCGCTCTTGGTCACTCAGTAATAACTGTTGGCGGGTGCCAAGGGATACCTTGTTTTGTATTCCACTGCCATAGGACTTGTTTTGGGAAATTTGTTTTAGTTTTGCTGATTGAATTGAGAGAATTGTAAAGGGAATTCGGATTACTTAGCCGTGTTGAATTACATTTGGCCGTGACTAATTATCCTCAGCCGCGTTTTCTTACAATTGGCCACTACTAATTGCACTTGGCCGCGTTGAATTGACATGGCCGCATCGAATTGCAATTGGCCGCGTTGAATTGGATGCGGCCAAGAGCAATTTCATGCGGCCAAGTGCAATTTCAAGCGGTCAAATGCAGTTCGACTTGGCCAAGTGCAGTTCGATGTGGACAAGTTTAAATCAAAGCGGCCAAGTGCATTTCGATGCAGCGAAAAGGAATTCGATGTGACCAAGAGCAATTTGTAGCGATCTCAGGTGCAATTCGATGCCAAGGAGCGACAAAGAAGCCACGGCATTTGATGCGAAGGAGCTCCATCACCAGAAGCACAAGAAATGGCTACTCTACGGCGTAGCCTTCATCGTTTTCTTTTTTGACAGCTTTGACGTGCGCCTAGGAAGCATGTGATTGCCGCGGGGCGCATGTAATTGCACTAAACATAGCTAGCATTAAAATTTTCATATCTTTTAATTTTAGACTAATTTTTGACTAATTTTTGATCCAAATTATTTGGATTGGAAATTAGACTCAACAAACTTTTTCAACATTTAAATTCACGAGCAAATCGGAGTTCGAAAGTGTTCGTGCCTTGCTTGTGAAGTAAAGCCTTTTTTAGTTAGAGGTGCAGCCGGGGGGCATATTTCTGCGCCTGGGTCGCAATTTAACTGCGCCTGAGGCGCATTGCAGAAAACATAAGATATGTCCTCTCTTCCCCTCCTGCCCGACAATGCCCCTTCTTTTCTTCTTCTGTCATCTTCCTTCACCACCACCACTGCCTCACCATCGAGCCCAGGGCTGGCCCCGGGATAAGCCCTTCAAGCCCTCGGTCTTGCGCAACCCCGGGTTAGGGCAACCAAAAAGAAAAAGAAGTTATATTATAAATTTAAAAAAGTTTCCCTTCGATTTACTTGGTGTAGTGGTCGCTGAGATACTGTTAAAGCACCCGTAGTGCCTGGTTCGACTTACAGGCCTGCTCTTTCTAGTTTTTTCTCCATTTTTTTTGTTCTACGTCTTTTTTTTTTTGTTTTCCTCCAATCCGCAATTTTTATTCTACCTCCTTTTCTTTTCCTCCCAATAATAATCTATAAGTGATATTTACATTTGATGAGAAAAAAGTCCGTTAAAATAAATCAAGCAAGCTAACGCGGTATTTATTTTTATCTTCGAACTACCATTTTGCAATAGAGATTAAAGAGAATTGCTATGATATCAATTGAAAATGAGGCGCGATTCCACTAATAGTAGTTTTGGGCATTTGAGACTTTTTTAACTTCTTATGCTTTCAAACATATACTCCATCAACCAAAAAAACAAAAGTTAACAAAAGTTAGAAGGCTATAGTAGCCAATCAAACAAAAAAGGTGGGACTATAGTAAACAAGTAATAGTACGTAGCCCTCTGGAAAACAAATTGAAATACATGTAATCAATTTAACACCAGCATCAGTTGCACTGGACAATCTGGAGTTGCCTTGTCGCGATATTGGCGTCCATGGTGCAATCCAAATAAGTAGCTTTCTTCCTCTTGAAAATGAACATGAAGTCCACCTTTCCGTTCAAAGAGAATTGGTATTCCCAGCTTGGTAGTTAACCAGTTTTACTGACACAATTATGTTTTTGGTGGATCGGAGAAAGGCTTTTCAATTTGGTATTTTGGCACTCCCAACTGGCGTACCCTTACAGAAGAAATTGACAGTGGAGTGTTCGTATTTATAAGGGCCAAAATTTGTGTTCTTGACCCCAAGTGCAGTGTTCATCGTTATGTTGAACGAAGGGGTGGTTGTTTGGACATTGGAAGCGCCGAACGTGGCAGAACTAACCCGGAATTGAGGAGTTCGGACTTTCATAACCGTCGTTGTGAAGAGTACGATGATTCCGGTTTGGAAAATGACAAAGGCCACGCCATATAACAACCATATCTTACATTTCTGGCTTCGAAGCCTGGATGAGGTTGCTTTGCCCGCTTTTGGTCACTCCAGTAATAACCATTGGTGGGTGCCAAGGGATACCCTGTTTTGTATCCCACTGCCATAGGACTTTGTTTTGGGAAATTTGTTTTAATTTTGCTGATTGAATTGAGAGATTAGTAAAGGGAATTCAGATTACTTAGCCGTGTTGAATTACATTTGGCCGCAGCTAATTGCATATGAACGCGTCTTATTACAGTTGGCCGCTATAAATGCACTTGGCCGCGTTGAATTGACATGGCCGCATCGAATTGCAATTGGCCGCGTTGAATTGGATGCGGCCAAGAGCAATTCAATGCGGCCATGTGCAATTTAAATCGGTCAAATGTAGTTCGACGCGGCCAAGTGTAGTTCGACACGGACAAGTTTAAATCAAAGCGGCCAAGTGCATTTCGATGCAGCGAAAAGGAATTCGATGTGACCAAGAGCAATTGCAGCGACCTCAGGTGCAATTCGATGCCAAGGAGCGGCAAAGAAGCCACGGCATTTGATGCCAAGGAGCTCCATCGCCAGAAGCACAAGAAATGGCTACTCTACGGCGTAGCCTTCATCGTTTTCTTTTTTGACAGCTTTGACGTGCGTCTAGGAAGCAGTGGCGGATTTAAGAGGGACGAGTGGGGGCACGTGCCTCCACTGCTGCAAAACTTCGGAACTTTTTTTTATATTTTAATTTGACTTTAAAAAAATATTTGCGCACTAAGTCTACACTACTTAGCAAACAAAATAATCAATAATACCCACTACCATCAAAATGACCCCCTCTGTTTTTTTCCGGATGTGTTATATACTCCTTCCGTCCGGATTTAATTGTCTCTAGTCCTACTCTAACCTGCTAAAATATGAGTTATATCTTTGAATCTGTAATGAATTTCATATCAAATATGGATCTTGTTTAATAGATCTCGATTAGTTCTATAATACAATGTTTTTGAAATCACGTAAAACATTATAAATTGGAAGATATAATTAATTGAAAAATGACACGAAATCCAAAAAAGGACTATTAAATCCTAACGGAGGGAGTATTATTTTTTGTTTACAAATATGGAGAGATACTATAAAACAAAGCCAAAAACTGATGAAATCCATGATTCTCAAAAACAAGATGAGAGTTCTCCTCATTCCAAACGAAGTCGTGTGGATTTTAATTTGACAGATCTTCCCGTGGATCTAGGGCTATGTTCTTCAATTATGGATTGCAATCCAAATGATCGAGACCAAAAACAAGATGAGAGTTCTCCTCTTTCCAAACGAAGTTGTGTAGAACGTACTCAATTTGACAGAACTTCCCGCAGATCCAGGGCTACATCCTTCGATTATGGATTGCAACCCAAATGATCGAGACCAAATCCGTAGGGCATATCTATAGAAAGGTCCTTGCCAGCCTCATAACCATAACTTTCTGAACAAAGCATTTGAGAAAATAATGCGGCGTTTTATTCTGGCTTGGTTTAAAGAATTTCCTGCAAAGCTTTCAAAACATGAAAACTCGTCATGGTCTATTGTAAAACCTTAATTTAGTAACTTTTGTTTATGACTACAGTAGTTTTTGTTAGTATTTGTGGACAGGTTATTAACTCTTACGTGGGTTGATGAGTATCTTGGTTTTTGGTAGTATTGTTGTATCATTTTGTTATAGTTTTTTTTTTTTTTTTTTTTTAAAGGTGGTGTTTTTTTATGCCCCCAGAGGTCTTCATTCCTGGCTACGCCACTGTGTAGACACCCTACCCTGGACTATCCGGATTAGCTTATTTACGGTCCTTTGTTGCCCCAATGATGTTTAAAGGTCGAAAACATTCTAAAGTCGATGACAGGTTTTGAGCTTTGAGCTTTGGGCATTCCTCATCCAAAACCTTTCGAATACCAATTTCAAACCCTTCAAGCCAGAACCATATGGCCCCAACAAAACCATACCGGCTTACACCAATGTCCTCCTGGCGTGAGCCAGTGAACTGCCACGTGTCGGTCATCGACCGTTGACTCAGTTTGACTGGCGCACGCAGGTCCAACTCTGGCGCACACTGGTCAAAGCCAGTCAAATCACCACTTTTCTATCACGTGCTCGGGACTTTGTAACCACCCCAGTACGGTGAAAAGCCTCCTGATGATTGTTTGCTGCAGGGGACGTCCCCCTCTCTCTCCTACACACCCCATCACCTAGTCCCATGCATTTAATGCATGGGAGGCTCACCCCTTAACTCAACCCACCTCCTAACCCAACTGATCAGTCCCTCCTCCTCAGTCCATTCCCGCTATAAATACCCCCTTGCATTCATTTGCAAGGGGTTAACCCTCATTAAGAAGTCCAAGCCTCTTCCTCTCCTCTCTCTCTTATTTTCTCTCCTCCATTGCAAGAGAAAGAAGAGAAGTCTATTCTCATACACCCCACTGTCACTCAACCACCTGCTTGTTCCTTCCTTCAACCTCAAGTTCAAAACTCCATTCTTTGCATCAACCTCAAGGACCAAAGGTATACCACCTTTGCGTGGCTTTCTGTTTTCGATCCCTGAGGGGAACCAGAAAGGTCCAGGCTAGTAACCAATACTAGTCCTGGCCTTAGACTGGTAAAATAAAACAATCGTACAAGACGAAACATGACGCACGCTAGTACCTACAAGCCGTACGCCAGTCATGGCGGTATGCGCATTACTGGCGTGGGGATCATGGGTCGTCTGTTTCTTGCTTATATTTTATGTTCATCACCTTATAACATGCTAATAACCAATGTTATAGCTTTCTGTATCCTAGAACTGTTAGCTGTAGCTTTCATACTTGCTTCTTTTCGCTTTAGAAGGCCTCTGGATTATTGCTGGTCATGTTCCAGAGCCCAGATGATGTAAAGCCAAGCACTGGATAAGTGGTAAAACTGGCGTACTGCGTCTCGAGCGGCGTACGGCAGTTATGCTATGGACCAATGGCTGGCCCTTGCATCATAGTTCAATCTTGGCCTCTCGTTATCTCCCCACTCTGTTTATGGGGTTTCCTGTCTGATTTCATGGCTTCAAGCCATTTCTTATATTTGTATCTGTAAATATGATTGCATTATAAACTGCGTAGTTTGTCCTGGGTGTGCACTGGTCCATTCCAGAGCTCTGAGGGTTGCAAACAAAGATTGTGAGTGCAAAGGAGTGGTGTACGCCAGTCTTGAGGTGGCGTGCGCAGGTTGTATCGATATGCAGTGGCCTGGCCAGTGCATACCGGCAAGTTGCCTGCTCACATCTCTGAAAGACAGCGTACCCCATTCTGTTTAAGTTGCTCTCAGTGCTTGTTCTCAATCTATAATTCATCTATTGATTCAAGCAAATCATCATTCATAAACATTTTATCACATAACTGAAACCTGTTACAGTCTTAATCCCCATTAATTGCTCCCCCGCCCAAACTGGCTAAAAAATGATCAATGAGAGAAAAATGCAAATGTTTTTCAACAATGCCCGAGTAGAGACCGATCTCCGGATTTGGCGAGAGGGGTGCCATAAAACCCTTCCCCTCTCGCAACCTGGCTCCCGAATCTCAGATATCGATGGTGATGACGGTCCAGTCTACAAGCCTTTTTCAAAACTCAAACAAACGTAGCAAACGTTTTCGAGTTCGGTTCCTTGGGTATTTTACCGCTAAAACCCGAGTGGCGACTCTGAATCGAAGCGTCTCGCCGTGCTTTTCAAAGAGGGCCGCACCCAAATTTTTCATAAAAAAAAATTTCCGGGGCATGTGCCCACACACTGCTAGGAAGCATGTGATTGCCGCGGGGCGCATGTAATTGCACCAAACATAGCCCGCATTAAAATTTTCAAATCTTTGAATTTTATAATAATTTTTGATCCAAATTATTTGGATTGGAAATTAGACTCAACAAACTTTTTCAACAATTAAAATCACGAGCAAATCGGAGTTCGAAAGTGTTCGTGCCTTGCCCGTGAAGTAAAGCCTTTTTTAGTTAGAGGTGCGGCTGGGGCGCATATTCCTGCGCATGGGACGCATGTAACTGCGCCTGAGGCGCATTGCAGAAAACATAAGATATGTCCTCTCTTCCCCTCCTGCCCGAGAATGCCCCTTCTTTTCTTCTTCCCTCATCTTCCTTCACTGCCACCACTACCTCACCATCTAGCCCAGGGCTGTCCCCGGGATAAGCCCTTCAAGCCCTCAGTTTTGCGCAACCCCGGGCTGGGGCAACCAAAAAGAAAAAGAAGTTATATTATAAATTTAAAAAAGTTTCCCTTGGCTTTACTTGGTGTAGTGGTCGCTGAGATGCTGTTAAAGCACCAGTAGTGCCGGGCTCGACTTACAGGCGTGCTCTTTCTAGTTTTTTTCTCCATTTTTTTGTTCTACGTCTTTTTTTTTTTGTTTTCCTCCAATCCACAATTTTTATTCTACCTCCTTTTCTTTTCCTCCCAATAATAATCTATAAGTGATATTTACATTTGATGAAAAAAGTCCGTTAAAATAAATCAAGCAAGCTAACACAGTATTTATTTTTATCTTCGAACTACCATTTCGCAATAGAGATTAAAGAGAATTGCTATGATATCAATTGAAAATGAGGCGCGATTCCACTAAGAGTATTTTTGGGCATTTGAGACTTTTTTTTAACTTCTTATGCTTTTCAAACATATACTCCGTCAACCAAAAAAACAAAAGTTAACAAAAGTTAGAAGGCTATAGTAGCCAATCAAACAAAAAAGGGGGAACTATAGTAAAGATGTAATAGTTCGTAGCCCTCTGCAAAACAAATTAAAATACATGTAATGAATTTAACACCAGCATCAGTTGCACTGGACAATCTGGAGTTGCCTTGTCGCGATATTGACATCCATGGTGCAATTCAAATTAGTAGCTTTCTTCCTCTTGAAAATGAACATGAGGTCCACCTTTCCGTTCAAAGTCAATTGGTATTCTTTGCTTGGTAGTTAACCACGTTTACTGACACAATTGTGTTTCTGGTCGATCGGAGAAAGGCTTTTCAATTTGGGATTTTAGCAATCCCAACTGGTGTACCCTTATAGAAGAAATTGACAGTGGAGTTTTTGTATTTATAAGGGCCAAAATTTGTGTTTTTAACCCCAAGTGCAGTGTTCATCGTTATGTTGAACAAAGGGGTGGTTGTTTGGACATTGCAAGTGCCGAACGTGGCAGAACTACCCTGGAATTGAGGAGTTTGGACTTTCATAACCGTCATTGTGAAGAGTACGATGATTCCGGTTTGGGAAATGACAAAAGCCACGCCATATAACAACCATTTCTTAGATTTCTGTCTTCGGAGCCTTGATGAGGTTGCTTTGCCCGCTCTTGGTCACTCCAGTAATAACCGTTGGCCGGTGCCAAGGGATACCCTGCTTTGTATTCCACTGCCATAGGACTTGATTTGGGAAATTGGTTTTAGTTTTGTTGATTGAATTGGGAGAGTAGTAAAGGGAATTCGGATTACATAGCCGCGTCGAATTACATTTGGCTGCTACTAATTGCTCTTAGCCGCGGTTTATTTACAGTTGGCCGCTACAAACTACACTTGGCCGCGTTGAATTGACAAGGCCGCATCGAATTGCAACTGGCCGCTACTTGTTGCACTTGGCTGCGTTGAATTGGATGCGGCCAAGAGCAATTCGATATGGCTAAGTGCAATTCGATGCTGCCAAGTGCAATTTGAAGCGGCCAAATGGAATTTGATGCGGCCAAGTGCTGTTCGATGTGGACAAGTGTAAATCGAAGCGGCCAAGTGCATTTCGATCCAGCGAAAAGGAATTCGATGTGAGCAAGAGCAATTTGTAGCGACCTTAGGTGCAATTCGATGCCACGGAGCGACAAAGAAGCCACGGCATTTGATGCGAAGGAGCTCCATCGCCAGAAGCACAAGAAATGGCTACTCTACGGCCTAGCCTTCATCGTTTTCTTTTTTGACAGCTGTAAGGTGCGCCTAGGAAGCAAGTGATTGCCGCGGGGCGCATGTAATTGCACCAAACATAGCCCGCATTAAAATTTTCAAATCTTTTAATTTTAGACTAATTCTGGTTCCAATTTATTTGCATTAGAAATTAGACTCAACAAACTTTTTCAACAATTAAAATCACGAGGAAATCGGAGTTCGAAAGTGTTCGTGCCTTGCCCGCGAATTAAAGCCTTTTTCAGTTAAAGGTGCGCTCGGGGCGCATATTCCTGCGCCTGGGACGCATGTAACTGCGCCTGAGGCGCACTGCACAAAACATAAGATATGTCCTCTCTTCTCCTCCTGCCTGACCATGCCCCTTCTTTTCTTCTTCTGTCATCTTCCATCACCACCACCACTACCTCACCATCTAGCCCAGGGCTGGCTCCGGGATAAGCCCGGCAAGCCCTCGGTCTTGGGCAACCTCGGGCTGGGGCAACCAAAAAGAAAAAGAAGTTATATTATAAATTTAAAAAAGTTTCCCTTCCCTTTACTTGGTGTAGTGGTCGTTGAGATGCTGTTAAAGCACCAGTAGTGCCTGGTTCAACTTACAGGCGTGCTTTTTCTAGTTTTTTCTCCATTTTTTTTGTTCTACATCTTTTTTTTTTTATTTTCCTCCAATCCACAATTTTTATTCTCCCTCCTTTTGTTTTCCTCCCAATAATAATCTATAAGTGATATTTACATTTGATGAAAAAAAAGTCAGTTAAAATAAATCAAGCAAGCTAACACAGTATTTATTTTTATCTTCGAACTATCATTTCGGAATAGAGATTAAAGAGAATTGCTGTGATATCAATTGAAAATGAGGCGCGATTACACTAAGAGTATTTTTGGGCATTTGAGACTTTTTTAACTTCTTATGCTTTTCAAACATATACTCCATCAACCAAAAAAACAAAAGTGAACAAAAGTTAGAAGGCTATAGTAGCCAATCAAACAAAAAAGGGGGGACTACAGTAGCTGTCAACATTATGTTACAGAAGAAGGCATTGATTTTGTGGTGCGGCATAGTCCCAATTTGACCTCTCTCTCGCTAGAATTGTGGTTGTTACAACATTCTTCATCCTCTTTTGCAATTGGGAAGCGTTAGCCAATGCCAAAAATCTGCACTCTCTCACCATGACTCAAGAACTCATTTCGGACAAGCATATTTGCTTAGTTGCCAATGCATGTACTCCATTAAGAAAGCTCAAACTTGTTGACTTCAGTGGCCAGTATCCTTAAATCCATGAGGGATTAAAATTTCTTTTGCAGGCATGCGAATTGACACTGGAAGAGCTAACCCTGATAAATTGGGCCCTCTGTGGCCCTCTCGGTGTAAGTGATTTGGCTCAGTATTTATCTAACTAACTTCTATAGATCCTGATCGACGTTTTGGGTTGACTAGTGTCACCTTTTACACCCTCTCAAAAAGTTGCCCTTTACTTGAAATACTTATGATGGCACGTACGAGGGAACATCTTGATATCTCTGACAATATGTGGGTGAATGATACAACGCTCGACAACTTTGGGCAGGTTTGCCCAAATCTACAGTTCTTAGGTTTAAGTGATTGTCAGCGCCTCATCAATCTTGGCATTGGAGAAGTTTGGAGGGGATGCCTTGCAATAAGACAACTCAATAATGATTGTCTTCAGGTTTCAGATATTTTTGGGAGATATTCGGACAATTCTGTAGTGAATTTGAAGACTTTGAAAGCTGGTGGGACACAAATCAATGATATACGAATGGCGCCAATGATTGGACATAGGTGTTGAAATCTCCAATATTTGGACATTGGATTCCGCAATGAAGTGACAGATAAGGGGGTAATGGAGGTGGTGAGGTAATGCGAAAGACTGAGGAATATAAATCTAATCGGGTGTGAAAAAGTGAGCACCCATATTTTACCTCAGACGGTGTTTTTGAGGCCCTCACTGAGGAAAAGTTGAACAGATGGAGCTGGTTTGATCTCAGTGAATAGATGGTAAACACAGTATTGTCCTTCAGGTGCCAGCTTAGCGTACTTTCATGACTCTGCCTTGTTGCCATCCATATGCTTGTGATCTTCAACAAAACTGTTTTATTACCCTTGTGAACTTCTAGTTCTTCCATTGTTTACCTGGTTTTTTTTTTTAAAGTTCTTTCTGGTCAATTGTCTTGTTTGAATCACTATGAAGGAGTGTTTTGTGTGTATCTATTTACTTTGAGCTCACCGCTACAGTCAGTTCCAACAGAGCTATTCTTTATTTCACACCGACGACACTGTGTTCCTCTGCAAATTTTTTGTTTTCTGTTTGGAAGAAGTAGCAGCTTCTGTTATTACCACCTAATTTTGGGACATTGCTGCAACTAATACACTAGTAGAGATAGAATAACCATTCGATGTGTCGGTAAAAACTGTTAGAATCTCTACCATGGGAACAAATCCCCTATGGCTTACCTGTTTTTCTTTTTTAAGTTCTTTCTGGTCAATCGTCTTGTTTGAATCACTATGAAGGTGTGTTTTTTGTGTATCTATTTATTTTGAACTCACCACTACAGTCAGTTCCAACAGCACTGTTCTTTATTTCATGCCGACGACATTGTGTTCCTCTGCAAATTTTTTGTTTTCTGTTTGGAAGAAATAGCAGCTTCTGTTATTACCACCTAATTTTGGGACGTTGCTGCAACTAATACACCAGTAGAGATGGAATAACCATTCGATGTGTCGGAAAAAAACTGTTAGAATCTTTGACATGGGAACAAATCCGCTAGGGCTTGGAGATTCAACAAAACTAGACAGTGAAATCTGATTGACGAGTCCATCTACGTCCTCGCGTTGCGGGCATAAGTGTCAATGACTATGGTTTTACCAAACCAAACTGAGCCTTATGTCCCAATCACTTGGGGTTGGCTACATGAATCATTTTCCTCCATTGAGCTCTCGATAGAAACCATCCAAAAAGATTTGGGAGTAAAGAGAGTGCGTCGTACGCATGTAGAAATGATTTTTAATCTGAACTACATGGGTTAGAAAGTGAATTGGACAAGCTTTCTAGCGGTTCAAACCACGCGCGAATTGGAGTTCGCGAGTATTCGGGGCAAGTCCGGGAAGTTTGACACGTTAAGCAGCATTAATGCGCCTCAGGCGCAATCCTATGCGCCCCGGCGCATCTATTGAGCCCCAGGAGGAATCCTATGCGCCTAGGCGCATATAAATGTGCCCCAGGCACATCTTGAACATTGCACAACAAATCCAACTTTGCGAACTTGGCCCGGACACTCCCAAACTACAATTTGCATGTGGTTTGAACCGTTAGAAAGCTTGCACAATCTGCTTTTCTACCAAATTGGTTTCGATGATAAATATTTTGTACATCAAGATACATGACCATTTTACCCTCAACTGGTCCAAAATTAAATTATTAAGTAAAATACTCGTATCGCTCTCATTTTAAATCGGATTAAGATAAATTATATAATGATAAGTAAAGTTTTCACTATACCAAAAGATGATGGAAACCAACAATTAAAATGTTGAAGTTTTATTTATGAAAAGTTTGTCAAAGGAAGACCGATTCAAAGGCCATCGGAGTGACAAAGGCTAAAGTACGTTTTGGCGCCCATTTACACATTTTAAGTTCCATTCGATGCACACCTCCCTAGTTCAATGGTACTCATTCATTCTGTAAGAGTGTCCACATATGAATATAGGGCTCTCCACACTTCATTAAATAATCAGAAATCGTTTCATCACCAGGATTCACCCAATTCAAACGCTGCAAATTCTGAGAAGCTCTCACGTGAAACTTACTGTTGGACACTATGACCTTTCATAGTTGTTTGTTTATATGAAGGAAAAACTTTCTGTCAAAAAACTTGTAGCAAAACTTACAAGTGAAAATTAGCTATACTTTTACTAGAGTAGTGGCAAGTTCCGGTATCTAAGAGAACTCTGCTCAATCATATAGTTGTGTTTGTCACTCTTTGTTTTTGTTTTTCACAGACACACAGACATTCACGCACATAGAAGCATTGGACCATGGCAAGATTGTTGTATGAATATTATGGGACAACTCCTCCAAGAGGGCTGCAGCGGCTTGGGCGGCCTTTCATGAGCACACGTAAAATTGGTTACGGCAGGAAGCATATGGTCATGACGTTGCCAGTGACTAGGCTACAAACGAATCGAGTTATTTGTGTTCGTGAGCAGCTCAAGGCTTGGCTCGGCTTGATTCATTGAGTAAGGGGCCGAACTCCATCAAAATTTTTGGGTTGTTAGTAAATGAGCTAGCCGAGCTCCAGTTAGCCATAGGTCGGCTCATTTAGTACTCAAATCGAGTTCTCACTCTCAAATTCTAAGCAAGCTTGAGCTCAATCATGTGGGCTCAAGCTCACTGAAAGTTAAATGAGCTGAGCTTGAATACCTAAATCTTGGCTTGACTGGACTCGTTTGCACGACTGGAGGCTTTACGGTGGGGGTGGACTAGGGTTGACGGAGTAGGGGGATTTACGCTAGAACAGTTGTGTTTAAAATCGTTTGACATATATGGGCTGGTTCTAGATTCAGTAGTGTTTCTAGCGTTCTTCTCTTTTTTTATGCATATGATTGGATATTCGGGCCAACTAACTCAATTTGCAAAATATGGTGATTTCCGATACAAATTATGCAAATTTTTATGTATCGTTTTAAATTTAAAAAATGATATATAATTTGAAGTATATGGTGGGGTGCACGACATAAGATGTCCCTACAAATTGTGTAGCAAAATATAGTTTCGAAGATGATGTAAGAACCCTAGAAATTGGGGATGCAAACGAGCAGAACTTTATAGTGTTCGAGTTCGGCTGTTTACTAAACAAGCCTAAATGCCAGCTCGAACTTGGCTGAGCCTGATTAATTTATGAAACGAGCCAAGTTTTTCAAGCCGTGCTTCAAAGTGTACGTTGAGCTCGGCTGGTTTAGCACACGATCCTAAAACTCAAGCTTGACCTCGGCTAGATTACTAAAAGAATCGAGCTGAGCTAACCCCGAGCCCTAACGTGCCGGGCTTCGTTTGCAGATCTACTAGAAATGAAGCAATCCACCTCTCCCTCTCTAGCACGTTCCTTATTCCATCTGGGGTGTGTCGGGTGTGGATGGGGCTTGTCTGGTGTCTATGTAAGAGTCTTTTGTGTATGTCATCATTAGATTTGCTATTATCATGAAGTGGTTTGGTGAGTCTTTCTGGGTAGTTAGCACCTTGATTTCCAAGGCTTGCTAAGCTTGGCTAGCGGTGGCACCTTGCACCCTAGCCTAGCGGTGGAAACAAAGGCATGAGGCAGGCATGTCTTGACAAGGTGACCCGATGGTGTCGGTTGGTGTCGGCACTGGTCCCTTAGGCAAGTGGCAGTCGTGATGCACGTGAAGGCCCGATGAGATCGAGGCATGGATGCTAAATGGGAAGCAGGCTTGTGGGACAAGGCAATCGAGGAAAACGGCTAAGTATTGGGAGCTGGGGTTGGATTGCGAAATTGGCCAAGCAGCCTTGAGTTAGCTCGGGCAAAACGGAGGCAGCCTTGAGTTGGCTCGGGCAAAACGGTTATTGACGGTTAACAGCATTCTGCACATGTTGCTGGGAGCATGGGACAGGTGTCCAAGGCAGAAATGGGCTACTTATGATGCTGGCAGCATGGGACAGGTGTCAAAGGCAAAAGCGGGCTGTTATCGGCAGTTACAGCCAGACAGTTTCAAAATTCAGTGTGCTGGCAGATTCTGGGCAAGCCAGCATAGCCCTAGGGCAGTTGGGGGTGTTAACTGCAAGATCATGGGTTGGCCCCATGATCTCATGTACTTAGTGGCCACGTTTTTATGATTGTATGCCTATTTAGGCAAGGCATTTCATAGCCTAAGGCAGAGGAATGTTTTGTCTAGGCTCTAGAGTGTTTCCTTTGTAAGTTGGTGCTTAATAAAGGTTGGGACGGTTCCCGTAACTCTTGTGTGTGTTTCTAGACGTTCAAAACTTAACGGGTGTGTGAGTAAACACTAGTTGGCTGAGAGCAAGTGCTAGCGTACTTGGTGCCATCACGGGTATATTTGTAGGCGAAAAACAGCCCCGTGACAGAAGATTGTCATAGCCTTGCTTTCAAATGTACTAACCTTAGTCTTTTGTTCATGTAAACTCATTCAGGCCAGTCCTGATGAGGAATTCAATGCGTAGCCCTAAACTCGTAATTCGTAGTGGTCAAGAGGAATTCAATGCGGCCAAGTGCCATTCGATGCAGCCAAGTGCAATTTGATGCGGCCATGTGCAATTAGAAGCAGCCAAGAGCAATTAGAAGGGGCAAAGAACAATTAGAAGTGGCCAAGTGCAATTCGATGCTGCCAAAAGTAATTTGATGCGGCCAAGTGTAATTCAAAGCGGCCAAGTGCAATTCGATGCGGCCAAGAGCAGTTCGATGCGGACAAGTGCAATTCGAAGTGGCCAAGTCCAATTCGATTTGGCCAAGTGCAATTTGTAGCGGTCAAGTGCAATTCGAAGCGGGCAAGAGTAATTTGTAGCGGCTAAGTACAACTCGATAAGGGCAAGAGTAATTCATAGTGGCCAAGTGCAACTCGATGTGGCGAAGAGTAATTCATAGCCGCCAAGTGCAACTCGATATGGCTAAAAGTAATTCGATTTGGCTAAGAGTAATTAGTAGCGGCCAAGTGGAAATCGGAGTTTGGGAGTGTTCGGGGCAAGTGCGCTAAGTTTGACCTGTTTTGTAGCTTCATTGCGCCTCAGGCGCAAGTTTATGCGCCCCAGGCGCACTTCAATTCGCCCGGGCGCATCCTCGAAGCTGCACAACAATTCAAACTTTGCGGGCTTGCTCCGGACACTCCCGAACTCCGTTTTGCACGTGGTTTGAATCATTAGAAAGCTTGTTCAATGCACTTTCCAACCCAAGTAGTTTGGATCAAAAAATATTTATTCATCAAAAGACGTCACCATTTTACTCTTAGTGGGTTAAAAAAATTATTCATTTTTGTAAAACGCTCGCATCTCTCCCATTTTTAATCGATCATGACCAATTATACAATGATTAATAAGGTTTTCAAAGTATTTGAAGGTAACTAAAACAAACAATGAAAATGACAAGTTTAGTTTACGAAAAGTTGGTCAAAAGGAGGTCGATTCGAAGATCATCGAAGTCAAAAAGGCTCAAATACGTTTCCGCACCCATCTATACATTCTAAGTTCCATTCAACTCTCACATCCCTAATTATAAGGTATTCGTCAATTCTGTAAGAGTTTCACAGAGTTCATAGTGATTTCCACACTTCATCAAATTGTCAAAAACCGTTTCATCATAACGATTTGCCCAAGGCGAGACTTGTACATTTACGAAGCGAAATTTGATCGTCTATGCCACCAACACTGTCACTTGACCATTTCGAGTACAACGCTACCACCACTATCGAAATTTGACGACCACCCTTTCATCACTTCAGTGCAGTCGCAACCACCTCGACCGATATAAGTTCATCACTGTATTTTTACTTCATCTCCACCTAATCAATTGAGACACTATCACCACTGCAACCTCCCAAGTACTACACCACCGTCACTTCACCACCACTTCCACCTTATTTCACCATCACCCAACACACTAAATAAGTTTTGAAATGATTGCACTATTAAAATTTATCGCCTTTGGTCTGTCGTTTTCGTACCAAAAATATAATTTATAAAACAAGGAATTAACTAATATTCCGAAGAATAGCGGTCAAGTCCAGGATCGTCCGCAGGGAGTAAAAAGCTGAGTTGCAATAGTTTCAATTAATTTCTAATTTAATTCGGAAAGTAAAAAGAAATTGGATTTCGATTTGGATTGATTAAACTAAAACTAAACTAGAAAGCAAATTAAATGAGTTATAAACTGATGAGAGAAGGGACTAGGGTTTCCGATTCAGTCTCCCCCTTGTAACGCAATTATTTCGAAACCTAGGGTTTACATTCAACCTTCAACCAGATCATCGTAGGGTAGCAATTCCTATCAATAATCCCCAAAAATATATTCAAGATTCGTACTCCGTATAGGTTATCTCAACACGGCACGGATCGTCTCATTGGATTTAACCACGGCACGATCCGTCTCACGTCGTATAATCTATCTCAAAGCCTATCTCGAAACATTGAAAATCATTGCATGACAATGTTTGAAACCATGGATACAAACACATTCGGATGTTAGAAAAATATTAAGCCTCATAAAAAGTTATGAATTGACCAGGTCATACAATCAAGTCGAATATAAAATCCTAGAAATCAAACAACTACGCTACTTGGAGAGTCCTCCTCATCACCCTAGTCAAGGGATTTAGCCACTCATAGAGTTACAATAAATAACCCTGAAACACATAAACTCCATTAAAGCTTTCGGAAGAATAAGAAAAGAATAAAACCCAAGGTTCCTGTTGACAACGATTCGGCCGCGATTGTGATCCGCCAGCCGCGATCGAAGTGCACAAGCTTTGCTTGTGCGTAAACAGTTCTCCGCCGCCCCCGTTCTGTTTCTGCCGTGGGAATTATGATATCCCAATGGCAGCCCCTCTTTGTTCTCTGTCGAAAAGATACCCTAAAAACCAAACCTTGCTTCTTTTTATACTTCCTGTGGTAAACCTCTCGCCCAATAAAAGGAATTAGTGGGCCCTCATCATATGCACGTGCAAAGCCAAAAAGATTATTGACTAAACCATCCATTATAAGCTTGGTCCACCTCTTAATTAACTTCATTGGCAAGTTTAACATTCTCCAAGCATGACTTCGAGCTCGCTTTGCGTCGTTAATTATTTCTATATCGATTTAGCTTCAAATGTTATCCAATGGCTCAGTAGGTCCTGAAATAAAGAAAACGAGAATCAAACCCCAAGTAGCGCATTAAAAGAACATAATAAGCCTAAGTTAGGGGGCGTAAATAGGCATATTTACGCACCTATCACATCCCCCAACTTACACTTTGCTAGTCCCTAGCAAAGAAAGGAATAATAAATAAAATAAAGCAACTAACTAAGGGATAGATCTTTTAAACCCCCGGGTGGCCCCGGTTGGACGAGTGAAGTCTCGTGAGGGTTTTCAGTAGTGATCACCCACAAAACACCGCTGATCCTTTCACTTAGAACCCAAAAACTGTAATGCAACTCATTGATACGCCAATGCCAAGAATATATAGCATATGGAATAATAGTTCTAGATGCTATCAAAACATAGAAATAAATCATGGCACCCAAACTTAGCGTGTGTGAGCAAGGACCTTAACCACAAGTGAACCACAACTAAGTACTCTCTCCGGACCGAGTCTCGACTTCAATTCTCACTATGTCATGCACTCAACAAACAAAAACACTTGAAACAGGGTGCATGTAATTACCTCTCAACGTGTGCGGATGGAAATTATGCAATAAAGAACCAAAGTATCCCGCACACTTAGACGCGAAAAGAAAGCATTTTAAAGTGGACACAAGATCTCATGAATGGAATGCCAAGTATTAAAGACTATATCTATCCATCGATCCACAACCCATTGCCCCTAAGATCAAGTAGGACTTTCATTTGGTTATATCGTTGGGTAAGGAAAAGTGTTTCAAAGGTTAGGGTAAGACATGTTCAAGTGTCCGAGAATAGGCCAAAACAACATAGGGCAAGTAATAATGTGCGCCCCCTCTCATCATTCTTTTCAACTCCGCCTTATCTCTCTTATTATTAACCATTCACACAATTCCACAATGAAGTTCACATGTTTCTTTCTTCAAACAAATGCATAGGTGTCTTCCCCTTTTTCATTCAAGTTATATTTTTTTTTTCTGCAATTTTCTCAATTTTTTTCAACAATGGGGAAGAACACACCACAATTCAAGCACATCTTTCTCAAATACACTTTCTCCACTCTCTTCAAAAATTAACCTTCACATGATTAACTCGCCATTCTCAAAACACAATATGGTTGGTGAAGCTTAACAAGAAAAAGGCTCATGTAAGAGGCTCAATGTGGCTTACGAGGATAAGTATTTAAGAAAAAGAACGAACCGGCTCAAAGCACAAAAATGGCCTACTATCATCTCCTAGGGGCAATACAACCAGGTAACTTTCCATTCCCAAAAGATGAAATAATAGGCATGCATTAAGTCTCAATACTTGACGACAAAAATAATGAGATCGACAACGATTAAGTTTTCTTTTTCCTTTTTTTTTTTTGACAAACAAAGAGTTTATGTGACACCACTCTAAAGGAAAGTAAGGCACTAAAGCTCACATGGTCATAAGTCTCCACTAATCTAGCCATTGA
The DNA here is from genome assembly GCA_019656295.1 of Rhododendron mucronatum var. ripense. Classification (NCBI taxonomy): domain Eukaryota; kingdom Viridiplantae; phylum Streptophyta; class Magnoliopsida; order Ericales; family Ericaceae; genus Rhododendron; species Rhododendron mucronatum. The sequence goes on from BPLT01000061.1 coordinate 1,848,525, forward strand.
AAGCACTCAAGTCATAACTCACAAGCAGTCAAGGTCCAAGAAACGTGCATGTGCAAAGATGCTAAGAGTGTATGCCAAGATAAATTCCTATCGCCAAGCTAGCAAAAAAGAACTACAATGCATCATAAATATCCAAGTAATGCCCAACAATTCTCAACACTAGCAACCAACAAGTAAACATCGTAATCTCCAAGTCAAAAGTAGAAAGGATCCAACAAGTATTTTTTTTTTCAATTTTCAAATTTTTTTTTGTTTTGGATTTATAACTCTAACAAAAAGCAAAGTGATCCATCCCCCAACATAAAACGGCACTGTCCTCAGTGACGGCTCAACCATAGAAAAGAAAAAGACAAGTTGGAGAAAGAAAGGAAATATATCACCTCGCATGGGAGAAACAAAGGCAAGTCATAAAATATGGAGGGATTCATCCCCCAACTTGAATTGAAGTACCTGCAAAATGTTAGCCCCACGATACAAAAAGCTAATAGAAAAAAGAAAAAAAAACGAAATTAAGGGGAAAAAAAAAAACTACCTAAAAAGGGAAAAAAAATATATGAAAAAAAAAAAATTGGAAAGTGTACCACGCTCATATGGATTTTGAACTTCCACCAAACCTTGAAGAGTTATGAATATAAACACCTCACCCCTCTTCGAGCACTCTTCTAAAAACTGAATGCGACCGTGCCATATGATCAAATACTTTGAGTATCGCAATTGCTTAAGTTGTTTAAGAAATTTTAGTTCCACCAAGCATGCAATTTGAACCAAATTGATTTTCAGATTATTGACAATGTCCACTAAACATGGAGGAAAAACCGAAGAATAATCATCAACCCCAAGAAAATCAATTAGTTCTACTTTATGAATATTTAGCAATGGTGGAGGCTTAATAGGAGGGGTGGCATCATCTAGCACTATGTGGGCTTGATTTTCAAGTTCAATTGGACTTTCAACAACTATCGGGATTGACTCCTCAAGAGTTTTTGAATGAAACAGTGTATCAGATGGGCAAGTAAAATTCTCTTGAGGAAAACTTTGGGTTTTAAGCTCATTGTTCAAGTCACTCTCTAAGACTTCCTCCAAACCCAAGTCATCTCCTTCACTAGCGACGATTGGCTCTGCTTTCATAAAATGAGAATTAACATCACCAATGTTCTTATTGCAATCCCAAAACTCTGCATTAATTTTAGCAAGTTGATTATAATAAGCCCAACCCTTTTCATCAGCTCTATCCAAAAATTCACCATGGCACATCATGTCTACAAACTGACGCGTTTTACAATTCATGCCCTCATAAAAATATTCAATAATGCGCCAAAATTCAAAGCCATTGCATGGAAAAGAGGATAGCAAATCGTTATATCTTTCCCAATAATGCAAATAAGACTCTTCTTCGGTTTGAGTAAAATGTACAATTTCTTGTTTTCGAAGAAAAATCTTATGCGCTATCTCATGCACTGAGGAGAACTTTTCCAAAAATAACTTTTTCACCTCTTGCCATTTTGTTTTAGATGATGACTTCAAATTGAAAAACCAACCCGCAGCCTCATATTGCAAAGAATGCTCAAAAAATTGAATCTTAACCGCTTCAATGTCTAGGTTGGACAAAGTAGCACAAAGCTCTTCAAATTGCTGAATATGCAAGTATGGGTTTTCATCGGAAAAACCATAAAAATTGGGAAGCAATTTTATCATCTCAGGTCCCAAGCTGTTCCGAGCCATTTTGTTTTTCTTTCTTTTTGGTTTTTTTTTTTTTAATGCGGGAAAAAAAAAACCTCTTAGTGCAAGCTACTATATTGAGACAAGAAAACAAAACTCACAGTGCTAGGCGTAAAATCAGTTCCCGCACCGAACTTACTCTAACACCAAGTAGTTGCTATCTTTAAATTTGTCCTGCATAAAGTTAGGAGCCTGCAAAAAGAAAACTAATACGGAAAAAAAAAAAAATTTTAACTAAGAACCAAATTAAAAACAAATTGAAAATATGCAACCGTGTTTTCACTCCCCGGCAACGGCGCCAAAATTTGGTCTGTCGTTTTCGTACCAAAAATATAATTTATAAAACAAGGAATTAACTAATATTCCGAAGAATAGCGGTCAAGTCCAGGATCGTCCGCAGGGAGTAAAAAGCTGAGTTGCAATAGTTTCAATTAATTTCTAATTTAATTCGGAAAGTAAAAAGAAATTGGATTTCGATTTGGATTGATTAAACTAAAACTAAACTAGAAAGCAAATTAAATGAGTTATAAACTGATGAGAGAAGGGACTAGGGTTTCCGATTCAGTCTCCCCCTTGTAACGCAGTTATTTCGAAACCTAGGGTTTACATTCAACCTTCAACCAGATCATCGTAGGGTAGCAATTCCTATCAATAATCCCCAAAAATATATTCAAGATTCGTACTCCGTATAGGTTATCTCAACACGGCACGGATCGTCTCATTGGATTTAACCACGGCACGATCCGTCTCACGTCGTATAATCTATCTCAAAGCCTATCTCGAAACATTGAAAATCATTGCATGACAATGTTTGAAACCATGGATACAAACACATTCGGATGTTAGAAAAATATTAAGCCTCATAAAAAGTTATGAATTGACCAGGTCATACAATCAAGTCGAATATAAAATCCTAGAAATCAAACAACTACGCTACTTGGAGAGTCCTCCTCATCACCCTAGTCAAGGGATTTAGCCACTCATAGAGTTACAATAAATAACCCTGAAACACATAAACTCCATTAAAGCTTTCGGAAGAATAAGAAAAGAATAAAACCCAAGGTTCCTGTTGACAACGATTCGGCCGCGATTGTGATCCGCCAGCCGCGATCGAAGTGCACAAGCTTTGCTTGTGCGTAAACAGTTCTCCGCCGCCCCCGTTCTGTTTCTGCCGTGGGAATTATGATATCCCAATGGCAGCCCCTCTTTGTTCTCTGTCGAAAAGATACCCTAAAAACCAAACCTTGCTTCTTTTTATACTTCCTGTGGTAAACCTCTCGCCCAATAAAAGGAATTAGTGGGCCCTCATCATATGCACGTGCAAAGCCAAAAAGATTATTGACTAAACCATCCATTATAAGCTTGGTCCACCTCTTAATTAACTTCATTGGCAAGTTTAACATTCTCCAAGCATGACTTCGAGCTCGCTTTGCGTCGTTAATTATTTCTATATCGATTTAGCTTCAAATGTTATCCAATGGCTCAGTAGGTCCTGAAATAAAGAAAACGAGAATCAAACCCCAAGTAGCGCATTAAAAGAACATAATAAGCCTAAGTTAGGGGGCGTAAATAGGCATATTTACGCACCTATCAGCCTTCACTACGAGGACATAATAACCGCTAGCATAGAACACATGTAGACTATTGGACAATTTTAAAAAGTTCAGAACTATTCCTAATTTGTTCGGTTTTAGAGTATTTTCAGTCTTTAAGCTCATCGTCTAACAGTTCAAAATTACCACCACACCAAGACAAAATTTACAATATACTCAATTCAAAAAGACTGAGAGTATTTAATTCAAGTTTTTTCGCTTCACTATATCACGATTCGTACGACCACCACCAACATAAAAATCATCTAGAAATTCTTACTTTAACAAAGTTTGAGAAATATGAAGTTTTGTATTTTTAAGATTTTTTCAAATCACCTCACAACCACCTTAACCATGATGGCTAGCACCGAAGCTCCAAAAAAAGTGAACTAGAATTTTCTCCATCTAAAAAAGAAATCCAAGCCCGAAAGTCACTGAGAATTCTCACAATTTTAAAAATTTTCGGACCACTATCTCTAAATGATTAATGACTCTTTTAGATAGATGTGGTGGTTTTGATGTAGTGATGAATCTTAACATTGTGAACATAGTTTTTTTTTTTTTATATTCATGAGCAGAGAATATTCTTGATGCATTGTAATGTGGTTGAGGTAGATAAAAATATATAGAAAATCCTCAAATCATGTTCGGTGTTCTCGTTTTAAAACATTCTCAAGTTTCGTTGTGTTCTCGGTTTCACCTACACTTTGGTGGAGTGTAGATGAACTATGTACTCTCTAGAACACTTGAGTAATGAAGAAATACATAAAAAGTTGGAATTTGAGTACCTAATGAAACTTAGAACTTGTTTTAGCCTGGTTGCTCCAACCATTTTTTTGGTAGCCTTCTTTCTACCCCTTTATTATATATAAAACTTTAATGTCTTTGTAGTTTGATTTCACCACCTTTTAGTATCTTAAAAACTCTATTGATTGATATATAATGGGTCTCGATACAATTTAAAACGAGTGAGATGCGAGCATTTTACCGAAATGACTTATTTTTGAACCACTTAGAATAAAATAATCACGTCTTTTAATGTACAAATTTTTTTGCATCCAAAATACTTGGGTTAAAAACCAAATTGAACAAACTTTCTAACAGTTCAAATCACATGGAAATTGGAGTTCGGGAGTGTTCGGGGCAAGTCCGCAAAGTTTGACCTGTTTTTGCAGCTTCATTGCGCCTCAGGCGCAAGTTTTTGCGCCCCAGGAGCACTTCAATGCGCCCGGGCGCATCCTCAAAGTTGCACAACAAGTCAAACTTCGCGGGCTTGTTCCGGACACTCCCGAACTCCGTTTTGCATGTGGTTTGAACCGTTAGAAAGCTTGTTCAATGCACTTTCCAACCCAAGTAGTTTGGATCAAAAAATATTTATTCATCAAAAGACGTCACCATTTTACTCTCAGTGGGTTAAAAATATTATTCATTTTTGTAAAATGCTCGCATCTCTCCCATTTTTAATCGATCATGGCCAATTATACAACGATTAATAAGGTTTTCAAAGTATTTAAAGGTAACTAAAACAAACAATGAAAATGACAAGTTTAGTTTACGAAACGTCGGTCAAATGGAGGTCGATTCGAAGATCATTGGAGTCAAAAAGGCTCAAATACGTTTCCACACCCATCAATACATTCTAAGTTCCATTCAACTATACTCTCACATCCCTAATTATAAGGTATTCGTCAATTCTGTAAGAGTTTCACAAAGTTCATAGTGATTTCAACACATCATCAAATTGTCAAAAACCGTTTCATCATAACCATTTGCCCAAGGCGAGACTTGTACATTTACGAAGCGAAATTTGATCGTCTATACCACCAATACTGTCACTTGAAAATTTCGAGTACAACGCTACCACCACTATCAGAATTTGACAACCGCCCTTTCATCCCTTTAGTATAGTCTCAAGCACCTCGACCGTTATAAGTTCATCATTGTATTTTTACTTCATCTCCACCTAATCAATTGAGACACTATCACCACAGCAACCTCCCAAGTACCACACCACTGTCACTTCACCACCACTTCCACCTTTATTTCGCCATCACCCAACACACTAAATAAGTTTTGAAATGATTGCAATATTAAAATCTACCGCCTTCACTACGAGGACATAATAACCACTAGCATAGAACACATGTAGACTATTTGACAATTTTAAAAAGTTCAGAACTGTTCCTAATTTGTTCGGATTTAGAGTATTTTCAATCTTTACGCTCATCGCCAACACTTCAAAATTACCACCACCCCAAAACAAAATTCACAATGTACTCAATTCAAAAAGACTGAGAGTATTCAATTCAAGTTTTTTCGCTTCAATATATCACGATTCGTACGACCACCACCAACATAAAAATCATCTAGAAATTCTTACTTTAACAAAGTTTGAGAAATATGCAGTTTTGTATTTTTATGATTTTTTCAAATCACCTCACAACCACCTTAACCATGATGGCTAGCGCCGAAGCTCCAAAAAAAAGTGAACGAGAATTTTCTCCATCTAAAAAAGAAAGCCAAGCCCGAAAGTCACTGAGAATTTTCACAATTCTAAAATTTTTCGAACACAATCTCTAAGTGATATGTTCATTTTGTTCTACTGGTTTCATTGTCATTAGCACCTTTAGGTTCGTCGAACAAATTTATTATTGCTCTCATAGTACTGTTGGTGCGTGATAATCACATATACTTACAAATTGAGGCAGAATGGGTATCCATACGAGAATCTAAAATTTTAATTTGTGTAGTGATGGACAAGTGATGGTTGAGGACAAGTGGTAGTTTAATTAGAATGATCCGATCGAGTGGTTCCTACCTCTAGTTGATGTGTGGGTTATTGAGGATACTCTTATAAAATCTTGATTCCCTTTCTTTGTTGTAGAGTGCTCGTTCGTGGTGAGACCCTTATCTCTTGTTATATTCTGTTGTATTCACTCAATCTGGATGCATGCTTCATCGCATTTTCATATAACTTGAGTATAGATTTCTCTACAGGGCACGTGTATGCTCAACCTTATCATTTTCAGGTACAAGCAATGGAAGTTGGCATGGAGTGCTTATTGTGCATTTGTGACCACACCTTTAAAAAGCATTCCAGAGAGATTTCATACCACAAGATCTGAAAGAGCATTTTGAGAAAGATATTTATTGTAAATTGTAATAATGTTTCATTCGGATACTGGTATTTTGATGAATTGGGGCCTTCGAGTTAGAAATGTAATATTTACTTCTTTTTTTTTGGAACAGTGAAAAGAAGAGAAATATCTTTTGGGGTATTATTTGTATTACAGCGAGGACCTTATTTATTAAAAGTGTTTACTATTTATGTTGAAAATCGATGGGGTGATAGGATCTATAGTAGTGCTATTTTGACTTTTTTACTTGATATTTACTGGAATTCCATAAGCAAATTGATAGTTTTTTGTAACTAGCTTAAAAGTTTAGTTGGAGGAGTGTCGTAAGCATGGGTAATTCTCTTTCGTGTCACTAATTAATGAATTTGATTTAGTGTTTGAGCCACTAGCTAGCAAGTGCCATAGGCACGGGCAATTCCAACCGGGGTGCGTAGTGCCGTATGCCCGTGCCATAGGCACGATCAAGCACTAGTCTCTATTATAAAACAAAAGGGTGTGAGGACAAGTTGTTGCAATAGCTTAGATTTATTTTGATGCAATGGTTGAGATGCATTTTTTCACATTTTATGAAAGTATCCACATTTGCCCATCATTTTACATAAATGCCATTTGTTCTCTAAGAGGAAAAAAGAATCGGAATTCAAATTTCACAACTCTGTGTGTGTGCAATCAGAGGGGGGGGGGGGTGGGGGGGGGGGGGAGGGAAGCTATTCTTCCTGGCTTCCTTTCTACGAGACCTTTCCTCCCCTACGGGTTGACTGTCTTCGGGGAAGGGGTTCCCCCCTTGGATTGCCGAGCAATGGGACCGTCCACCGTCCGCTCCTCCTTGACAGTCAAACCCCTTGGGAGAAATCAAATCGAGATACTTTTTGTTGCCCACCATGTGTTTGTTAAAATGCTCTCTTCTATTTTGTATACACTTTCCTCCAAAATCTGGAGAGGTATTTTCTGTTGCCCACCATGTATTTGTTAAATGCTCAATTCTATTTTGTAGAGCGGTAGAGACTTTGTGGGGTTTTTCCCCCTTTCTGAACGGCATTTTGCAAAATTTCGTGAGTTGCTAATTTTTTCACTACACTGTTTGCATATTCACTTACTTCATATCAATAAAAAAAAATATCTTCACCGTTAAAAAAAAAAGAGATTTGTAGCTACCTAAAAATTGAAATAATGTTTTGAGCCACTATCAAGTTTCAAAGGGTATTTCAATTCCAATCGGGGTGTGTAGTGCTGTAAGCACGGACTGGGGTGGGTAGTGCCGTGGGCACGGGCAGGCGGCAAGCACTAGCATCCAAATATTGCAGTTGTTCCACCAAAGATCGAACCTAAACAACGAACACACGCACACAATCAAATAGAAGACAAGATTTATGTGGTTCCCTCAATTCGGGTACTTTCCCAAGGACGACAGTTCTTATTTTTAATGTAGGAAGTACAAAAATCTATCAGTAGTCTCAATCTTTCAGTTTATGAACTGTCTCTATTTTCCAATTCATGGATGCAATCCAGTGGGCTCACTTTATAGGCAGAGAAATGAGCCCAGTTTCATCTCCACACCAGACCAAGCCTTAAACATCATAGGGTTGAGCAAAGATGTTTGCGGAGAGCTCTAATTAACTAATGTGAGATAAGGTCTAACATTTCCCCACACGTGCAACTGAAATCAGATGGGTAAACAAAAGATCCTTAACATAGAAACTCAACAAAACAAGGTGCATTTAAGACAGAAACAACAGGACAATCAATCAAGCAGTCTTCTCTAAAGCCTTGAACAGCCTACTTCTGATACCATGTTAAAATATCAAACTCAAATCCAATTGAAAATTAGCGAAGAAACCACCCACAATGGAGAGACTGTCCATATATAATACTATATTTGGCGGTTATAATTAACCAATGTGAGGTCACAAGCTATAATATTGAAAACGAAAAACAGAAATAATGGAAGAACTATAAGGTCATAACTACAGTAAAACAAAATTTTGTTCGTGATAGCAAGCAAATGATTTCAAAGTAAATTAGGATGACAACCGGAGCCGAATTGCGTTAAGCCTGCATCCGAAGGACAAGACTTTGTTTATCATCTGTTCACTGAGATCATCAAAATATGGTGGCTCAATGTTACTAAGGGAGGGCCTTGCTGACACCATCTGAAGCACAACAGAGGCGCTCACTTTTTCACACCCACCCATAAGGATATCCCTCAATCTTTCGCAGCTCCTCACTACCTCCATTACCCCTTTATCTGTCACTTTTTTGCAGTTTCCAATGTCCAAATATTGGAGATTTCGACACCTATTTCCAATCATTGCCATTCCTTCGCCATCAAATTGTGTGTCTTGAGCTTCCAAAGTCTTCAAATTCAATACAGAGTGGTCCGAATAGCTCCCAAAAACATCTGAAATATTAAGACCGTAGATATTCAGTCGTGTTATGGCAGGGCATCTCCTTAAAACTTCTCCAATGCAAGAATTGGTGAGGCGCGTACAACTTACATCGAGGATTTGTAGATTTGGGCAAACCTGCCCAAAGCTTTCAAGCGTTGTATCATTCACCTAGATATTCTTGGAGATATCAAGATGTCGCAGTCGATAGTTTTTATGTTCCGGAAAAGAAAGATCCATCTCTTGTCCTCCCGTATGTGTCATCTGAAGAATTTCAAGTAATGGACAACTTTTTGTGAGTGTGTAAAAGGTGACACTAGTCAGCCAAAATGGTCCATAAAAATATATAGAAGTTAGATCAGAGAGATACTATGCCAAATCACTTATAACTGTGTCTGTGAGTGGCCACCCTATTAGGGTTAGCTCTTCCAGTGTCAACTAACATGCTTACAAAAGCATTTTTAATGCACTATGGATTTCACAATACCGGCCCCTGAAGCCAACGAGCTTGAGCTTCTTTAACGGAGGACGTGTTTTTGCGACGAAACAAATATGTTTGTCGTCCGAAAGGAGATCTCGACTCATCGTGAGAGAATGCAGTTTTTTGGCATCGGTGAACACACTTTCCATTGAACAAGAGATTGCAGAATGTTCTGGCGACCACAATTTTAGCGACAGAGAGGTCAAATTGGGAGTATGCCGCGTCACAAAACCAATTCCGTCTCCAGTCAAGCGATGTTGACCAGTACCGTTACTGCTTGATGAAAGACTAATTCTCCTCTGTTTCACACAATTTGTGGATAGAGAAATAAGTGGTTGATGAGTTCTTTGTCGGTCGGACGGAATCGGTACACTATCGGAAGAGATCTCAGGGGCATAAGTTCTCTCAAGTGCATAACTTCCATTTTCAGAGAGAGGCAAAAAAAGAGAAATTATACAAAGATGAGATGGAGAAAAGAGACGGTGGTAGTTTTCTTTTTCTTTTTGATGTTCTTCATTTGATCGGGAGAATTCAATGAAGTTTTGGTAGAAGCATCAATGTGCGAAAATGTGGAACGAGAGAGAGAGAGAGGAGGCTTGCTACAGATTTGTTTTTTCTAGTGTTTCTCTCCATATGATAGCTTACATAGGATAGGAGGGCATTTTTGTCTTGATTAAATTTTTTTTTTAAGAAATGGACCTAAGGCTTTACTAAACTATATTAGTGGATTAGAGAGGTTACAAAAAGTGGACTAACTAGGTTACAAGTTCTCTATAGCGGACTCTAAACCAATATTTTTTATATTTATAATGGTTATATCGATGCAATTAGGATCCAATGAGGGATCCCTTACCAGTCTACCGTGCGGACCTCCCCTTTCCCGATCGAATTGCAACGATCCGAGCGGCTCAATGTGTTCAGAATGTGATTTTAAGGGTACCCGCGAGGAATCAGCAAAAACAATGATCGGGAAGGGCTTGATCTAAGCAGTTTTTTACTGAACCATTCGATCAAAACTGTTCAGATCAAGCCCTTCCCGATCATTTTTTTTGCTAATTTCTCATGAGTACCCTTAAAATCACGTTCTAATCACTTTGAACGGCTCGGATCGTCGCAATTCGGTCTGGAAATGGGAGTCCCGCACGGTAAGCCCGTGTGGGATCCCTTAGGGGAACCAGACTGTATATCGATGATGTATTAACGCATCTATAAGTACAAGTAGGCAACAAGGATTCAAATCCTGTTTAAAAAAGGATTGAGAAAAAAAATAGGAAACGAAGTACGTAAAAAAAGGAATCTTCAAAAAAGGGCATACTAATAGGTTAGACTTTATAGAGACCCACATAATTTAATCCTACTTTTAAATCGAGTTGATTCACTTGCTTATTTGTTTTGGGAAACATTGAGTTTCCTTATTGGCCAGAAGTTCAGATCCTTTTTGCCCAAGGAAAGTTTGCTTCCACTCTTCTTTTTGCAAGTAATCCTTTTCCTAACAGGTTTTGGTTTCCATAGTACAAACCTATTTAAATATGTATGCGCTGATTTAGGACTATGTACGTTTTCTCTGTTTTCTGGAAAATCTACTTTCTTTGTTTTGAAACAAAGAAAACTACTTTTCAGATGATTGCTGGGAACTGAGGAAACAAGAAGAAATTTATTCGATCTCTTTATTCCTTTCTCAAACTCATCAATAATGAATGGTTACTTCCCAGATGATTGCTGGGAACTTATATTCCAAAAACTTAGAGAAGATGATGAGCTTGACTTGGATTCGATATCTTTGGTCTCAAAGCGGTTCCTTTCAATATCTAACCGGGTGAAGCATAGTTTGAACGTAAAAGCCAAGACACGCCATCTACTCCCGAGTCTTCTTACAAGATTTCCACACATCAAAAGCTTAGTCATCGGTTCTGACATCAACAAAGACATGGATGGACTCATTAATCAGATTGCGCGGTCTGGAGTATTGAATCTCCAAGCCGTAAGGTTTCAGTTATGGTGTTCCACAGAACCTCCGCGAGATGGTTTTAGGGCACTTGCGTTGAATAAGAAGATAAAGAACTATTTGAAGGTATTGGATTGCTCTGGACTGTGCTCTATGCAAGACAAGGATTTGGTTTTGATAGCTGATTTGTTCCCACGATTAGAAGAACTCAGGCTTAGAACAGGTACTGATAAATCCGATGATGTTGTGGCACGAATAACAGATGATGGTGTTGATGCGTTGGCATCAAAGCTTAAGGAGTTGAAGAAGATTGTGTTTAAATGTGGTGCTTGTTTCATTACTGACAAATCACTCATTTCTTTATCCACAAATTGTGTGAAACTGAGGAAAATTAGTCTTTACATATCCAGCAGAGGTCCACATTATGTGACTGAAGATGGCATTGATTTTGTGGTGCAGCATAGTTCCAATTTGACCTCTCTCTCGCTAAAATTGTGGTCATTACAACATTCTGCATTCTCTTTTGCAATTGGAAACGCATTAGCCAATGCCAAAAATCTGCGCTCTCTGACTATGACTCAAGAACTCATTTCGGACAAGCGTATTTGTTTAGTTGTCAAAGCACGTCCTCCATTAAGAAAGCTCAAACTTGTTGGCTTTGGTCGCAAGTATCCGGACATCCATGGGGGATTAAAATTTCTTTTGCAGGCATGTGAATTGACGCTGGAAGAGTTAACCCTGAGAAGTTGGGCCCTCTCAAACACGGGTATAAGCGATTTGGCTCAATATTTATTTAATCTAACTTCTATAGATCTTGATGGAGCTTTTGGGTTGACTAGTGTCACCTTTTACACCCTCACAAAAAGTTGCCCTTTACTTGAAATACTTATTATGACAGATTCGGGGGGGACAAGAGATAGATAGTTTTTCTCTAGATCACTTACATAAAAACTACCGACTGCGACATCTTGATATCTCCGACAATATGTGGATGAATGATACAACGCTCAAAAACTTTGTGCAGGTTTGTCCGAATCTACAATTCCTCGGCGTAAGTCGTTGCCGGCAACTCACCAATTTTGGCATTGGAGAAGTTTTGAGGGGATGCCCTGTAATAAGACAACTGAATATTCATTGTCTTGAGGTTTCAGATATTTTTGGGAGACATTCTGACCACTCTGTAGTGAATTTGAAGACTTTAAATGCTTGGGGGACGCAAATCAATGACAAAGGAATGGCAATGATTGGAAATGGGTGTCAAAATCTCCAATATTTGGACATTGGATACTGCCACGAAGTGACGGAAAGGGGGGTAACGGAGGTGGTGAGGAACTGCTCAAGACTGAGGGATATAAATCTAATGGGGTGTAAAAAATTGAGCACCAATGTTTTACCACAGATGGAGTGTTCAAGGCTCTCGCTATGGAAAGTTGAACAGACGGAGCTGGTTTGATATGAGTGAATAGATGGTAGACACAGTATTGTCCTTCGGGTGCCAGCTTCGCTTACGTCCATGACTCTGCTTTGTTGTAATCCTAATTTACGTTGAATTCATATGCTTGTGATCTCCAACAGAACTTTGTTTTATTACCCTTGTGTACTTCTAGTTCTTTCATTGTTTACCTGTTTGAATCACTATGAAACAATCTCTTTTGTGTATCTATTTACTTTGAACTTACCACAACGGTCGGTTCCATACATTTGTATGTTCTTCTGCAAATATTTGTTTCCTGTTTGGAAGAAATAGCAGCTTCTGTTATAACCACTTTATTTTCATCACATTGGGACATTGCTGCAACTGATACACTAGTAGAGAAAGAATACCATTCGACGTGCATCAGCAAAAACTGTTAGATGCTCTGACATACAGTTTAGTTGTATACGAATTTACTAGTTATAGTCTTACAGATTACTTAGTAATTGCTGATTCTGTTAAACAGACGGGAGTTCTTGATACGTTTGATAACCCGACCCACCTCGACAAGGAAGGCGAAATTCAAATGATGCAGAAACAGGTGTTTTTGCAAATTCTGAGAAACTCTCATGTGAAAGAAAAACTTTCTGCCGAACAAAACTTACAAGTGAATATAGGCTATGCGTTTACTTCGGTAATGCCATCTCCAATCACGTGATGTTGACCGCTACTGATTAATGAAAGTCTAATTCTCGTCAGTTTCACTCAATTTATCCCAACTAGATTTATATCATTGCCATTCCTTCGTCATTAATTTGTGTGTTATGAGCTTGCGAAGTCTTCAAATTCACTACAGAGTGGTCCGGATAGCTCCCAAGAACATCTGAAAGATTAAGACCACAGATGTTCAGTTGTGTTATGGCAGGGTAACTCCTCAAAACTTTTCCAATACCAAAATTGGTGAGGCGCATACAACCACTTACATCGAGGAATTGTAGATAAGGAACACGTTGAGAATATTAGGAAGCACACTTTCAAACTAAATATATGGAAAGCAGAAAAAGGATCCCATACCCACGACTTTAGAGTGATTCAAACAAAACAACTGATCGACTAGAAGAATATTAAACGCTAAAGCATCTAACTCAAAATTAATTGAGCTGAGAGACCGCTCAATCTTATATACTGATTTTTGAGTAACCAATGTGAAACAAGCTCTAATGTTAAAAAAAGAAAAACATCATGAAATAATGGAAGAACTAAACGGTCATAGCTGCAATAAAACAAAGTTTTTCCGCGATCACGAAGTACGCAAAGTCATGAAAGTTTGCGAAGCCGGCATCCGAAGGACAAGGCTCTGTTTATCAACTGTTCACTCACTTCTTTACACCCAATTAGAGTTATTTCTCGCAGTCTTTCACAATTCCTCACCACCTCCATTACCCCTTTATCTGTCACTTCTTCGTAAAATCCAATGTGCAAATATTGGAGATTTCGACACTTATTTCCAATCATTGCCATTCGTTCGTCATTAAGTCGTGTCACATGAGCTTTCAAAGTCTTCAAATTCTCTACAGAATAGTCAGAACGGCATCCAAAAACATCTGAAACCTCAAGACAATCAATATGTAGTTGCGTTATGGCAGAGCATCTCCTCAAAACTTCTCCAATGCCAAAATAGGGGAGGTGGAGACAATGACTTACATCGAGGAACTGAAGATTTGGGCAAACTTGCCCAATGTTCTGGAGTGTCATATCAGTCAACCAGTTATTCCCGCTAATATCAAGGTGTCGCATACGATAGTGTTCCTGCAAATAATTTGGAGAAAAATTATCCACCTCTTGTCCTCTCGTGTGTGCCATCTTAAGTGTTTCAAGTAAAGGACAACTTTTCGTGACGGTGTAAATGGTGATACTAGTCAACCCAATCGAAAAATTCAGATTTATATAAGTTAGATTAGAGAGATACTCTGCTAAATCGTCCATACTTGTCTCTGTGAGTGGCCACCCTCTTAGGGTTAACTTTTCTAGTGTCAATTGACATGCTTGCAAAAGCATTTTTAATCCCCCATGGATTTCAGAATAGTACTGGTCCTTGATGACAATGAGCTTGAGCTTTTTTAATGGAGGACGTGCTTTTACAAGCAAACAAATATGCTTGTCCGAAATGAGATCTCGACTCATGGTGAGAGAATACAGATTTTTGGCATCGGTGAACGCGTTTTCCATTGGAAAAAAGAATGCAGAATGTTGTGATGAGTCTGATGACCACAGTTGTAGCGAGAGACAGGTCAAATTTGGACTATGCCGCATCACAAAACCAATTCCGTCTCCAGTCACATGATGTTGACTGATGCCCCATAGGTGAAGACTGATTTTCCTCAGTTTTATACATTTTGTGGAAAGAGAAATAAGCGATTTATCAGTAATGAAACAAGCATCACCAGTAAATGAAATCTGCTTCAACTCTTTAAGCTTTGATGCCAATGCATCAACACCATCATCTGTTATACAACTTATCCCTGCCGCAGCCTTAACATAGGCTGTAGAGTTATGCGCACTAATCCTTAATTCCTCTAGCCGCGGGAAACAATCTCCTATCGAAACCAAATCATTGTCTTGCATATAGATCAGTCGAGAGCAATCCAATACCTTCAAAGTGTTCTTTACATTGTTATTGAACGCCAGTGCTGTAAAACCATCTCGCGGAGGTTCTGTCCAACGGCCAAACTTTATGGCTTCGAGATTCAATACTCCAAACTCTGCAATCTTATCAATGAGTCCATCTGTGTCTTTCTGGTCATCAGTGTTGATGACTATGCTTCTGATGTGTGGAAATCTTTGAAGAAGATTCTGTAGTAGAGGCAGTGTGTCCCCTTTTACCTTTAAGATAAGCTTCACCCGATTGGATATTGAAAGAAATCGCTTTGAGACCAAAGATATCGAATCCAAGTCACGCTCGTCATCTCCTCTAAGTTTTTGAAATATAAGTTCCCAGCAATCATCTGGGAAGTGACCATGTCCTTGTTTCTTCATTGTTGATGAGTTTGAGAATAAAAAAAGGAGAATAAATTTCTCCTTCTTTGTGCAGTAACGCATATACAAGGGGTTCAGATCCTCATCACAAAAAAGGATACGGAAAAAAGGGGAAACAAAATCATTTCCCTAAGGTTAACAAAATCTAAATAACAGATACTCCACTATTTTAGGGGGGCAGATCCCGTCCATTTGCTTGGGGCCGGTTCGGTCCATTTGGTGCATCTGGGCTGTACAAAAGTGTTTTGGATGTCCCAGATTTAAAGGGATGTTTTTATTAAAAAAAAACACTCTCTTTAAATTTGGGCCGTCCAAAACACTTTTGGATAGCCCGAAAGCACCCAAATGGAATGAATTGGTCCGGAGCAAATGGACAAGATCCGAGTCCTTATTTTAGCATCTAATTAAATATCTACCATAATAACATATACTTACTCCACTATTTTAGCATGTAATTAAATATCTTGCTTGAAGACAGGATGTTCGATGAATAAACCGCATGCTAAGCCTCATGTGGAAGCGGGGGGGCTGCTGGGGGACAACATCGTACTGCTGTCTCGATTTTTGGGTTCACCCCGGTCTCGCTCCGATGATCAGAATCGTTCACTTTGTAGAGCTCGTCGAGTATAATAACTATGCAAAAAATCAACTTAATTGGATATCATTACGTGCTTGATTGGAGCCCATATAACTCTCGGTCCATGGGTTATAGTGGATTTGATCCAATGTTTCGGATCCATTCTTTTCAAGATAAAAAGGTTCCAATCAGGCACTTAATGATATCCAATTAAGCTGATTTTTTGCATAGTTGTTCTACTCGACGAGCTCTACAACGTGAACGATTCTGATCATCGGAGCGAGACCGGGGTGGGCCCTGAAATTGGGCACAGTAGCACGCTGTTGTTCCCCAGCAAGAGCCCCCCCCGCTTCCGCCTCATGTTGTTGCCATTGACTTGGCTCGAATTTTGGCTTGTTCAAACTTGTTTGAAAAAAATATAAGCCAAACTCAATCACATTTTTTTGTTTGTTTATGAATTCAATCCAAGCTTGAGCATATGAGGATTTGGCTCGATAGATTCGTGAACAAAGATGTCATTCCATAAATTATTACAAATATAGGGGTGGATTTAATAAATGTCCCAAAATATGAGATCAATGTCGGCCTTTTATATATATTTTCACCAATTTTAAAGTACCAAAAAGGAAATATCCTATGTGAGATATGGAAATTTAAGAGTTTGAGGGTTTTAAATTTAATGAAGGTAGCCAGTAACTGAATTTTATGTTTACGAGTTTTTTTTTTTTGCCTAGATTAATGAGGATAGTTCTTCTTTATGGCCATTGGTTCTCACCCACTTGTTGACCTCAAACTCATGTGGGCCCCCAAGAACTCAGGCACAACAAGTAATGAACCGAATTGTTTGTAAATTGTTCGAGACTCAATTCAATCAAATCTAATTGATTCCTCTATTAAATGAACCAAATATGAGGGCTTCAATTTTATTCTCGTTTAATGAATGAGGCAAGCATAAATCTAACTGTATTAAGTCGCCTCAATTAAGTTCGCAAACCTAAACCATAAATATGTCATGAAAGTTTTAGATATAAACTTGTGTATCAATATAGTGAAAATTGTATAACTTGCACAAGTGTAAACTTATACAAGTAATGAATACTTATATATCTACTTCCTCTGTCCCATTTTATTTGGACTTTTCTGATAATTTCATCGTTCTATAAACTCTTATATTTTCCAATATGAATCTCTAAAAATATGCAATATGGATCTTGTCTGATAGCTCTCGATTAGATGTATAATACAAAGTTTTAAAATTGTGAAAAATATTATAAATTGGGAGATATATAAGAGTTTAAAGAACAACGCAAATACAGAAAAAGACCAAAGAAAATGGGATGGAGGGAGTATTTTTTTTAATATAATTTTGAATATGGATGAACTTATTTAGTACGTAACAAGATTTTTATATGTAGCTCTAAACTCGTAATTTGAAGCGGCCAAGAGAAATTCGATGCGGCCAAGTGCAATTCGAAATGACCAAGAGGTATTCGATGTGGCCAAGTGCAATTCGAAGTGGCCAAGAGGAATTCAACGTGGCCAAGTACAATTCGATGCGGCCAAGTGTAATTCGTAGCGGCCAAGTATAATTCGAAGCGGCCAAGTGCAATTTGATGTGGCCAAGAGCAATTCAATGCGGCCAAGTGCAATTCGAAGCGGCTAAGAGCAATTCGAAATGGCCAAGTACTGTAGTTCTATGCGGTCAAAAAGTAATTTGATGCGGCCAAGTGCACTTTGAAGCGGCCAAGTGCAATTTGAAGCGGCCAAGTGCAATTCGATGCGGCCAAGAGTAATTCATAGCGGCCAAGTGCAACTCGATGCAGCCAAAAGTAATTCAATACAGCCAAGAGTAATTCATAGTGGCCAAGTGCAATTCGATGCATCTTTAAGGCTTGTGAATAAGTTCAAGCTCGACTCATACCTAGGCAACCTCAACTCGATTGAGAAAGCAAGTCCAAACTGGGTGGGCAGCCTTCTGGGTTAGTACGAAAAAAATGGTTGGCATCTTTACTCTACGGATGATTTTATTTTTGGACTTAGAAGAATTATTCGAAGCGGCCAACAACAATTTGATGCGGTTAAGTGCAATTTGAAGCCGCCAAGTACAATTTGAAGCGGCCAAGTGCAATTCGACATGGCCAAGAGTAAATCATAGCGGCCAAGTGCAACTCGATGCGGCCAAAAATAATTCAATGCAGCCAAGAGTAATTCATAGCGACCAAGTGCAATTCAATGCATTCTTAAGGCTCGTGAACAAGTTCAAGCTCGACTCAAACCTAGGCAACCTCAACTCGATCGAGAAAGCAAGTCCAAACTGGGTGGGCAGCCTTCTGGATTAGTACAAAAAAATGGTTGGCATCTTTACTCTACGGATGATTTTATTTTTGGACTTAGAAGTATTGTGGAGTCTTTATAAGTCATGTGGGGTGTGCGTGGGGTCTGGCATGGGCTAGTGAGTAGGTCTGGGTTGAGTGAGAAACTTTTGGTTGCAAATCGGGTATCACGTGGTATCCGTGCAGCGCATCCGAGCCAGGCAACCAATAGTTTGGTTGCATTTTTGGATGGCCAGAATGCGCTGCACGGGTACCAGGTCAGCAATACTCTATACCCAAAATTTTTGGGAGTAAAGAGAGTGTGTCGTACGCTTCACCCGATTAGAAGGGTCCGATGAGGCCTATAAATAACAATGTATTCTTTGCCAGTGGTACCTCCCCAATCAAACCTCGACGTAGTCTGCAGGACAACCAGAGGAGTCAAGAACTGAACATGGATAGAACTGCCCTTGTTAGCAAAAAACGTCCGTCCTTCCAGGTGAACCGAAAGCTACCAGCCGACCACCTGAGACAAGCTGGGGCACCACCCCCAAAGGCTGCTCTAAATCACCCGGCCTCTGGCCCAAGTAGGCACCACACAGAATAGGGTCGCTTGGCTTCGACAATTTTTATAGTGGTCTTGTTTTTAATCAGTTTCCATGAATGAAACCAAAATAAATTTATGGTTTGATTCCACCAAATTTTAGTACTTTAAAAGTATTATTTATTGATATATAAGGGGTCTTGATCCAATTTGAAATGAGGGACAAACACGCATTTTTCTGAAATGCATCATTATTTGACCCATTGAGGGTAAAATGGTCATTTCCCTTGATGTAGAAATGATTTTGATCCAAACTACTTGGGCTAGAAAGTAAATTGGACAAGTTTTCTAGCGGTTCAAACCACGTGCAAATTGGAGTTCGGGAGTATTCGGGGCAAGTCCGGGAAGTTTAACAAGTTAAGCAGCATTAATGCACCTCAGGTGCATCTAAATGCGCCCCAGGAGCAATCCAATGCGCCCTAGGCGCATCCTGAACGTTGCACAACAAGTTCAACTTTGCGAACTTGCCATAGACACTCCCGAACTCCAATTTGTGTGTGGTTTAAACTATTAGAAAGCTTATCCAATCTACTTTCCTACCAAATTGGTTTCGATGAAAAATATTTTGTACATCAAGATACATGACCATTTTACCCTCAACTGGTCAAAAATTAAATTATTAAGTAGAATACTCATATCGCTCTCATATTAAATCGGATTAAGATAAATTATATAATGATAAGTAAGGTTTTCACTGTTTTAAAAGATGATGGAAACAAACAATTAAAATATTGAAGTTTTATTTATGAAAAGTTGGTCAAAGGTAGATCGATTCAAAGGTCATCGGAGTGACAAAGGCTAAAGTACGTTATGGCACCCATTTACACATTTTAAGTTCCATTCGATGCACACCTCCTTAGTTCAAGTGTACTCGTTCATTCTACAAGAATGTCCACCTATGAATATAGGGCTCTCCACACTTCATTAACTAGAGGGAGTCGAGCTTGGAGGGGTGCTCCCCTGTTCTTTACTTCAGACCGATGGCATTGTGTTCCTCTGCAAATTTTTTGTTTTCGGTTTGGAAGAAATAGCAGCTTCTGTTATACCGCCTTATTTTCATCTCATTGGGACGTTGCTGCAACTGATACACTAGTAGAGATAGAATACCATTTGACGCGTGTCGGCAAAAACTGTTAGAAGCTCTGACATACAATTGAGTCATATACGTATTCAATAGTTTCAGATTAGTAATTACTGGTTCTGTAAAACAGACTTGCAAAAAAAAAAACGTCGAGTACATTGTCTCTAGTTTGACTGGAGTTCTTGACTCGACAAGGAAGGTATAATTCAAATGCTGCAGAAATAGGTGTTTTTGCAAATTCTGAGAAGCTCTCACGTGAAACTCTCTGTTGGGCACTAAGACCTTGCACAGTTGTATGTATGAAGGACAAACTTTCTGTCAAACAACTTGTAGCAAAACTTACAAGTGAAAATTAGCTCTATGTTTACTTGAGTAATGGCCAGTTCCGGTAGCTATGACAACCCTGCTCAATCATATAGTTGTGCTTGTCTTTCTTTGGCAAGCCCTACAAAATTAAGTTTCATGGACCGGGTAGGCTGACATTTTGCGAAACAGCTGTTTTCAGATGGTTTTTCTGAATGGAGGCAAACCCGAGTCCATGTGCTCCCAAAGTCTTAACTCTCTTGTGGTTTTTGCATACAGGTTGTGCTACTCTTGTTTTTGCTCACACACACACCGACACTCACGCACATAGAAGCATAGCGGCTTGGGCGCACACAACTTACATTCATGTGTTACAGCAAACATTAATTAGAGCCCGAAGTCAGGGTGTCAATGGGTTAGTAATAGATGACTATTCGAGATGAGCTAAACAAAAGAGGGCGCACTGGTCTACCTCAAAAACATAAGCCTAGTTAGAGGCTTTTTCGCCCTCTAGGAAAGGGGTAGAATGGCGACGAATTAGGTTGTGGAGCCTTTAACTATGCAGTGATCAGTCTTAACAGTTTGCACCGTCCACAAACCACTACTACTGTACTAGTGTATTATACTAACATATCTTGGATAAGAAATTCCAAGGAAAAAATTAACACAGTCACTATCCCCGAGGCCTTTCATCGAGATACAACTATTCGTGGTTGTAAAAATGTTATGCAATGAGGATAGAAGAGACCATCGTTAAGCCTCCAGGCATGCTTTAGCTTCAGCCATTGTTGTCGACGATGTTGCGATATGATTCTTGACCAGACAAAAGAACTCTAGTCGAACAAGAGACAGATTACTTGAGATTGTTTTTTACAGAATCAGTAAGCTATGACGCCCACCCTGACATATACAACTAGCTGTGACACCTTGTAGGCTTGTACAGACACATAAAACTAAGCTATTTGCCAAAGACTCAGATAATTTGCCTATACATGTCGCATTGTGTTATCTCTACCTGAAGTAAAAGTTGCAGCGGTGACGCCAAAGACAAAACCAAACAACGAACACACAGTAAAAAACAAGACAAGATATACATGGTTCCCCAAATTCGGGTACTTCACGAGGACAACAGTTTCTTTTTGTAATGGAGGAATTTCTGCATCTACGAACTCTCTTTGATTCCTGATAAATTCATGCCATCCGGAGGGTTCACTCTATAGGCAAAGTCTTTTGATGGCTACCCAAAATAGTTGAGAAATAGGCAGCACAGTTGATAAAAATGGAACAAAAACTACGAATATTTCTTGCAAACAAAAAACAAAATAAAAAAGAGAAGGAACAGAATGGAAAACAGAAAACAATTCCTTGCTAGACTATCAAATGTTAAAACACCCAACTCAAAATTAATTGGGAATCAATGAATACGTCGCCCAGGCTCATGTAGTAGTTTTGAGGTTATATCTAATTAATGTGGGATAAGTTCTACCAATCTTCACACTTGTTGCCTCTGACCCGGACGTGGAGAGGTAAATAAATGATCTATAACATAGCAATCATAACAGAACAATGTGTGCTTAAGGCACATACAATCAATCAAATGAGCCTTATCCAAAAGCCTTCCACCCTCTGGAAGCTTACCTCCGTTACCATGTTAAATTTCATCAAACTCAAAATCAGTTGGTGAAGAAAGAAAAGGCTGCCCGGAGCGGAGAGGTCGCCCAACTTGGTGGCTAGATGTTCCTAAGGAAGGGGCATTGAAAACACCATGCGGTAAAATATAGGAGTAGGTGCTCAATTTTTCACACCCAATTAGATTTATATCCCTCAGTCTTTGACAGTTCGTCACCACCTCCATCACCCCTTTATCTGTCACTTCTTCGCATAATCCAATGTCCAAATATTGGAGATTTCGACACCTATTTCCAATCATTGCCAATCCTTCGTCGTTAATGCGTGTCCCACGAGCATTCAAAGTCTTCAAATTCACTACAGAGTTGTCAGAATATCTCCTCAAAACATTTGAAACCTGAGTAAGACCATCAATATTCAGTTGTGTTATTGCAGGGCATCTCTTCAAAACTTCTCCAATGCCAAGATCGGTGAGGCGCGGACAACCATTTACGGAGAGAAATTGTAGATTCGGGCAAACTTGCCCATAGTTCTCGAGCGTCGTATCAGTCAACCACATATTTTTGGAGATATTGAGGTGTCGCATACTATAATTTTTATGTAAGTAATCTTGAGAAAAAGTATCCATCTCTTGTCTTGTGGTATGTGCCATCGTAAGTATTTCAACTAAAGGACAACTTTTCATGAGAATGTAAAAGGTGTCACCAGTCAACCCAAAACATCCATCAAGATCTATAGAAGTTATATTAGAGAGATACCGAGCGAAATCACTTACATGTGTGAGGGGCCACCCTCTTAGGGTTAGCTCTTTCAATGTCAACTGACTTGTCTGGAAAAACAATTTTATTGCCCCATGAGTTTTTGGATACGGGTCCCTGAAACCAACCAACTTGACCTTCTTTAATGGAGGACGTGCTTTTGCGACTAGACAAATAATACGCTTGTCGGAAATAAGTTCTTGACTCGTGAGAGAATGCAGATTTATGCCAAGACTAAGTCTCTTCAATTTCACACAATTTGTGGATAGAGAAATGAGCGATTTGTCAGTAATGAAACAAGCTTCACCTTTAACCACAATCTTCTTCAATTCCTTAAGCTTTGATGCCAGTGCCTCAACACCATCATCTGTTATACGTGCTGCAACCTCCCCATTGACCATATCAGAATCCGCACCAATCCTGAGTTCCTCTAGCCGTGGGAAACAATCGGCGATCAAAACCAAATCGCTGTCTTGCATTGAGATTAGTCCAGAGCAATCCAATACCTTAAGATTGTTCTTTACATTCCTATGCAATGCCAGTGCTCTAAAACCATCTCGTGGAGGTTTTGTCGAACACCAAAACTTTATTGCTCGTAGATTCAATAATCCGGACCGTGCAATCTGATCATCAACAAGTCCATCTATGTCCGATTGTGCAATCCGATCATCAACAAGTTCATCTATGTCCGATCGTGCAATTTGATCATCAACAAGTCCATTCATGTTCGACCGTGCAATCTGATCATCAACAAGTCCATCTATGTCCGACCATGCAATCTTATCATCAACAAGTTCATCTATGTCCGACTGTGCAATCTGATCATCAACAAGTTCATCATCAACAAGTCCCTCTATGTTCGACCGTGCAATCTGATTGGCAACAAGTCCATCTATGTCCGACCATGCAATCTGATGATCAACAAGTTCATCATCAAAAAGTCCATCTATGTTTGACCGTGCAAGTCCATCTATCTCCTTGTGGGCATGGGTCTTGATGACTATGGTTTCGATGTGTCGAAATCTTCGAAGAAGATTCGGGAGTAGAGGGATTGTCTCGTTGTTTACATTCAAGCTAAGCTTCATCCGATTAGATATCGAAAGGAACCGCTTTGAGACCAAAGATATCGAATCCAAGACACGCTCATTGTCTTCTCTAAGTTTTTGGAATATAAGTTCCCAGCAATCATCTGGGAAGTAACCATGTCCTCCTCGTTTCTTCATTGTTGACGAGTTTGAGAAGGAAAAAAAAACACAGATTAAATTTCTTTCTCTTTGATGATGAATTGACGCATATTTAAGAAGTTGTATGCAACAAGGGTTCAAATCCTCGTTAAAAAAAGGATGCGGCAGAAAACCTAAACAAAGTAGGTAAAGGAATGAAGAGGAATGGCAAAAACGCCACCCGAGAACCTACACCCAAACATACACTACATAGTTACACTACACTACACTACACGGCACATTATATTTTATGTGCGGCCCACTGTGGGTCCAAAAAAATTCAGAAAAATAATCATAAATTTTAAAATATTGTTTGACAGCAATCCTGTAAAAAATCAGCTCTAACGGATATCGGTAGTAAGTATTATTTCTGGATTTGTAGGGGCGAAACTGAACAGTTGAGTAGTTTTACCCCTACTAATCCAGAAGTAATATTTACCGATATCTATTGGAACTTATTTCTTACAAGACCCCATAAAATAATATTTTAAAATTTTGGGCATTTTTAAAGATTTTTGTGGGACCCAAAGTGGGCCCCACATAAGATATAGCGTGGGCCCGTTATGCTTTTCCTCCTTAAAAAATAAGTACTTATTTCCAATTTTCAAGCTTAAAAAATATTAGGCTTACAAAAATAAAAAAAATTTGTATTATGGATATTGTTTGATAGATTTCGATAAGATCTATCAAACCTTGCAAAAAAAATTTTTAAAATTATTTTTGTTAACCTCAATTGTAAAAAGGTAGTGTACCGTAGCTTTTTTTGTTAACCTCAATTGTTCAAGATATTTTGTTTTGGGTGTGAGTCTCAATTGTTCAAGATTTGTTTGAAATGTAACGAGGTATAAAAATATGTTCTAACTTATTCATTTTATAAAACAAACTGATCTCAAAAATTAGTTTTGAACATAAGTCGAACAAGTTGAGCAGTAGTTTGTTCAATTGTGTGTCCTGAATGAGTAAGTTTTGAAAACATGTTCAGGCAACCAACCGATTAACCGAGATTTTAACGACCGAACGCGAACTCGAGAAAAATTATTAAGATCAGCTAAGGAAATGAAACCCTCTCCCAATTAATTAGAGACCACCAAATATTGGGATAGATGGTGCGCCCAATTACTGTGATGCTCCCGTGGATCGGTTTTGGGCAGACTGGTTCGGTTTCCAATCCGATCCACTCACGATGGATTGTCGTTTTCTCCATCCCCCAACCGTTTGTGACTGTTGTTTGGTCAATTTGGTTTGGCCAGTTTAGGCAGATTTGAGCATGCAATTTATTGCGTTAATTATTTTGTTGTCTTCTATTTAAAAAAACAGTTTATTGATCTTCACATTGGCTTAGGTTTGTGACTTGTGATATCTAAAACAGTTCCCTTCGAAAAGTCTTGTTCTTATTTTGTCCGGAAAGCAAACTTCCATATATATTGGAGTCATGGCAATTTGAGGGCTCGGACACCTTGAGATATAAAAGAATGATCGGAATAGCCAGGTTGTAGATAACTCCAAAGAAAGGGCATATTTGGCTATAGCATTAGCCACCGTATTACATTCTCGAGGAACAAACAGAAATAAAAGAATCAAGTAAACACAACGTGTCTGTGATGATCACCGCCAAACTGGCTCTTGAAGTTTTCACCCCTTGAAGCATCTGAACAACATCCTTTGCATCTCCTTCCAGCACATATCGCATTCCCCCATCCTCTTTTACCGTTTCGACTGCTCCCTTGAACCCCATGGCTTCCACTACCTCCGCTAACACAACATCAGAGACCGGGAAGGCAAAGAATGCCTGGTATTGCGTTAATTATGTTGTTGTCCTGTGTTTGAAAAACAGTTTATTGATCTTCATATTGGCGTAGGGTTGTGACTTGTGATTGCTTGTTCTTATTTCCCATTATTCTGGTTGCTTTAATTCCCAAATCCTAACCAAGCACAATAGTAGATCAGTAACTACTAATCCTAACCAAGCACATTTACTCCATGACAAAGTAGATTTGTTTCGTGAGCAATGCAATGGATTTCGCCTTCCTTTTGTGCAGATTGTACGATATCGATCTAAAACAGTTCCCTTCGAAAAGTCTTGTTCGAATTTTGTGCAACAAGAAAGCTTCCATACTGGAGTCATGGTAATTTGAGATTCTTGTCAGAATTAATCAGTAACTACTAATGTTTCCCTTGTACAGATGTGGCTCTTAGTACTCTCTCCGGTTGCATGTACTCCTCGGCTTCTAAGGGAGAGGTCCGGGGTTGAGTCTATAGAAAGACGTTGAACTCCTTTTGGTTGTTAGCCCACTAATTCTCTACCTTCTAACAAAATTGCCTATACATGTCAGCATGGTATTATCTCTACTGTAGAAGCATTAGTTGCAGCAACGTCCCGAAGTTATAAAAATGGTAATACAAAAACTGCATATTTCTTGCAAACAAACAAACCAAAGGAAAGAAAAGATAAGGAAAGCACAGTTTCAAACTAAATGGAAAGCTGAAAAAGGATTCCATATCAGTGTTTTAGAGTGGTTCAAACAAAACAATTGACGACAGAGCATATGTATTCATAGTAAAATTAGAATGACAACTAATCAGGAGTTACGCTAAGCCGGCAGCCGAAGGACAAGATTTTCTTTGTCATCTGTTCACTGAGATCATAACCTGGAGGATCAATGTTCCTAAGGGAGGGCCTTGACGACACCATCTGAGGTAAAATATCGGTGCTCACTTTTTCACACCCAATTAGTGTTATATACCTCAGTTTTTCACAGTTCCTCACCACCTCCATTACCCCTTTATCTGTCACTTTTTCGCAGAATCCGATGTCCAAATGTTGGAGATTTCGACATCTTTTTCCAATCATTGCCATTCCACTGTCATCAATTTGTGAGCAACGAGCTTTCATAGTCTTCAAATTTATAGTAAAGTGGTCAAAAATATAACTCCCGAAAACACCTGAAACCTTAAGATGATTCATATTCAGTTGTGTTATGGCAGGGCATACCCTCAAAACTTTTCCGATGCCGAAATCGGTGAGGCTCACACAATTACTAACATCGAGGAATTGTAGATTCGGACAAACTTGCCCAAAGTTCTTGAGCATCATATTAGTCAACTGCCAATTTCCGGAGATATCAAGGTGTTGCATATGGTAGTTTTTATGTAAAAAGTCCGGGAAGAAAAGATCCATCTCTTGTCCTTTCATATTTGCCATCTTAAGTGTTTCAAGTAAAGGACAACTTTTCATGAGGGTGTAAAAGGTGGCACTAGTCAACCCAGAACATTCATGAAGATCTATGAAAGTAAGATTAGAGAGATGTTGAGCCAAATCGCTTATACCTGTGTTTGTGAGGGACCAACTTCCTAGGGTTAGTTCTTCCAATGTCAACTGACATGCCTCCAAAACCAATTTTAATGCACCATGTATTTCAAAATACTGACCCCCGGAACCAAAGAGCCTGAGCTTCTTTAATGGAGGACATGCTTTCGCGACTAAACGTATATGCTTCTCCGAAAAGAGTTGTTGACTCATGGTGAGAGAATGGAGATTTTTGGCAATGGCGTATGCTTTTTCAATCTTGAAAGAGGATGCGGAAGGTTGTAACGACCACAAATTTAGCGAGAGAGAGATCAAATTGGGGCTATGCCGCATCACAAAATCAATTCCTTCTCTAGTCACATAATATCGACCGCTCCTGCTTATGTCAAGACTAATTGTCTTCAGTTTCACACAATTTGTGGATAGAGAAATAAGTGATTGATCAGTAATGAAACATGCATTACCTGTAAACACAAACTCCTTCAAATCCTTAAGCTTCGACGCCAATGCATCAACACCATCATCTGTTATACCTGCCGTAACATCATCATTGGTTATTTTCTTGTATGCCCTAATCTTGAGTTCCTCTAGCCGTGGAAAAAGATCCGCTATCAAAACCAAATCGCTGTCTTGCATAAGGATCAGTCGAGAGCAATCCAATACCTTCAGATTGTTCTTTACATTCTTATTCAACGCCAGTGCCTTCAAACCATCTCGCGGAGGTTTTGCCAAACGCGAACGAAACTTTATGGCTTGGAGATTCAATGCACCAGACCGTGAAATCTGATCAAGGAGTCCGTCTATGTCCTTGTGGGCATTAGTGTCGACGACTATTGTTCCAATGTTTTGAAATCTTCGAAGAAGATTGGGGAGTAGAGGGAGTGTCCCGTCGTTTACGTTCAAGCTAAGCTTCACCCGGTTAGATATCGACAGGAACCGCTTCGAGACCAACGATATCGAACCCAAGTCACGCTCATCGTCTTCTTTAAGTTTTTGGAATATAAATTCCCAGAAATCATCTGGGAAGTGACCATGTGCTTGTTTCTTCATATTGTTGATGAGTTCGAAAAGAATAAGAAAAGAGATTGAATTTCTTCTTTGTGAAGTGTAGGAGTATTTATAATGCATTAATTCCCAATCAAAACAAACGCATTAATTCCCAAGAGGAATAGGTTTCCTCTTTCCTTTTTGGAAATCCATATTAAATATAAATAGAATTTCAGATCCTTCTTCCCCAAGGAAATCCATATTAAATATAAATAGAATTTCAGATCCTTCTTCCCCAAGGAAATTTGTTTGGACTTTTTTTTTTTGCAAATCCTTTTCCAAATATAGGAATGGGTGTTCAAATAAATAGAATTTTTTTTAATTTATTCATCTCAAAATAAATTAAAAAAAAAAACTTTAGGGTGTTGAACCGCCAGTGGTCTCCAAGCAGCTTCTTGCAATCACAATTCATTTCAAGGTTAGCCTAAAAAATCACGTACGGCAATCTCAATTTTCAGTTCGATCTTGGTTACCTGAATATTTATCTGGACCGAACCGATAGAGCCCAAAACCATATTGATTTGGACCCGTCAATGAAAGCCCGTAAAGCCCTCCTGAATTCCCTTGTCGTCTTCATCGTTGAGGGTGACATCAACGATGCGCGTCTTTTATCAAAGCTGTTTGATACCATGACTTTCACGCACGTCATGCACTTGGCCGCGCAGGCGGGTGTGCGCCACACCATGGAGAATCCCCAGTCCTACGTGCACAGCAACATTGCCGGGCATGGTGACGGAGACAGGGGAGATGATGGTGGTGATTTCTTGGCCGATCGAGTCGAGGATGCTGGTGGTGGTGGTGGTGATCTGGACATGGTATTTTGGTTGGGGGATTTTGTCGAATGGGTGGTGGGTAATTGGTTTCCGTCCAAAAAAGTAACAGAAGCCAACACAAGATTGACATTGAAATCAATTCCAAAATGCAAGGTTAAGTTTGTTCAAATTGAAATATGAAGGACCAAAATAAATTTTCGGTAAAAGTCGAAAGAATATAACCGAAATTGATGTAAGAAACTTTGTGTAATTGTGTGTATAAGTATGTGAGAATTCAGTGAAAGACATGCAGAATTTCATTTGTTGCGATAGGAACCTTCTTATCTTATGGGCCAACTGGTCGTCTCTTATTAGGGCTTGGTTTCTTGTTCTTAATAATTCTTTTCTTTTTTTTTATAACTCGGGTGTTCGGTCCAACATACGCACGCCTCGACTAATCCTTAAGACTCAATCTCATTACCCTCTTGCGGGAAACCTAATTAAAACTGGAGTAAAGATCCTTTTTCACGGGCCCGAAAAGAGTTGATAGCACTTGATACAACCCCATGGGATTTTAATTCCTTAACCGACTCAACCTAGGGTTTGAATCATTGTTGCATACGTTACTAAACCGTCAACACACCCATTATAAGTTCACCTAACAAAGAGGAAGAAATTTAATCTCGTTTATTTTCTCAAACTCATCAGTAATGAAGAAACAACGACATGGTTATAACTGCCCAGACGATTGCTGGGAACTCATATTCCAAAAACTTAGAGAAGATGATGAGCGTGACATGTATTCGATATCTTTGGTCTCAAAGCAGTTCCTTTCGATATCTAATCGAGTGAAGCGTAGCTTGAACGTCCGCGACGAGACACTCCCTCTACTCCCGAATCTTCTTCAAAGATTTCGACTCATCGAAAGCATAGTCATCGACACCTATAATCACCAGGACATAGACGGACTCGTTCATCAGATTTCACAGTCTGGTTTTTTGAATCTCCAAGCTATCAAGTTTTGGTGTACAAGTGTACCTCCGCGAGATGGTTTTAAGGCACTGGCGTCGAATCAGAATATAAAGAACTATCTGAAGGTATTGGATTGCTCTCGACTGATCTCTATGCAAGACAAGGATTTGGTTCTGATAGCGGATTCGTTCCCACAGCTAGAGGAACTCAGGATTAGCGTGCGTGATGATATGTACGATGATGATGAGGTTGCGGCACGTATAACTGATGATGGTGTAGATGCCTTGGCATCAAAGCTTAAGGAATTGAAGAAGATTGTTTTTCAAGGTAACGCTTGTTTCATTACTGATCAATCGCTTATTTCTCTATCCTCAAATTGTGTCAAACTGAGGGAATTTAGTCTTTTGATAAACGGTAGTGCTCAACACAATTTGACTGAAGATGGCATTGATTTTGTGGTGCGGCATAGTCTCAATTTGACGTCTCTCTCGCTAGAATTGCCGTCGCTACAACCTTCTGCATTCTCTTTTACGATGGAAAACCCGTTCACCCACGCCAAAAATCTGCATTCTCTCACCATGACTCAAAAACTCTTTTCAGACAAGCGTATTTGTTTAGTCGCAAAAGCACGTCCTCCATTAAAGAAACTCAATGTACTGATGGGTTTCATAGGCCAGTATCCCAAAATCTATGGGGCATTAAAAATGCTTTTGCAGGCATGTCAATCGACACTGGAAGAGCTAACCCTTGGAGGCGGGTACCTCAGAGACGCAGCTATAACTGATTTGGCTCCGTATCTCTCTAATCTGACTTCTATACATCTTCATGACCATGCTTTGACCAGTGTCACCTTTTATACCCTCACAAAATATTGTCCTTTACTTGAAAAACTAATAATGCCACATTCGAGAGGACAAGTGATGGATACTTTTTCTCGGGGTTACTCACACAAGAACTACCGAATGCAACACCTTGATATCTCCGGGAATATGTTGTTGAATGATACAGCGCTTGAAAACTTTGGACAAGTTTGTCCAAATCTACGATTTCTGTGTGTACGTAAATGTTTGCGCCTCACCAATGTAGGCATTGGGGAAATTTTGAGGAGATGCCCTCAAATAACGCAATTGAATATCAATGGTCTTCATCAAGTTTCAGATGTTTTTGGGAGATATTCTGATGATCACTCTGTAATGAATTTGAAGACTTTGGAAGCTTGTATGACAGAAATTAATGACAAAGGAATGGCAATGATCGGAAATAGGTGTCGAAATCTCCAATATTTGGACATATGTTACTGCAATGAAGTGACAAATAAAGGGGTAATGGAGGTAGTGACGAACTGCGCAAGACTGAGGGATATACATTTAATCGGGTGTGAAAAAGTGAGCACCTATATTTTGCCTGAGATGGCGTTTTCAAGGCGGAGATCATTTATCGACGAAGTTGTGACGGTCTTAGTGAACAGATGATTCCCGCAAAAAAAACTTTGTTTCATTACAGTCATGAACTTATGGTTCTTTCACTATTTTCAGTAATTCTTTTAATGTTATATCTCTTGTCAACAATATTGGTTAAATATAACCTCTAAAGCTAAAATATGAGCTTGGACGGTCTCTCCGTTCATTGTCAATTGACTTTGAGTTGAATGATTTGACATGGTGTCAGGCTTTGTTTCAGACAAGCGTATTTGTTTAGTCACAAAAGCACGTCCTCCATTAAAAAAAACTCAAACTGATGGGCTTCATGGGCCAGTATCCCGAAATCCATGGGGCATGCATTAAAATTGCTCTTGCAGGCAAGTCAATTGACATCAGAAGAGCCAACCCTTGGAGGTTGGTGCCTCCGAGGCATGGCTATAACCCATTTGGCTCCGTATCTCTCTAATCTGACTTCTATAGATCTTCATGACCAAACACATTACTATATGTTTCCTATGACTTGTTTGTTTCTTTTTCTTTGGAATCTGCCTCTGTTTGGAAAAAAAAAAAAACCCTCGAGTTTCCGAAGAGCCAGCAGATTCTTCAAATGCCAAATATCAGGAAATTTGAGGGATCAGACATGGAATATGTTCTATGGCAAATTAGAGCCCAAAGTCAGGGTGTCAATATTGCGTTAGTAAGAGATGATTGCGCACAGGACTACCACAAAAACATAAGCCTAGTTAATTTGTTTCTTTTTCTTTGGAATCTGCCTCTGTTTGGAAAAAAAAAACCCTCGAGTTTCCGAAGAGCCGACAGATTCCTCAAATGCCAAATATCAGGAAATTTGAGGGATCAGACATGGAATACGTGCTATGACAAATTAGAGCCCAAAGTCAGGGTGTCAATATTGCGTTAGTAAGAGATGATTGCGCACAGGACTACCACAAAAACATAAGCCTAGTTAATTAGAGGCTTTTTCGCCATCTAGGAAAGGGGTAGAAGGGCGACGAATCTCTTTTAAGGCGAACTTACTTAGCCTCGGTTGACTGCTACATGGGAGCGATAGTGAAGCCAAGCAAATATACTATCTCTTCCGGAGGATCGAATTAGAGAACTAGAACATGAACCAGCTCTATGTAATATGTATTCCATTCGTGGGCTTTATTTTCAGAAAGGTTAATAACCAGTATATGAGTTGAGACTCTGTATTAAACAAATGAAATTAGCTAAACCTCTCTTAAGACAGCTCTATACAGGTTGTTGAGCCTTTAACTATGCAGTGATCAGTCTGAACAGTTTGCACCCTACACAAACCACTACTACTGTATTAGTGTTCTATAAATCAACACAATCATTATCCACACTATGCACATTTTTTCTACTTCATCACTATCCCCGAGGCCTTTCACCAAGATACTACTATGCATTCCGTAGTTGTAAAAGGACTAAAGGAGTTCTTTTTTTTGGCTTTTAACTGTTTTTAGAGTGGTTCAAACAAATGAATTGACTTTATAAGAATACTAGATATTAAACCATGCAAACTCAAAATCAATCAGTGGCAATGAGTGAAGAGGCTATGCTGGCTTGTATACTGTTTTTGTATTTTGTGTTTTGGCTTTACTGGAAAGGTACCTTTACGTACCAGGAAAAAAGAAGCCGTAAGACACAAATTAACAAGAAGGAAATTAATCAAATGAGTTTTGTCGAAAAGCCTACCACGTTAAAGCATCTAACTTGAAATGAATTGCCAATAAGTACTAGAGAAGCCGTTCAAGCTTATAATCCGGACAAAAAGTATCCATCCTTTGTCCTCTCATTAATGTCATCTTAAGTTTTTCAAGTAAAGGACAACTTTTTGTGAGAGTGTAAAAGGTGACACTAGTCACAAAACAATCATCAAGCTCTATAAAAGTTAGATTAGAGAGATGCTAAGTCAATTCGCTTATACTTCTGGCTGAGGGGAAAACAACCTAGGGTTAGCTCTTCCAATGTCAATTGACATGCCAGCAAAAGCAATTTCAATGAGATCTCCAAATACTGGTCCCCGAAATCAAAACCAACGAGCTTGAGCTTCTTTAATGGAGGAAGTGCTTTTGCGACTAAACGTATATGCTTGTCCAAAACGAGATCTCGAGTCATGGAGAGAGAATGCATACTTCTTGCATTGGTGTACGCTTTTCCAATCTTGAACGCGGATGCGGAAGGTTTTAATGACTCAAAATTTAGCGAGAGAGAGGTCAAATTGAGACTAAGTCCCATCACAAAATTAATGCCATCTCCAGTCACCAAATCTCTCAAAATTTGGCGAGAGAGAGGTCAAATTGAAACCTAATCGACGAGTCCATCTATACCCTTGCGGTCACCAGTGTCGATGGCTATGGTTTCGATGTGTCAAAATCTTCGAAAAAAACTCGGGAGTAAAGAGAGTGTCTCGTCGTTTACCTTTAAGCTACGCTTCATCTGATTAGATATTGAAAGAAATCGCTTTGAGACCAAAGATATCAAATCCAAATCACGCTCATCATCTTGTCTCATTTTCTCGAACGTAAGTTCCCAGCAATCATCTGGGATGTGACCATGTCCTTGTTTCTCCATTGTTGATGAGTTTGATGAGAAGGAAAAAGTCGAAAATTTTCTTCTTTCTTTGTTCACTTTGAATTGGAATCCAGTCATTTCAACCAATAGAATGGAGGATAATGTTCACCCTAGATTAAATTAAATTCAAATTGGTTAGACTTTATAGAGGCCAACGCTAGTAAATTCTAAGTGGACTAACAAATGAGCCGAACAGTTAACCTTACCCTTTCAAGATTTGTTCGAAAACATTTTTTTTTCTCGGCAAAAGAAGATTTTATTAATCATTGAAACAAGTTACGACAATTAAACAAAGCCAAAGACTGATGGCTTCACAACAAGGAAAAACCGAAAACTTGAGTCCCCGACCTCGACATTCATTAGCCTTTAAGGACCCGGAGATAGGGAAGGGAAATCCAATGAAAAGTTGAAAACATCAAAAGGCAAAAAGCCCAAAACCTGAAAAATAGATTTGTTTGAAAAAAAATCATGTTCAAACTCATCTTGTTTTCTAAACGAATCGAACTCATAAACGAATTTTAAAATCGAGCTGACCACTAACCAAGGATTTTTTAAACATCAAAAGTCAAACTGGTTGAGGAGTAATTTGTTCGAGCAACCATCAAACCAACCGAGCTTTTAACGAGCGAACGCTAACTGGTCGTCTCTTATTAGGACTCTGTTTCCTTGTTCTTAATAATTTCTTTTTTATATAATTCAGGTGTTCGGGTCAATTTATACGCACCTCCACTAATTATTGTGGCTCAATCCCATCACCCTCTTGTGGGAAGTCCAATTAAAGCCGCAGTGAAGTTCGTTATTCGCTGGCCCCTAAAGGGTTGATAGCACCTGAAAGATTTCGGACCCAAAACCTTAAAACGAAGCAAACTCCAAAATCCCAAGACTTACCACATGGCCAGCCGACTCAACCTAACCGCTATATTTGTATCCCCCTTTTTTGGAGAAATTCACAAGGCCAACCGACTCAACCTAACCGCTATATTTGTAATCCCCTTTTTGGAGAAATTTTTGGGTGCTGGAAGGGTATCATGTCACCCGGCTGATGTAGTCTCCGAGCACCACATCCGGGCTATCCAAAAGTGTATCGGACAGCCTAGATTGAACCACTCTCTCTCCTCGCACCCCAACACACTCTCTTGTTTCTTCCTCCAAATCCAAGCCGTCCAAAACCGAAATGAACGGCCCGGATTTGTCAAGTGGGCACCACATTTACCTGCTTGGCACTGAAAAACTTCTCCCCTTTTTGCCAATCCGTTTTCCAAATTTGTTTCCACTTTTTTTCCCATATCCTTTTGGACCTAGGATTTGAATCATTGTTGCATACCATGTGATACATTCGTTACTAAACCATCAATACAGCCATTAAAAATTGACCTACACTGATCAAAGAACAAGAAATTTAATCTCGTTTATTTTCTCAAACTCGTCAGTAATGAAGAAACAACGACATGGTTACTTTCCGGATGATTGCTGGGAACTCATATTCCAAAAACTTCGAGAAGAGGATGAGCGCGATTTGCATTCGGTATCTTTGGTCTCAAAGCGGTTCCTGTCGACATCTAACCGGGTGAAGCTTAGCTTGAAGGTGAACGACAAGACAATCCCTCTACTCCCGAATCTTCTTCGAAGACTTCGACACATCGAAAGCATAGTCATCGACGACACCGATTCCCATAACGACATAGATGGAGTCGTTCATCAGATTTCACAGTCTGGTGTATTGAATCTCCAAGCCTTAACGTTTTCGTGCTCTACAGAACCTCCGCGAGATGGTTTTAAGGCGCTGGCATTGAATAAGAATATGAAGAATAAATTGAAGGTATTGGATTGCTCTGGACTGATCTCTATTCAAGACAATGATTTGGTTTTGATTGCAGATTGTTTCCCACAGCTAGAGGAACTCAGGATTAGCGCGAGTGATTTTATGTGCGATGATGAGGTTGCGGCATGTATAACAGATGATGATGCTTTTGCAGGCATGTCAATCGACACTGGAAGAGCTAACCCTTGGAGCTTGGAGCCTTGAACTCGAAGACACGGGTATAGCTGATTTGGCTCCGTATCTCTCTAATCTGACTTCTATAGATCTTCATGAACATTTTCATTTGACCTGTGTCACCTTTTGCACCCTCACAAAATACTGTCCTTCACTTCAAAACTTAAGACGGGCCTGATGGGAAAATATTCGAGAGGACAAGAGATTGACACTCTTTCTCAGGATTACACACATAAGAACTACCGAATGCGGCAGCTTGATATCTGCGAGACTATGTGGTTGAATGATTCAACGCTTATAAACTTTGGGCGTGTTTGTCCAAATCTGCAATCTCTGTGTGTACGTGAATGTCCACGCCTCACCAATGTAGGCATTGTGGAAGTTTTGAGGAGATGCCCCGAAATAACGCAACTGAATATCAATGGTCTTTCAGGTTTCAAATGTTTTCGGGAGGTATTCCGATGATCACTCTGTACTATTGAATTTGAAGACTTTGAAAGCTAGCGAGACAGAAATTGATGACAACGGAATGGCAATGATCGGAACTAGGTGTCGAAATCTCCAATATTTGGACATTGGAGACTGCAAAAAAGTGACGGATAAAGGGGTGATGGAGGTGGTGAGGAACTGCCAAAGACTGAGGGATATAATTCTAGATGATTGTGATAAAGTGAGCTCTTGTTCTTTACCTCTAATATTGTTGTCAAGGCCCTCCCTCAGGAATATTGATCCACCATGTATCGATGATCTCAACAAACGGCTGATAAACTTATTCTTGTCCTTCAACTGCCGGGTTGGCGATTCGTCGATGAGTAATGATTTTAATTGTTTGCTTCATTAATTAACTTTGAATTCATGCGGTTATGGTCGCAGAAGGCTTTTGCTGTTATATTAAAACTATGAACATATAGTTCTCACATCATTTTTCTTTTTTTAAACGCTACATCTGATATTTTTTCATCAATAGAGGAAGTAATTGTCAGTGGCATATCAAAGCTCAAGAATTGAAGGAGATTGTGTTCCAAGGTAACTATTGTTGTACCGATCGATCTTTTGTTTTTCTCTCCTCAAATTGTTTGAAAGTGAGTGAGATTCATCTAAGCAACAAGAAACGTCTTGTGACTCATGTCAGGGTCGTCGTATGCAAGTTTACACCCGTATTTGAGACGGGAGTTCTGCTGTTGGAGCAATGACGAATAGTATCACTCAACAATTGCCACCGGGTGGTAGCCTTTGGGTAAACAGCCCACTTCCACTGCATGGTCTGGGTTCGAGAGGTTGAACATTTTGGTCATCCGGCAGACGCTCCTATGTGCTTTTGCAACGCTATCGGTCCGGCTGCGAACCATTAGCCCGCGGTCGGACGTTAGATCACCAGTTGCTCCCTCCTCCACTTTTGCCCACAGTTAAAAATAATCAATGTGCAACTACATCACAAACTTATAGAAGCAAAACCACGGAGTTAATACTAATGTTAGCACTCAAAATGTGAGTCAGAAAATAGAAAGGCAAAAGGTTGGTAACCAAACACCCCCAAGTATTACTAACTGTACACTGCAATCTCCTTCAGGACTTGGAGAAGTAAACAAAGGATTCGCAGGTCTAACACAAAAGCGTAAGCCTAGTTGGTGGGCTTTTTGCCCTCTAGTTTTAGAGATTATAATCACTTGATGTGGTGAAATAAGCTCTAAAATTCTCTCACACTTGCGACCCCTAACCGGGACTTGGAGAAGTAAAGAAAGGATTCATAACACAAGGATTCCAAAAAAAGAGAAAAAACACAAACCAGGGGACAATCAATCAAAAGAGTCTTGTCCAAAGCCTCGATAAGAGCCTAGCTCTCACAACATGTTAAAATATTCAACTAGAATTAATACAATTGGAGATAAGCGGAGAAGCCTTACTGAGCGAAGAGGCTGCCCATAATTAACCAATGTGAGGTCACAAGCTCTAATATTGAAAAAGAAAAACAGAAAACAATGGAAGTAAACTAGGATGGCAACTACGCAGAGTCATGGCAATGCGCTAAAGCCGGCATCAAAAGGACAACACTGTGTTTATCAATGCCATTCAATACCATCTTCAGGTGGTGGCTTAATGTTCCTAAGGGAGGGCCTTGACAATACCATCTCGGGTAAAATATTGGGGCTCACTTCTCCACACCCACCTAGAAGGATATCCCTTAGTCTTTTGCAGTTCCTCACCACCTCCATTACACCTTTATCGGTCACTTTACAGCAACGTTCGATGTCCAAATATTGGAGATATCGACACCTACTTCCGATCATTGTCATTCCTTTGTCATTAAGTTGTGTCGCTTTAGCTCTCAAAGTCTTCAAATTCACTACCGAGTGGTCAAAATAGCTCCCAAAAATATTTGAAACCGAAAGACCATTGATATTAAGTTGTGTTATGGCAGGGCATCTCCTCAAAACTTCTCCAATGCCAGAATTGGTGAGGTACAAACAATCACTTACATCGAGGAATTGTAGATTCGGGCAAACTTGCCCAAAGTTCTTAAGCGTCTGATCAGTCAACCAAATACTCTTGGAGATATCAAGGTGTCGAATACGGTAGTTTATAAGTACACAATCTGCAGAAAAAGTATCCATCTCTTGTCCACTTGTATGTGTCATTTTCAGTATTTCAAGAAATGGACAACTTTTCATGAGGGTGTAAAAGGTGACACTAGTGAACCCAAAACATCCTTTAACATCTATAAAAGTTAGATTGGAAAGATACTGAGCCAAATTGCCTATATATGTGTCTGTTATTTGCCAGTTTCTTAGGGTTAGCTCTTTCAATGTCACCTGACATGCCTGCAAAAGCAAATTTAAAGCACCATGCAATTTAGGATACTGGCCGTTGAGGCCAACAAGTTTCAGCTTCTTTAATGGAGGAGATGCTTTTGCAACTAAACGTATATGCTTGGCCGAAACGAGTTGTCGATACATAGTTAGAGAATGCAGATTTTTGGCATTGGTGAACGTGTTTTCGGGCGTAAAAGAGAATGCAAAAGGTGTTAACAGCCCCAAATTTAGCGAGAGAGTGGTCAAATTGGGACTATGCTGCATCACAAAACCAATGCCATCTTCAGTCACGCGATGTTGACCACTACATAGGTTAAGACTAATCGTCCTCAGTTTTACGCAGTTTGATGATAGAGAAATAAGCGATTTATCAGTAATGAAAAAAGCACCACCTTTGAAAACAATCTTCTTCAACTCCTTAAGCTTTGAGGCCAATGCATCAACACCATCATCTGTTATACGTCCCGCAACCTCACCATTGCCCATAATTAACTTATAAGCCCTAATCTTGAGTTCTTCTAGCCGTGGGAAACAATCTGCTATCGAAACCAAATCGTTGTCTCTCATGAAGACCATATGAGTGCAATCCAATACCTTCACATGGTTCTTTATGTTCTTATTCAACGCTAGTGCCTTAAAACCATCTCGCGGAGGTTTTGGCGAACCCCAGCAAAACTTTACGGCTTGGAGATTCAATACACCAGACCGTGAAATCAGATCAACGAGTCCATCTATTTCCCAGCTGACTGTGATGACAAGGGTTTCAATGTTTCGAAATCTTCGAAGAAGAATCGGGAGTAGAGGGAGTGTCTCGTCGTTTACATTCAAACTAAGCTTCACCCAATTAGATATAGAAAGGAACCGTTTTGAGACCAAAGATATCGAATCCAAGTCACGCTCATCATCTTCTCTAAGTTTTTGGAATATAAATTCCCAGCAATCATCTGGGAAGTAACCATGTCGTCGTTTCTTCATTGATGAGTTTGAGAAGAAAAAGAAAACGTTCTTCTTTGTTCAGTGTAGGTTTATACACATAAAGAAAAACGACAGGGCATATTTAATAGGTTAGACTTTATAGAGGCCCACGGCCCCACGCTATTCAATTCTAGATGGGCTCACTAACCAGCCGAACAATTTCGGGTTGTTGGGCTAAATAAGCCACTCTGTCTTTTTTTTTTTCAAATTTTTTTTGTATTTTAGTTTTTTGTCATTTTTGGGAATTATTGTTTTTTATAAAGAGAGTAATCTAAAAAGTAAAAAATTATAATCGAAATCCAATTTTTTTTTATAAAGACGAAAAAATTTGTTTATTGGCTTATTTTTATCTTTATTTAAAAAAAATTATGTTTCAACCGTAATTTTTTACTTTTTAGATTCCTCTCGTCATGACGAAGCAACAATCCCCAAAAAAAATTGACGAAAAAGTAACAAATGCTAAAAAAATTGAATAAGGATAAAAAAATAAGCCAATTGTCTTATTTAGCTGAACAACCCCTTAACCTTTTTTCGAAACGAATCGAACTCATGAACAATTTTTTAAAATCCAGCTGATCACTAACCAAATCTCGTATAATTTGAATTTTTTAAACATCAAAAGTCAAACTGGTGGAGGAGTAATTTGTTCGAGCTTAGTCAGAAATTTAATAAGGTTCAAAAAGATTAAAAAAGAAACACTTCATGGAATCTCCACATTAGGGTTGTGACTTGTGATAAGTTGTTCATAATTCCAAAACCAACGCATACATAGACAATTGATTTTCACGCTTTCCTTTTTTTCAAGTGCTGCACTACAATTATTTGTCTTCATTCATATAGAATTATAAAATTACCCTTCATACATTTTTCCCTTTACACATGGAAGGGGTAATCATGTAATTTCATATCACTACAATACAAAACAAAGAAAAAAAAGTGGTGCATTTAGATAAAAGGAAAGTGCGAAAATCAACTCCCTCTAGATATTTCCATTTGCCGATCAAAAATAAGTATACATATTTCAACTATACAGATCCATTCGGGTTGAATCAGGTTCATATGAATCCGGGGTCCCTTGGGTGCTTCAATGGTGTAGCGCTTAATTTCAACCATCCAAGAGTCTTTTTCATGAATCCGGATCATAATTCCTGAAATGAACAGTTGAGATTAAAGCACTACACCATGTAGCGCCTAAAGCGCTACATGGGACCCGGATCCAGGTTGTTGAATGGCTTTCAATTTTTCGATCAATTGATTTCTACACAATTCGCTTATGATGTAAGTGCTTGATTTATGCGATAGGATTTTTCTTATGGGCCAACCGGTCGTCTCTTATTAGGCTTTCGTTTCCTTGTTCTTAATAATTCCTATGTCCTGCCAAACTTACACACAACTCAATTAATCATTGGAGTCCAATCCCACCGTCCTCTTGTGAAAAACTCAATTAAAGTCAGAGTAAACTTCCTTTTTCGCTAGCCCCAAAAAAGTTGATAGCGTGATTTCAAACCTAAGACCTTACGATGGATGGAAAAAAAAACCGAAATTCCATACCTTGGCCACTAACCCAAACCCTTGAGTTGATCTATTCTTCATTTCTTTGTAATTCCTTAACCGACTCAACCGAACTGCTTACCATATTAACCCCCTTTTTGCTAATCCGTTTTCCCAGTTTTTGTTTCCACATAAAAACTACCGAATGCGACACTTCGATATTTGCGAGACTATGCGTGGTTGAATGATAAAACACTAAAAAACTTAGGGCGTGTTTGTCCAAATCTATAATTTCTGTGTGTACGTGCATGTATGTACATCACCAACGTAGGCATCAGGGAAGTTTTGAAGAGATGCCCCAAAATAACGCAACTGAATATCAATGGTCTTCAGGTTTCAAATGTTTTCGGGAGATATTGTGATGATCATTCTGTACTACTGAATTTGAAGACTTTGAAAAGCTCGCGGGACAGAAATTGATGACGAAGGAATGACAATGATCGGAACTAGGTGTCGGAATCTCCGATATTTGGTGGACATTGGATGCTGCAAAAAAGTGACGGATATATAAAGGGGTAATGGAGGAGGTGAGGAACTGCAAAAGCCTGAGGGATATAATTCTATATGATTGTGTGAAAGTGAGCTCCTACATTTTACCTCTAATTTTGTTGTCAAGGCCCTCCCTTAGGAATATTGATCCACCATGTATTGAGGATCTCAGCAAACAGCTGATAAACTTGTTCTTGCCCTTCGGCTGCCGGGTTGGCGTTCCGCCGAGGAGCGATTTCAGTTGTTTGCTTCATTAATTAAGGTTGCGTTCTTGTAAATTTATAAATCTAGCTGAAACTTATTTCGGTAATTTTTTTATGTTTCGTAACTTTTTGTTTAGCTTTTCATCGTAATATTTGGGGTTAATTGTTCGTCTTGACGAGACGAATCGTAAAAGCATAAATAAGAACCAATGTTGAAAAAAATCAAATAAGACTGACACTTCAGACAAATAAGACAGCTGTTTAATACTTTTTTCGTTCTTAGTGAACTTCACTCTAGACAAATAAGAAAGCTGTTTAATACTTTTTCTATTCTTAGTGAACTATTTTTTCTACTTTCGATTATGATTTTATACTCCCGTAGGTAGGTAAACTATGAACAATTCTACAATTGGTTGAAATTTTCAATTAATTGCCTCTATATAACTCATAAACTCCCGCAGTCCAAATTCAGTACTATTTGGGAGGTCTCAAAATATATTTAATATATCTTTTTATCTTGAATTTTTTTTTATATCTAATATGAATCTTGTTTGATAGATCTCAATTAGTTCTACTATACAAAAATTTTTTAAAAATTAAAAACATTATAAGTTGAAAAATATAAGAGATTTTGTAAATGGCACGACTGTC
Source organism: Rhododendron mucronatum var. ripense (assembly GCA_019656295.1). Classification (NCBI taxonomy): domain Eukaryota; kingdom Viridiplantae; phylum Streptophyta; class Magnoliopsida; order Ericales; family Ericaceae; genus Rhododendron; species Rhododendron mucronatum. The sequence goes on from BPLT01000061.1 coordinate 1,891,492, forward strand.
GAAAAAGGGTACTTATTCTGAGATGGAGGGAGTAATATATACGAGCTTGATTTATGGGAGACAAATTCGGTCATCTCCCCCTAATTCGGTGGATGATAATCTTTGGGGCTCAATTACGTTCATTCACTAGGGTAAACCCCAAGATTATCAACCACCGTGCATGAAATGAGAATAAATTTTTTACACCACCGGTATAAAGATTTATTTTCTCTAAATCAATTACATTGAGCCACGTTGCAAAACAGTGGTCTCAATTAATAAAACATGACGACGTGGTGCAATATAATTGATTTGAAAAAAACAAATATTTACACCGACAGTGTAAATAATTTATTTTCCTGTGAAATATGTGATCTAACACTAGAACTAAATCAAACAACAAAACCTAGAACTAAATTGCGTGGGCTCCATGAAGTCTAACCTATCAACAACGTCCCTTCTTTTAATCTCTTTTCCTACTTTGTTAACAGAGAAAGGTAAGAGAGTAATTTCACTTAGCACATCTACTATGTAATTGCTGATTAGGGAGGGATATGAGAACCCTCTTAAACACACAGTACATATACACACTTAACCCAAATTCCCAATATGAGAGCCAGCCCAGATCACAGACCCAAGAGTCTTACCCGAATATTGACGGATTATAATGATCGGACTAACGGGCCTAAGACCTGGATTTAACTCCTGCACGGGGCGGGCCAAGACCAATTGTCTTTTTTTAACACGGAAGGTTACATACCTATTCTACTTTATTTCCCTTCTTATTTTCCTCGTATCCTTTTTAAACAAGGATTCATACCCATTATAAATACTCCTACGCTCAACAAAGAAGAATATTTTCTTTTTTCTTCTCAAACTCATCAATAATGAAGAAACAAAGATCTGGACCGTCTGGTTACTTCCCAGATGATTGCTGGGAAATTGTATTCCAGAAACTCAGAGAAGATGATGAGCGTGACTTGGATTCGATATCTTTGGTCTCAAAGCGGTTCCTTTCACTATCCAATCGGGTGAAGCATCGCTTGAACGTATACGACGAGACAATCCCTCTACTCCCGAATCTTCTTCAAAGATTTCGACACATCGAAACAATAGTCTTCGACACTTTTGCCCCCAAGAACATAGATGGACTCGTTGATCAGATTTCACGATCTGGTGTATTGAATCTCCAAGCCATAACGTTTTTGGGTTTTACACAACCTCCGCGAGATGGTTTTAAGGCACTGGCGTCGAATATACAGAACGATCTCAAGGTATTGGATTGCTCTGGACTGAGATCTATCCAAGACAACGATTTGGTTTTGATAGCAGATTTATTCCCTCGGCTAGAGGAACTCAGGATTACTGGGATGCTGAATTTTTATGATAGCAATGATAAGGTTGCGGCACAATATATTACAGATGATGGTGTTGATGCACTGGCATCAAAGCTTAAGGAATTGAAGAAGGTTGTAATCAAAGGTACTGCTTGTTTCATTACTGATAAATCGCTTATTTCTCTATCCACAAATTGTGTGAAACTCAGGGGAATTAGTCTTTCCTTATACAACCGCGGTCAACATTATGTGACTGAAGATGGCATTGATTTTGTGGTGCGGCATAGTCCGAATTTGACCTCTCTCTCCCTAAAATCTCAGCCGCTACAACCTTCTGCATTCTCTTTTGCGATCAGAAACCCTTTCACCCACGCCAAAAATCTGCATTCTCTCACCATGTTTCAAGAACTCGTTACAGAAAAACGTATTTGTTCAGTCGCAAAAGCCCGTCCTCCATTAAAGAAGCTCAAACTCGTTGGCTTCATGGGTGAGTATCACGAAATTCATGGGGCATTAAAATTGCTTTTGCAGGCATGTCAATTGACCTTGGAAGAGCTAAACCTAAGATCTTTTTGCCGCGGAGACACAACTATAACCGAGTTGGCTCAGTATCTCTCTAATCTGACGTCTATAGAACTTGATGAATATTTTGGGTTAACCAGTGTCACCTTTTACACCCTCACAAAATATTGTCCTTTACTTGAAAAGCTAGTGATGGCACGTCCGAAACAACAAGTGATGGATGCTTCTTCTCCGGAATACTTCCATAGAAACTACCGAATGCGACACCTTGACATCTGCGGCACTATGTGGTTGAACGATACAAAACTGGAAAACTTTGGACATATCTGTCCAAATCTACAATTTCTCCGTGTAAGCGATTGTCTGCACCTCACCAATGTAGGCATCGGGGAAGTTTTGAGGAGATGCCCTGCGATAACAAAACTGAACATCAGTGATCTTAAGGTTTCAGGACTCTTTGGGAGATATTCTGATCACTCTGTGCTGAATTTGAAGACTTTGAAAGCTTACGGGACAGAAATCGATGACAAAGGAATGGCAATGATTGGAAACAGATGTCGAAATCTCCAATATTTGGACATTGAATGCTGCAACAAAGTGACCGATAGAGGGGTAATGGAGGTGGTGAGGAACTGTGAAAGACTGAGGTATATAAATCTACATTTGTGTGAAAAAGTGAGCGCCTATATTTTACCTCATATGGTGTTGTCAAGGCCCTCTCTTAGGAATATTAATCTACCACGTTGTGATGATCTCAGTGAGCAGATGATAAACTTAATATTCCTGTCCTTTGCCTGCCGGGTTGATCATTTCTCCTCGATCACTAGTGAGTTTAGTTGTTTTTAATCATACTTCTTCCATTGTTTTCCTTGTTTTCCTTCATATTCTTGCAATCAATTGCCTTGGTAGAATCACTCTAACAATGGAAATTGACGGCCCAAGATGTGTTTTGATAATTAATACCCGCCAAGGACATGTCGAGAATATTTGTTAATACTGAAAATGTCTTCGATGGTTATTAATTATCAAAACACATCATTGGCCATCATTTTCCTTTCTAACAAAGTGATATGGGGGATCCCTTTTTATGCGTTCCATTTAGGGGAGGAGCTATGTTGAGGCTTGGGAGCCTCGGCCCCGGCTTACTGATTGTTCAAGTTTTGAATTTGTTATTTTGAATATTATTGATAATTGTTCATGCATAGTCACATACAATCTGAATAATTTTGATTTGATTTGATAAAAAAAAATTGATTAATTTTAATTTTGATCTCAATTTGTTTCAAAAATAAAAAATAAGAACGTGACAATTAAAGTAGCCTAAAGAACAAAAAAACAAAATGACAGGTATACTTTAACCCTATTAAGCTAGAATAATTTCAATGTATAAATGTAATGTGTTGGAAAGCAAAAACCTTGTGCTACAATAAGTATTCGTTCCGGAAAAAAAATAAGTCTATTAAGCCAGCCCCCAAGGTCAAAATTATGGCTCTGACGCTGGTTCCATTTCGTTTGAAAAACAACAGTGCTCTTTATTTCACCTCGACGACACCCTGTTCTTCTCCAAAAAAAAAAAAAATTTGTTTCCTTTTTTTTTTTATGGATGAAATTGCAGTTTCTGTATTACCACCTCATCTTTATTTGCCTTGGGACGTTGCTGCAACTGATACCCTAGCAAAGATAGAACACCATTCAACATGTATGGGCGGATTTACAGATGCTCTGTCATATAACTTCGTCGCGTATGTATGTTCATCACTGATTTCATCAAGACTCGTAAGAAAGCCTCAACTCTTCGTCAACCTGAATTCTTTGACAAGTTTGACGATATAATCGAAGCGCCTGCGCCTCGATGAGGAAGGTGAATCTTAATGCTGCAGAGTGGGAGAGGGTGTGTGGTTATGGTGGCAAAGACTAGTATTTTGAATATGTCAACAATATGCAAGCGCGCGTTTATTTACGGAATTGGTATTCTTTGGCTCTTTTTTCTTAAACGTCTGCTTTCTTTCGTTTCCAAATTAGTCTTGGATCCCACGATTATGTGTGGCATCAGAGCCGTCCGGAGCACCACGTGGCAAGGCTATTGCAAATTAAGTGAATACTAAATATGCGCGGCGTTTCACAAAAACTAAAATAATGCAAATTATTGCATCCCAGATGATTGCTGGGAGCTGATATTCGACAAACTAGGAGAAGATGATCATCTCAACTTAGCAGCGATATCTTTGGTCTCTAATTAATTTTCTTTCAATCACAAATCGCTTGAACGTTAGCCAAAAATTCACGGACGAGACAATCTCTCTGTACTCCAGAATTCTTCGAAGATTTCAACACCTCAAGAATTTGGAAATCCATACCAAATCCCACAGAACTATAAGCTTGCTTATTCATCAGGTTTCGCAGTCTCTGGGCTAAACAAGTAAACGTCAAATCTCTCGAGCCCTCGTGTGAAAACGCTGGATATGATAGTTTTAGGCAATTGGAATCGAATTCGAAGGCATTCGATTGCTCGGGAATTCTCTCGTTGAAAGACAGCAATTTAAATGCTATATATATCTGATATATTCTTCCATTGATAGAGGAAGTAAGCGTCCGTAGTAATATAACTTGGGGATGAGGTTTATTGACATCAAAGCTTAAGGAATTGAAGAAGATTGTGTTTAAAGGCAACTGTTTTTGGAGCGAGATTCATCTTTATCAACAAACTGGCCTTGTTCGTTTTGTAGTTTCAAAACTCCTCGGTACTGTTTTCAAATCGAATTGCAATTGGCCACATGAAATTACACTTGGCCGATTGAATTGCACTTGGAGGGCAAAGTGCAATTCAATGCGGCCAAGTGTAATTTGTAACAGTCAAAGACAATTCGTAGCAGCCAAGTGCAATTCAATTCGGCCAAGAGCAATTCGAGCTTACACCATTATCACTCAACTGTCTCAACAATTGCCACCGGACACCAGAGTTATCAAAAAAAAAAAAAAAACAATCGCCATCGAGTAGTTATCTTTTTGGTAAACAGCTCACTTCCACATGGTCTGGGTTCGACATGGTTTGAGTTCGGGAGCCGGGAGGTTGGATGTGCTGGTCATGCGGCTAGTGGCATAGCTAGAAATAATTAGTAGCTGGCGCACAATGAAAACAGAAATTCAATAAAATAAATTTCGTAACAAATGACACGACCATGTGTACTTCTTCATTGAAAACACTTGTAAAAAAATAGCATATTCGCCGAACAATAAAGTTATTGATATTTCCATTAAAGAAACCAACAAATTATTCTACTATAGTAATAATGAACACAATGTACTTAGGTAAGATTTTACAATAGACAACGTACAATGAGTTTTCATATTGTGAAAGCTTTGAAAGTTTTGCATTATAGTTTCTTATTGTCGATGCTTTCAAATCTCTCTCTCTCTCTCTCTCTCTCTCTCTCTCTCTCTCTCAAGATGTCTTCGAATACGTCACTGATTCTTCACATAATTCATAACTGAAAACGCACTCTTAAATGTAGCAGTTGTAGACTGTAAACTTAATGTCAAAGCTAAAAGCAAATAAATCTATGGACAAACTCGGTGTTTTCCAATCTCCGCCATTGCGGATGAATCGGTCGATTGTGGCATTTTCCAATTCCAACTTTTCAAAATATGGAGTGTAAAAATTATTTTTCCAAAATTACCACTCTATAGTATATCATATAGTATCATGTACTGTCGGACCTTATTATATAGATGTTGCCAGCTCTATCCACTAAACTTCCAAATCAACCCTTCTGATGTTCCAAATCGTTCAAGCTTAGAAGGGTATCCTAGTCATCTCACTTCAAGACATCCTCTATGTCCTGATTAACAGGGGAAATGAAATTTGAAACGGGCTAATCTGTTGGCTAACAACAGTGATTAGTCTGTTAATCTGGAAAAAAATTTGGGGTGCAAATGGGTTCGGATGACGTGGTACCCGTGCAGCACATATAAATCGTCCAAAAATGCAACCGACGGCTTAGACTAAAAGGTGCCAAACGGATTTTTAAAAAAACAAGGAAAAAGAAAAAGAAAATAGTGTTTCAATTCGAGCCGCCATTTGCATTGTTTGATCGGCTCGGATATGTTGTACATGTACCACATGGCACCGGATTCGTAACCAAAAATTTCTAGTTAATCAGAAGATAAGTGTGATCAGAATTTGAAACAAACACCATATCCTCTACGTCCTGATTAACAGGGGAAACGAAATTTGAAACGGGCTAATCTGTTTGCTAACAACAGTGATTAGTCTGTTAATCAGAAGATAAGTGCGATGAGAATTTGAAACAAACACCTGACCCCCATGCACAGCTTCGGAGACACTCCAAGCCATATTCCGAGCCTCGGCCCCAACCCGAACCAGACGTCTATTAAACAGAACCGACCAAAAACCCTGCTCATAAATCTCTTTACTATCCTGGCCTTTTCTCTTCTTCTTGGAGCTGAAAATCAGAAATTTCAGAGGATTCTGGTTCTGGGTTCCATCAATGGCTTCGTTAAAACCTCTTGTGCCCTGTTTGGCTCTCGTGATTTTGTTCTTCGGTTTCTCTTCTGAGGCGAGGGAATTGCTGGTTGGAGGCCTAGAGAATTCCTGGAAAGTCCCTCCGTCCCCTGATGATCTCAACAAATGGTCCGGGAAAATGCGATTTCTCATTGGGGATACTCTGGGTAATTTTTCCTATTCCTATTTCAAATCACTTACCATCTTCCCAAATTGGTTTTTCTTTTTCATAACTACTGTTTACTGTCATTTTGACTCCTTTAGCCATGAATTGCCATCTGGGTTTTCTGTTCAGTTGCATGTTCTATGCCAACTCTGTTTTTTTAAGTTCTGCATTCGTCATTGTGCTTCATTTTCTCTCTCTAAAAAGTCGCTTTCTGTGTATTATTCTCTGAGAATTATCTTCTATCCATGGTAATTCTGGGTTTTCCAGCTACGTGGGTTCTTGGTAAAATCATCTGTCTTTCAGTAATTACGTTCTTTTCTTGGTCCAATAAATGGAAGTGCATGTACGATACCGCACCTATGTCGGAACCGAACATAAGGTTTCACCATGTAGCGTGGTGTTGGGAGAATGTTAAGCACCAATAGGAGTGTAAACAAGCCGAGCCGAGCCGAGCTTCGGTGAGCTTGAGCTCGGCTTGTTTACTTAACGAGCCCAAAACTCGAGCTCGAGCTCGGCTCGAGCCTTAACGAGCCAAGCTTAGCCATGTACTAAACGAGCCTCTCTTAATCAAGCCGATCCTCCCTTAACGAGCCGAGCTTTTATCGAACGAGCCGAGCGGAGCTCGTTTAGTAAACGAGCCGAATACTCAAGCTCGAGCTCGGCTCGATAAGTAAACGAGCCGAGCTGACCAAGCCTTAACAAGCCGAGTCGAGCCGAGCTTGCGAGTAGCTCAGCTAGCTCACTTACGGCCCTAAGCACCAATGAGGAGTTATGGAGAGACTTGAGCCTCGGCCTTGTCCACCTAAGTCCAAGTTTCAAGAACCAACCCCTTATTGGTATATTGGTGCATCAGTACTGCTTGGTGATTAGGGAAAGTCTTCAATACACACTCCTCCAAGGTGTGTACCTATGCACCTATTGTGTGGTTTATATTGAGTCACCTCATAAAAAATTACTTATAAAAAATTACTTGTGAACCGGTCATTTATAATTTTTTATTTAATATCGTAACTTTTATACTAAAAATTCATAACTTTCATCAATATGATTCGTAACTTTTTAGCAATAGATTCATAACATTTTGAGAATCATAACATTTTGGTATGTTTCAATGAGGGTGCATATGCTACACACCCTTATTGGGTGATTATGTTCAAGGAATCTACGTTATTCTCTGAGAATTGTCTTCTCTCCATGTTAGTATTGTTTTTTCAAAAATTATTGCAATTTTTTTTGGGGAAAGCTTACTTCAGTTTGAAAAGAATCAGCATTAATTACCATCTTATTTTATTCCATTTCTTTTTATTTTGGGATTTATGTAGTCGAGATAAGTTTGAAACGTAAAAAATCAGATAAAGAGACTAAAAATAAATTTGTTAAGAAAGCTAGCTAGCCACATTATATAACAGAAAAATCCCTCCTGCTCTCGATCATATTCGATATCTCCTAGGTGCAAAAATTGTCGTGGAGGCGAGTTCATACGGGTTTTACTATCACTTTAAATTAATGAACTCCCGTTAGTCAATGGTGAGATTGGTTAACCATGATTTGGTCAAAGGTGCGTGTAAGCTGACTCGAACGATTATCAAGAAATAGAGAAAGAAATTGGTTTTTTTAAATTCAATTTCTCATATTATTGGTCTCCATTTCCTTTATTGCCTTCTATCCCAAACTGATTATCCTTAATGTTCTGATTTTTCAGTGTTGAAGTACGACCCAAAAACTGATTCTGTACTGCAAGTAACCAAAGAGGATTACATAATCTGTAACACGTCAAATCCAATCAAATCCTACAACGACGGCAACACAAAAATCCCTCTAGATCGATCGGGGCCGTTTTACTTCATCAGTGGGACAGAGGGGAACTGTGAGAAGGGCCAGAAGATTGCGGTGACAGTTTTGTCTCCCAAACACGGCCATGTAAGGGCTCATCCTCCAGTGGCTTCTCCAGCACCGGGACCGGCACCTTCTCCGGCGGAAGGAGGAAACTTTCCCCAGGCACTTGTTCCCACAGCCGGTGGTCATGGTTTGCCGAGTGGGGGTGGGGCTGTGGGTGTGGCTGCGGTTGTTTTGGGAAGCTTGGTTGGGTTGGCTTTGGTCATGTAGAGAGAGAGAGATTGGTTTTTTTGTTAGATGGTTTTGTGTATTTGTTTTTGGAGGGATGTTTTGTCCTGGTTTTTTTTAGCATTTCGAGAGAAGTACGGTTTTGAATGTTAATAATGTTGTGTGAGGATAGCTTTCGATCTTATGAAGAAAAACATGCAACACAATAGAGACAAATATGCAACACAATAGAAACAAATATGCAACACAATAGAAAATTTTGTTTTAAACACTTATCTTGCCTCAGATCCAACAGTTAAAACCTAATTAGTACCAAAACCTAATCACCGTAATTAGAACTACCGCCCCTGGCAACCTTACCATGACCATTCAACCCCAGCGTACGTAGTCCCCAAGAATTCCTTAATTATTAACCCATTCCTTAATTATTAACCCAAAAGGGTTAAAGAGTTTGGGAAGCGTGTTTAAAGAGTATTTTAGATAAAGAGTTTTTCAGATCCAGCCTTGCGTCACGGCCTTAAAATTATGAGTCAAAGCGTGAGGCCTTAGATGTTATGCTCGTTCTGGAAGTAAACCAAAAGATGGAAGAGTGGAGAGCTATAGAATTATAGAGAGAGAGAGAGAGAGAGAGAGAGAGAGAGAGAAAGTTTTCACTATAACTTGAATTACTTTAAAGTGGTTTAAGCAAATGAGACGATTACCGATTTATATACCAATGGGAGAAGTTTGAAACACTCTCAACAAATAGGTGAACATAAAAATAGGTGAACATTTTCCACCTCATAATTGGTCGATACTAAGTCATGGAGCCTTGTCTACTTTAAAGATGGGTTGAGTTTAAATGGAAATATATATAGACAAAATCTAAAACTGACCTATTGACTCTTATATGGTAACAATTTTATTTTTTTTTTGGCTATTTGTTAATCCTAATCTACTCTATCCAACTTGGGGAGGGGGATGGGTGGTTACGGAACAAATTTGATACGGAAAATTGCAAGCAAAAAATCCGGAACATTATACAACTCTTGTTTTACGCTTTCTTTTTCTTGTTCTGTTTATATATATTTTTTTTAAGTTTACACACTCATGTTACATGTCGACAAATTTCAAACTTGTTTTCTGAGTGCCTAGCTAAAAGAGTAACGAAGTAACCAACTTCTTTCCTCAATGACCTAACTTCAAACTTGTTTTCTGAGTGCCTAGCTAAAAGAGTAACGAAATAACCAACTTCTTTCCTCAATGACCTAACTCATGAGAAGAATTGATGTTCTTAAAATAAGTACAGGATGTGCTCCACTAACTAAAATAAGTACTTATTTTTTGAATTAAAAGTAATGTATTGTGATAAAACAACCTGTCTCGATCGTAAAGCAGAAAATAAGTACTAAAAAAAATAAAAACCTTAGCATAATTGGACCTAATCTTGAATTTTCCACACACAAAGAACACTACTTTTATGGAAGGTCAAAAATACCTGAGCTATCCATGCAATTACTCAGATCCTGAGTAGCACCTTTATACAAGTAAGCAAAGGCCACCCTCCCTCTCATCTTCATGCAAATTACAACACCAAAACCACCAAAGAGGAGCCATATCTGACATGACCAGAGGATAGCAATGGACAAGGAGGATAGGAAACTCCAAAGCTGAGTTTCTAGTCTTTTAGCCCCATGTCAATCACACACTTAATTGAACTAAGAAATCATAGGCAGTTTTACGGTCACTACTTTTTATTTCGCATAAGTAACTTGCACATACGGAGTAGACGCATTCCATAGATTCGCCGTTTCGAAAAGAAAAAAGAAAAGAGGAGAGGAGAGGAGAATTATTCTAGTGATATTAAGGAAATTGCGCCATAGAATTTCACAGGGTAGAAATATCAAGAAACCGTATTCATATGATCCTTGTGAAAATGTCTGTCTGATGTTGTGCATACCAATCATAGTTATACCCACATAAGATTGTGAATCCATATCATTTATGTTTATTAATGCTATCCACAATTGGGTGAATGGTTAACTCATATGACTTGCATATATGTTTTTTCCGAAAAAAAAAAAAAGGTATGTTTTTTCATCTTTTAATCCAATGTTGCTTTCAATCCTATTTAAATTTTTTTTTTTTTTTTGCTCGGCTCCTATTTAAATTTTTTTTAGAGTCCCTTCGTCAACATGATTAATTTTCATGGTAAAAAACAAAAACTAATACCGATTATAAAAGTTAGGGGAAACACAAGTTTTTTGAATGGTGGAGTAATTAATTTAAGGGACGGCTTTGAGCAAAGCCGGATAACGGCACCAACTTAAGCTCCGAATTTTGACTCAAAATGAGAACTCCAGATAGGTATAGTAACGAATGCAATATATATTTAATATAGCACTTATATAACAAATAAGCTTAGTGGAAAAACTTAGTTTTACTATTTAATAGATACATGATTCAAATTCGAGGGGCCTTTTTTTTTTATTCTTTATGCAAATTTTTTTTGCTTTCACAATTTTGTCTTAGGCTTGAGTATCTAAGAGCCAACCCAGATTAATTTTCACACTTTTCAAATCCTTTGTACACACCCCATGGGCCCCGTGGTCAATTATTTAACAACCTTGTTATGTACACAACGATTGTGGCATAATTGTCTCTTATTGTAATTAATGGTCAGGATTCACTTAAAGCTCTCAAGTTATCTCTTCCTCGAAATAATTTTTTTTAAAATTTGGACCGTGAAAATAATTTTCGACGGATGAGATACATAGAATTTTGAATTATTAAATGCGACAATTTTTTTTAAAGGTCGTTGTCATTGTTTCATGCATAAAGTGGAGTTCATTCATCTATCATATTAAAGTGTATATAAACGATCGAACGAGATTCGAACACCATAGTCTCTCTCTCTCTCTCTCTCTCTCTCTCTCTAGGGTTTACTTTCTGAGATCGATCGTGTCAGAGGCGGTTGCTCTCGGAGAATGGAAGTTGAGAAGTCGGCGATCGTGAAGAACGACGAGGTGATGTCCCACATCCAACGCGAGGAGGAGGATTCCAATAGGAAGATCTTCGAGGCCTACGCCGAACAAGTTCGTAAGACCGAGGTACACTTTTTGATTCATCCAATTGGATTCCTATCTTGATGATATCGTTTTGTTTTTGTTGGTTTTTTTATTTCTTTCGGTATCATCTGTTGTTTGTTGAATACTCCTATTTATTTGTTTATTTATTTATGAACTTAGGGTTATGAGGTTACGATCTCACCACCAGGTCCGATAATGCGTGGATTTCTCCCAATGGACATAAGCGTAGAGAAGAGGTACCAGGACTACGACATGTGTGCTCAACTTGCTGTCGACAAGTTCAACTCTTTGTTTAAGGTATGTACATGTCTCTCTGATCTTCTAATTGTTGTTCTCGACCTGTATATGATTCTAATACCATACCTCATAATAACATGACATCTATCGGCGACGTGCAGGAACAAATTGGTGTTGAGCTCGAGTTTGTCAAGGTTTTGATGGTAACTGTTCGGCCGTCCTGCGTTTTCACCTTCTACATAACCTTTGAGGCTAAGGATCTTGCTGATGAGGCCAAGCTTAAGACCTATCAAACACAGGTGTTAATGGGATTGCCCCGTGGCACGTGGAAAGTGAAAACTATGAGGCCCAAACCTAACCTGGATGAACAAGGTAAGATTAATCCTTTGGCACTTAATTTTGCTTCTCTGACAATGTGCTTAGTTAGGATTTTGAAATATGCAGGTGATTATTGGATCTTTTGCTTTTTTCGCCACAATATTCATTTCCCATTTGTTTTGACCTTTCTAACTTATTCCGGTGAAGCTCTCTACACGGATCTAATTTTGAGTTTTTCCCCTTCCCTTTTTTGTCTTCCATTTGAACAAGGTTGCTATTGTCCAACAGTACCATTCTGGAAAGAGAAGTAACAGAAGTTCCCTTAGCATGGTTAGTATACGTTTCAATCATCACATCGATGCACAACTTTAGTTGGTCCACTCTCGGTGATGTTTTTCAGTACTAGGAAGATAAGTGAATGATATCGTAGTTTGGATTATTGGCTGTCGTACTCTATGGGTTACTGATGCACATTTATTATTCAATTGTTAATTTATTGTACATGTGATAGTATGATTGGATGCAATTTCCTAAGAATGTGTTCTCTAGCATGCTAGTTGGGTTAAATAACCGAAATTCTCAATGTTTCTTTCGTACATTTGACGGAGGATGTGTTTACTGCCATACCTCCCATATCACTGTATAAAATCACCCAAACAAACTAGGAAACATGGATGCAACCTTAAGGGGATTTCACCAATAATGGCATAGAAAAAGATTTAAGGGTGAGGGCTTCACCAAGGTGATCTGAGTACCCTTAGCGCTAATGTGGAATCTAATATTGTTTACTAGACTAGCAAAGGGTTTGAATGTTGTGGAAAACTTTGCGATTCCGCCTGCTTGACATGGTAGTATGGTACACCATGGCTGCCCAAGCAAGCTTTCAAATGATGTTGGAAAAGGATTTTCCACTTGCCAAATCACTTGGTTACCCCAAGATTGGTGAGGTTTGGATATGCTGAAAAGTGAGATAACTTGTTTTCATGTGCATCTAAAATAGGGGTGGTTGAAGAAGAGGTCAGGGAGACTATCATCTTCTTGCTGGCATAAAGGCCTGATAGGAGAATTATGAATGGCTCCAATTAATAATATGGTCTTTGGTTCTAAGCCTTCGTTCAATGGCCATCCAGAGTACAAAGCAATGCCTGGGAATAGATTTTGATCATATTATGTGATACCAGTGTACAATAGGGAGTGAACCCTCATAGCATTCTCCTTAGCTGCCACATAGTATGAGGAAGGAAGAGTAACTAACTGTCCACTGAACCTGATCAGGCCTCGTGCAATGTTGTTTATAAATTATAATGGTTGTATATACATAAATAGATACATACATGTTTATGGGTGTGTGTGTATACGTACATATATACGTGTGCAATGTTCTAGTTCACATTTGGCTGAATACCTAAGAACTTGTGAATCTCCACATGGACTGCTCTTAGAAATATACGTAACTAATTTCCAAGTCTTTGCGCTTAGAGTGAAAGGAGAAATCCTTGAATATGCCCTAACCAGACTAAGAAGCCATGGGCAGAGAGGATCCCGGTAAAAACATCTGTTACTTGGTTGGTAAAAAATATCTTAGAGGCAATTATTGAAGGAGAGTGAACCCTTACAGCATTCCATGTAGCTGCCACTTAGTATGAGGAAGGAGGAGTAACTGTCCGTTGAACCTGGTCAGGCCAGATGCAGTTTTGATTATTGGATGTATGTAATGGTTTTATATATATACATAGGTATATCATATATACATGATTACATACTTGTTTATGTATATATATACGCATGTTTATGTGTCTATTCTAATCTAAATACCCTCTTGGTATAGATGGTATAATTTTGATCAAATAAGCAGGGATGAGTGAGTTCCTTAACTTTGATAATTTCTTTATAGGCAAGGATTGGAAGTACCAAGCATACCCTTGGAAGTAATTATCAACAATGTGTCAAACCTCTTTATTATTCGTCATGCCTTATCCCTTGCGATCATTGGTAAGAGCAGTTTTGTTTTTGCCTTTGCCTTATCCCTTGCGATCATTGGTATAGATAGTATAATTTTGTTTTTGACTTTGCAAACAGCAACTTTTGGTGGAAATAGGACGTCTTTTGATCCCCAAGCTTAATCACATTGACCTTGATTCTTACTTGTAGAAAGCTCCACTAGTAGGACATTATAGGGAGTAAGGGCAGTTTTTTATGTTAGAATCTAGAATAATGTAGAATGAGTGAGTATTTAAATATCTAAGTTTAAAATAATTAGAAGTGTGTAGAAGTAATAATTACCCTAGAAGATATTTGTATTTGTACGGTTTAGATAATTCTAGAAGAAGCATGAAAGATGTTTTGTAATTAAGCACATGGGTTAAAACTAGAAAAATCTACAAGTTAGGAGATCTTTGTAATGCATATGTGCTTATCTCTAGCTAGACAATTCTAGAGAATTCTATGTTGGTGGGAGTGCTTTATAAATAGAGCCTTGTTGTACTCACTTTAATTGATGTAATGAAAATCTACTAAAAGCCTTTCACAACTTGTAACATCTCTCACCCATCCTTTCTTTATAAATCCCACTCTCTTGTCCAATTTACTTAAAAATCTAACCTAGCACCCAACGTTTTATTCACTGATAAGAGCAGAAGGATCAGGGCTAGACAAATACTCAATTGATTCCTCTCAAGATTTCCTTTGGTTAAAAGAATTCTCTCAAAGATGTTTCTATAGATAGAGGAATTCAGGGTAGTAAGTCTCTTAGCTTGGAAACTTAACTGATACACAGTCATGTATTTCAAAGCGGATCAGTCAGTCACAACCCTAATCAACCTAATGAAAAGTTGAAATTTATGGATCCCATTTTAGTAGTCTTGCCTGAGCTTGCCCTCTTTGGACATTCATTTGAGTCTCTCACTACCATTCGTCTTGAATTTTGTATTGAATATGCCTATTTGTTTTAGTAGTCATCTCAATTGTATAGATAGTCGGGCTTGTATGCTCGATAGGCTGCCCCAATGCCTTACCAAACTTTGTTGTTAAAATTGAATCAAATTTGTAAAAACTTAAAAGAGCTTGAATCCAGAAGATGGTTTATACCTCAACTATTACAAAACTAAGGAAAAAAAAGGTCAGAGATGCTAGGGCGGAGAAAGGTGGCTCCAGGGAAGAGGTTAGCTATTGATGATTAAAACAACCATTATCTGGGAGGTGAAGAATATCTAAGCGATCCACGCAATATATTATTGAGATCCTGCGTAGCACCCTTTATTTATACAAAGGCCACAATCCCTTGCATCTCCATGTGTCACACCATTAATATCACCAAAGAGGAGCCATGATACATTACCGTGGAATAATGGACATGAAGGATATGACACTCCAAAGTTTAGTTCTAGCTTCTCTTCTGTTATCCCAATCAATCACACAGTAATTTGAATGAAGTTTTTTGTTGAACACTAGTTATGTTGCATTAGTAACTTGAACAAACAGGGTAGACTCATTCTAGGGGAATTTTATTGTCTGTTTCTGAAGAGGAAAAGATACGAGGAGAAATATTCTGGTGATATGAAGGAAATTGTCATAGAATTTCCATAGAATAATGGACATGAAGGATAGGACACTCCAAAGTTTAGTTCTAGCTTCTCTTCTGTTATCCCAATCAATCACACAGTAATTTGAATGAAGTTTTTTGTTGAACACTAGTTATGTTGCATTAGTAACTTGAACAAACAGGGTAGACTCATTCTAGGAGAATTTTATTGTCTGTTTCTGAAGAGGAAAAGATACGAGGAGAAATATTCTGGTGATATGAAGGAAATTGTCATAGAATTTCGTATGGGTGGAAATAGAATATTTCCACATGCAGGGAGGATGGTTACCCCCCTTAACTTTCTGCAAGGTCAACGAAATTTGTTTTATGTTCTGCCAAAGACTTAAGAGAGAGCATGCTGCTTTGAGGGGATGATTAACATCCGTGTTCGAATAAGCCTTATCTGTTTGATCCTATCGAATACGTCTGTATGAGTTGTACGTACCAATAATAGTTATACTCTCGTTGTAATGTGTACACATGATGTATATATTGTTTATGTTTATTAGCATTTAACCCACCAATTGGTGGATGGTGAGCTCATATGGCTTTCTTTTGGCCAATATTTGGCTTTTTTGCCCTGTTATTTTCAGGCCGAGTTCAATGCAAAGATATTTTGAGGGTTGCTTATGGAGTTTTAAGAAGATTATGAAATATATATATATATATATATGTAAATAAGCTAAATAGATTGACAACTCTTGTTGAGAAATGGAATGTTAGGCCAGTTGTACTGATGATACACTTAACTTTTGGACGCATTTACCTGTTTGGTTGTTTTTTTGGGTGTGGACAAGCAATTAGTTTTTGGAGAGATTTATGTGGCTCTTTTACTGGGCATATCAACTAACTCAATATGTCGATCTATTTTTTTCATGTCCCTTCTCTAAGGCTGTGTGGGAGGCAGTTAGAGGGAAGAATAAGGTGCACCTTGGTTCTGTGAGTGTCATGGATATCGTGGATTGGTGTGGTAGGAGAGTTAAAGGAAAGACTATGGCTAGAGACTAGAGAGGAACCAGCGAATTTTCCATAATAAGGCTCTTCCTACTGGAAAGATTATCCAGAACATTGAGAATAATATGAGGGATTTCCTGAGCTCAATGAGGATGGTGGATCCTTCTTAGGTAACTAAACCTATGCCTTGATTGGGGGATCTCAGAAAGAATATTGAAGTCTGCTGTTTAGTTTGTGCCTGCATAGGTGGTTTTATATTGTTGCTTGTCTGTAAATGGATTTTGTTTTGTTCCTTGTTGATAGGCTGATGTAGTTTTTTTTTTTTTTTTTTTTCTTCTGTTGATGTTGAGTTTGGGTAGGGCCCAGCAGGTGGTTGTAATCCATAGGTATGCCTCTGTGTAAGATGTATTCTTTGTTTAGGCTTAAGATTGTGCATTTTTAAAAAGAACGAAAATAAGCTATTGGAAAGGAAAAAAATATATGGGTCCTCCAAATTTCTACTATGTATATCTCATAGTTTGAACATGAAGCCACTGTATAATCCACGATTCAGAACGCTTAACTGCTATAGCTGCAGTACGTAGCTACATTTACCGAAGTTCTATTCACGCGGAATAGCATTGATTAATATTTTCTGCCCTCACGCTTAACCCCTCTCTCTGCGCACTTGAAGTTGCTTCACTTTCCCATGCACAGCTCATCACTTGAAATCTCAGGTTCGAATTGTCTCATACGTCAATTTATTGGTTTGATTTTGGTAGGAAAAATGATTGGATTTGTGGAAGGGTCCAGGGCTTTTTTCCTCCGGTATACCCACATACGTGAATATATATATATCTATTTGACGACTGTGAGAAAGAGGTCTTCGGCCACCTCCTCCCATTGCCGTCGCGGTATGACTGTGACTTCAACCAACCTACCGTTCAAAAACCGATGAACTCTCGTCCAAAAGAAAAAGAAAGAAGGGATAATATATATACATATATGTATATATTAAGTGATGATTAGAGATGTCAAACGGGCCTAGTAATGTTGGAGTTTTAAAAGTTCCGTGAATATGTAAAATTGGCACTATTCAGTACCATTTTTTTCCTGCTATGAACTGATGCAAATGCACTAAAGGGTGAACTTAGCATTATACTCTTCAGCACGTGTTTTGATAATTAATACATGCCAAGGACATTTTCAGCATTAATAAATGTTCTTAGCATGTTCTTAACGGGTATTAATTATCAAAATATGTCATGGGTCATCATTTTCCAAAAAAAAAAAAACCATTGAATAGGTGGGTTACTGATAGGGGTATGAATAGAATTCTCCCAAAGATAGGGATAATTACATTGTGATGAACCTCCAATCCCAACCCAACCCAACCCAACCCAACATGACAACCACTGCCTAGTGCAGTTGGTATGTCATTTCTCCCCTATGAGAGAGGTCCTGGATTCGACTCCTGCTGGAGCAATATCCTTAGGGTCCCAAGCTATGGATAGCTTCTTCTGGACTCCGTGCTAACTTTAACACCTCTTACTAACCCCCGCTGATGTATGACGATTGAAAAAAAAAAAAAACCCAACCCAACATTTAAAAGCGACCCTTGTTCTCTTCGCATTTTAAAAAGAATTTTTCAAAAAATTCCCACTAGATTCCTCTTACTTTCAACATTTCTCTCTCTATCTCTCTCCACTTATTACCCCTATTATTTTTCAAAAAACTTTTCAAAACACAAACCAAACACAGCAAAAATAGTGTAAATTGTTATTTCAGGGACGACAATGACACTCCCCTAATACAATGGGGACCAAACAGAAAAAATGACCGATGTTCTTAACTAAGGAGGAGTATTTCAAAGTATAAGGGTGTAAACGCAATTTCCACACACTATAATCTACGGAGTATACTATATAAATGCGCGGGGGGCGGGGGGATATGTCAGGTCTCTCTCTCTCTCTCGGGTTTAATTTCTGTGATCGATCGTGAGGCGGTTGCTCTCGGTGATGGAAGTAATCGTGCAGAACGACGAGGTGATGTCCAACATCAAACGCGAGGAGGAGGAGGATTCCAATAGGAAGATCTTCGAGGCCTACGCCGAACAAGTTCGTAAGACAGAGGTACGTAGACTTTGATTCATTCAATTCAATGCCTACTTTGATGAGATCATTTTTCTTTTCGTTGTTTTCTCTCTTTCTGTGACATGTAGTGTTGAATGATTGAATCCTCCTATTTATTTATTTATTTATGAATATTAGGGTTATGAGGTTACGATCTCACCACTAGGTGAGTATGTTATGAGTGGATTTTTCCCAATGGACATAAGCAAAGAAAAGAGGTTTGAGGACTACGACATGTGTGCTCAACTTGCTGTCAACAAGTTCAACTCTTTGTTTAAGGTCTGTTCATCTCTCTCTCTCTCTCTCTCTCTCTCTCTCTCTCTCTCTCTCTCTTCTAATTGATGTTTTCGACCTATATTTGATTGTAACACCGTACCTAATGATGACATGACATCTATCGGTGACGTACAGGAAAAACTTGGTCTTGAGCTCGAGTTCGTCAAGGTTTTGACGGTAATTGCTCGGCCGTCTTGTGTATTCACTTTCTACATAACCTTTGAGGCCAAGGATCTTGCTGACGAGGCCAAGGTTAAGACCTATCAAACACAGGTGTTAATGGGAATTCCCCTTGGCACCTGGGAAGTGAAAGTTATGAGGCCCAAACCTAGCCTGGATGAACAAGGTAAGATTAATCCTTCACTTAATTTTGCTTATCTGACAATCAAGCAAGTCCTTAGTTAGGAATTTGAAATATGCAGGTGATTGTTGGATCTTTTGCTTTTTTCGCTACAGTATTCATTTACTAATTGTTTTGACCTTTCTAACTTAGTGATTCCGGTGAAGCTCTCTCTCTACAC
The DNA here is from genome assembly GCA_019656295.1 of Rhododendron mucronatum var. ripense. Lineage (NCBI taxonomy): Eukaryota > Viridiplantae > Streptophyta > Magnoliopsida > Ericales > Ericaceae > Rhododendron > Rhododendron mucronatum. The sequence continues at coordinate 1,911,147 of BPLT01000061.1, forward strand.
AGATCTAATTTTGAGTTTTTCCCTTTCCCTTTTTGTCTTCCATTTCAACAAGGTTGCTATCTTCCAACAGTGCCATTCTGGAAAGAGAAGTAACAGGAGTTCCCTTAGCATGGTTAGTAGTATATGTTTCAATCATCACATCGATGCACAACTATAGTTGGCCCGCCCACCCTCGGTGATGGTTTTTTTCAGTACTGGGAAGATAAGTGAATGATATATTGTAGTTGGGTTTATAGGCTGTTGTATTCTAGTAGTATGAGTTACTGATGCACAATTATTTATGGCTACCAATTTTGTCACTCTCTTTTTAAAAAAAAAATAGAGTGGCAAAATTAGTTCCCTTATTTATTCAATTGTTTATGGTTCGTGTGCTGATATGATTGGATGCAATTTTCCGAGAATGTGTTCTGTGGCATTCTATTTTGGGTTAAATAACCAAATTTCGTAATGTTACTTTCGTACATTTGACGGAAGATGTGTTTAATGACCATTTAAACTAATGTCGTAACGGATTAAAAAAAAAAAAAACTAATGTCTTTGGAAAGTCTTTTGCACTTTCCCCAGGTTTTAGAGCAAACCCGTCAAGTCAAACTTACGCTGTGTTTGAATGATTTTTTGAGAATTTTTGAGTTAGATTTTAGGGGTAATAAGTGGAAAAAGAAATGAGAATAATGATCGAAGATAGAGGTAATGAGTGAAGAAAGAAATGAAAGTTAGGGTAATGACTGTTTTTCAACTTTTTTGAGTTGGAAATTTTTTTTTTCAAAAACAAGCAAAACAAAGCATTAAGATTCAACCCCTAGGTTGTGCCATGGATCTTTGCTAAGGCGAGGAAACGAATGGATGGTTCAATCAACGGATTTTAGTGACGATACGACTTGTCAAGAAAGAAAATGAGAGGTATTTGTGACAAAATTTTAATCTATAACTAAATACTTCCACCAACACACTTTAAGTGACAGTTATGTGAACCAATCCTTTTGTTTGATAATTAATGTCGAAATTTTGTCGCCAATAAATCAATTTTCTTGTAGTGGCCAGTGGCTAGGAGTTCTAGGTATTTTTATCTTGTGAGTATCAAACAATAATGATGTGGGTAATGCTCATCAACTTTAATGGTAGGCAAACAAAATTGAACTCGTGCAGTGGGTTGGTTGGGGTTGATTCGATATTCACCTTGGACTGTTTTCGAAAAGGCGGGTTTATACCCACCCAAAAGCAAATCAAGAAGCCCGGACCTTTCTTGGACTGGAGCTTGTGGGCCCGTGGTTCATTATCAAATGTGATTTTTTTTTCAAGGAAAAATAACGGCTAACCACGTGTTTTGATAATTAATATCTGCTAATGACATTTTCAGCATTAATAAATATTTTTAACATGTCTTTAGCGAGTATTAATTATTAAAACATCTCGGGCCATCATTTTCCCTTTTTTTAATACAGGATTGTCATACAACTATGGGTGGATCCGTTTGATTAGAAAGAAAAATAAAATAAAAAATGTTAGAAAGTGAAGTGAGAAAAAAAAATTCGCATCCATTTGATTTGAATGAAATTTGTGCAAGAAGTAGAGAAAATAAGATATCCTTGTATGGAGGAATAAAATTGCCGAAATTAGAAAAGAAAATGTGGAGGGAAGAGGATAAAGAAGGAAGTTAGAGTAATTGTTAATTTTTTCGAGAGCACATTTTGTGAGAAAAAGTAAAAAAAAAAAAACTCTCATGCTTTAGAGAGTTGTACAGAAAAGTTTGTTTTCTACCTCTTTCTAGGATATTCTTGCTGAGTGAACACAAAAAATTTACTACTTTTTTTTTTCTCCTTCTTGCACTTTCTACTAATATCTCGCTAATCAAACAGACCGAAAAAATTCTTAATTGGAGTCGCTCAATTTATTTAAAATAATTTTATAAGAATTCTTTAAAAAAAATTAGCTCACTCAAATATCACTAAGGGCCAAACCAATTTTTTGTTCAGTTTGTTGACAAAAAATTAAGCAAAGAATCGATCTGTCCTCACCAATATTCGATTTGAGTTTATTAGGAGAATTCTTTAAAAATATATTTAAAAAAAATATTATCAAAGTTCACAAGGTGAAACTCCGAGGTGGATTTTATATAACCCAGTGTTTACCAAATGGTGTACAGACTAGAATTCATAGGTAGAACCCAAGTCTCACGCACAATATGTTAGTATGTTACCCTTGTGCACACCTCCAAACGCAAATGATAATCATTACTGTAAAAAAGAGACCAAGAGCTTGTGGGTCCCGTGGTCAATTATTAAACTGCCACAATTTTTTTTATGGGTAGTTGTCATAGTTTCATGCATGCAAAGTTTGTAGTGTATAAACGAATAAGGGTTTCTTTTGGGCTTTTCGGCAATTTTATTAAAAAGATATAGTTTACCAAATTTTTATAAATTATTGATTCATATCGACGTGAATTAAAAAAGTAAAATTTTTACTTTTACTAGAATATCCCAGATAAAATCCATAGTTTTTTGTGCTTCATCTTGATTCTTAGGGCTTCATCTTAGATATTTTTCAAAATCTTTAGGTGCCATATATAGTGATAAAAGAAATCAGCTAGACAAAGATTCAGGTGCCATCATCAAGGCAATGTAAAACCACCTTGAAGATTGAAGTGGCTGGTTCTGTTTCAAGTTTGAAGAGCAACTGGTCAAAGTTGTCGAGTATATATACATATATTGAAGCTAAGTGTAGAATTGATTATACAAGCAAAGTAATTATGATCGTGATGCTAAAGGACCCCATGGGAAATGCAGCAAATTAAGGTCACATGGGGTTAAGCGTCCAGATTTTTGTATACTTGGTTTCCCTAGCCATAACTAATCCGGGACAATACAGGTGAAATCTTGTCATTTCTGCCCTCCCTAATCCCCCATCTTCATCTCCTATTCGTACATGCACAGAACGGAAAAAATGGGAAATAGAGAGAGGAAAAAAATTATGGCCAGAGTTATCATTAAAGTATAGAGAGAGAGAGAGAGGTACCGTTGCCGTCGTCGTCGGTGTGGATCTGCTCATTCGAAATTTGCTGGTTGTCCATGGGAAAGTGGGTGGTTTTGTAGTCAAAGTGAGAGGGGGGGGGGGGGGGGGGGGGGGGGGGGTGGGGGGGTTGGATACAAAACTGTGTACAAAAGTAACAAAATTGTGGGTAGGTTATGTTTAATAAAATCTAACCCTTTTATTTGTCTTTTTTTACTCCCATTTTGTTGTGTACAAAAATAATTAGAAATTGAATTCTACACTCCTTTTTTTAACATCTACACTTCTTTTTTTAGATTTTAGTGTTAAAAGTGTATGTAATTTTTTTGTTAGAAGACAAAAAAAAGAAGTGTAGATGTCAAAAAATGGAGTGTAGAATTCAATTTCTAAATTAAATATTCAATAAATAAAATAGATAATAAAACAATTTAAAAACACAAAATTTATTTATTTTTTTAATTATTAAAATAATTAAATTATTAGTAAACTGAATTATTATTGCTTAATTGTGATAAAGTAATTAATTTTATTGGATTGTGTAATAATATATTTAATCTAATGGATTATCCATTTTAATACTGTGCAAGGGCAAAAGAGTCATTTGACAGTTTTTTTTTTACATCATACACCCTTCTTTATACACCCAATCTATCCTCTATCCAAATCAAGTATTATTTTATCCCACTTCACTAATACATCATTCAAATCATCTATTTTTGAATACACCCTCCATAATTATCACATCAATGTGGGCCCTCCCTTCTTAACTAATGTCTCTTACTATCTTATCACCCCTTCATAAATAATACACCAAAAACACATACCGCATCTAATCGGGCCCCTAAGGTGTAGGCGCACTCTTTAGTGGCCAATAACTTGTCGAAGCGTAACAAATTTTTTTTTGTCAAAACTCGTAAATTTATATTTTTATGATTTCTCTTTTCAAGACAAATTAATAAGTCGCAAAAATTTTACGTAAAATTAACAAATGTGAAAAAATTTCAATAAAGACAAAAAAAAAAAGTCGTACTAATCTACTCAGTCCAAATCCACCTTAACTGACGCAAGAGGTAGTTCGGTTGGCTAGTGGGTTTGCTCCACACATAATTGATCATGGTTCCATTATTTGGATTAAGCCGCAGAAAAGTAATTTCGGCCAAAAAATATAAAATAAAGACCGGAAAAAACTTGACCGTAGCAATTTTTATTAATCGGTTTAATAAAAAATTGTTCAAATCAAACTCTTTCCTATTATTTTGTTTGCTTATTTATGACGAATACCCTTAAAATCACATTCTACACCCTTTAAACAGTTCAAATTATCGAAATTTGCTTGAAAAGTAAGAGGCCCGCATGGTAGAACCTGGTGGGATCCCTCACTGGATCCGCCCAGTAATCCAATCCTTCCCTTCCCTTCCCTTCCCTTCCCTTCAATTCTAGTGTGTTGCGTAGCTGCTAGGGTTTATTTCTTTCTTTCTTTCTGTGATTGTATTCGTGGTGTCTAGGCGGAATGACAAACCCCTACTATGAAGAGGCGATGTCCCGAAAAATGGCTGCTGTGGAGAGGGAGCATCGTGAGAAAGAAAAAGCCTACTGGGCTTTACTGGGATCAAGTTGAGGAGGAGCGGAAGAGCAGGGTAAGTTACGCGATGAACCCCACCCTTGAAGAGGCGAACTGCCGAATCGCGGCTGCTAGCAAGAGGGAGAGGGAGACGATCGATGACGATCTTGCGGAACTAGAAGCCTGCTGGGATCAATGTGCTCGACGTGAGAAGAATATGAACCCCACGGGGGTAATATACATGCCTCCTGTGATGAATTTGTTCAATTTCTAGTTGCATTTCATTATTATTCGTTTTCAGATCCAGATCGTCTCTCTCTCTCTCTCTCTCTCTCTCTCTCTCTCTCTGTATGTGCGTGTTTGATTATTCCTTCTGAGATCGGGATCGTCTTTGATTTGATACTCTTGCTATAATATTTAGGTGTTTGAGGAACCGGTCGGACCACCTTTTCCTGATGAAGTTGATCAGGCTTATTCTGGGTACGGTGGAGTTGGTGAAATGGACATGAGAAAAGAGTAGTGGTGGGTTGACTACGACATGTGTGCAAAACTTGCTGTCCACAAATACATCTATTATTTTAAGGTCTGGTCTGCTATGTCTTATGATGATGACGACTCTCTCTAGTCTAGGTCCCCCTCCCCTTGGTGTTCAATCAATATTGTGTTGTTAGATTCAAACATTTATCGGCGTGCAGGGCACACGTCGTGAACTGGAGTTCATCAAGACCTTGAAGGTGAGTTCTCAGATTGCCACCGGGATGGTGTTCATCGTAACCTTTGAGGCCAAGCATCTTGCTGCTGTTGGAGCCAACGTTAGGACCTATCAAACACAGGTGTTAACCTGTGGGCCTAGGTCTACTTGGTGGGTGATGTCTCTTACGCTCGAACCACCTAGCAAGGATGGTGAACAAGGTAGATTAATCCCTTTCCCCCCCTTAATTTTCCTTATCTAGCAATCAAGTCAGTAGCGCTTACAAAGGAATTTGAAATATGCAGGTGATTGTTGGATCTTTCCTTTTCGCGCCACAATATTGAGTTTCTTTTATTTTGTCGGACCTTGCTGACTTAGTGATTTCTGTGACACATCACATATTTTGAGTTTTATCATTTTCCCTTTTGTCTTCCATTTCAACAAGGTTCAGGCAAATTTCATGCACAATGTTGCTGGGACGAAGAGGAGTTCCCTCCTTGTTACTGAGGACTTCCATTAGCAAGGTTAGTATGTTTGAATCATCATATCGACACCCAACTTTAGTTGGTCCACTCATATTGATGTTTTCGGTACTAGGAATTTGAATGGCTGATAATCCTTGTTCGATTTATTGGCTGTTGTACTGTTTCGGTTAGTTGTTTATGGTTCATGCGATGATATGTTTGGATGCAATTTCCCGAGAATGCGTTCTCTAGCTTGCTACTTTGGGTTAAATAACCAGAAATTCTCAATGTTTGTTTCGTACATTTGACCGAGGATGTGTTTACCTTTTAAACTAATGTGTTGTTGGAAACACTTTTGCATCATATTGAAATCGTATATGATGCGGAAGAAAACATAATGTATGAAGCCTCAAGTTGTCTTCCTCCTTTTTCTGATTAGTAAGTTTTGTTGCAATAATTGCCGTCTTTTGGATGCACTCCGACTTTTCGATTTTGTTATTTATTTTTATGTCCTCTTTCTACCAGAGTTTAGATTTACACGAACAAATTACATAAAACTCAAATAAAAATAAGGGGAGTGATTTTCACACTTCCCTTTTTGATATCCACAGTCCCTTTTTTGTTTTTTTGTGTTGAAAGCGTATGCATTTTTTTTGCTTAAAGCAAAAAATGGATTGGATATGAAAAAAGGGAGTGAAAATCATTTTCCAAAATTATTGGCAAAAATAATATAGATGCGAGATAGAGAAGAGGAGTAAATATTTTTTTTTGACATATTAGATTTTTGAATGGTTTTGTTACTTGATTGAGTGGATTTTCATACGAATAAAAGATCACAAAAGACTTCCGTTTTAGGGTTGTACCAGTCGTCTGGTTGGGCTCAACCGCTCAAGTGTACGTTCTGAATAAAGTTCCATTAAGGTGTGTTGTAGGAAAAAGAGGATTCTTCATTATTTTCTCTCCTACTGGGAAAGTAATCATTCTTTAGTTCATTATTATCGAAAAACTTAAATCGGTACACCCAAGAAATAGGCCAATGCAGCAACTTTTTGTTCTACTTCACGTGGAGGAAAATTCTCATTTTTCTGAGTCAAGGGAATGGCCACCTGGCTTAGGATTTCCATATAAAGAACATGCCGAGATCACGAGCATAAATACCCTCTTTAAGTAATATTTTGACAGACTGAATATATTTTAACTTCTATAAGATAAGAGATCGGAGGAAGAGCTCCGCAAGGACGGCACTTCGAAACATGTAACTAATTTCCAGATCTTTGCACTTATAGTGGAAGGATAAATCCTTAAACATGCCCATAACTAGAACAAAAAGGCAGGCGCAGAGAGGATCTCTGTCTAAGGCCCTTAGCACCAGGTCCATTGCCCGAAAAGGACCCGGAAAGCCTCGAGAATGCCGAGTTATCTGCCATGTAACAGAATCAATGGCCCTTCATTATATCAATCTTCACAGAACTACTAGGTGATGTACTCTGCATTTGATAATTCTTAAAGTTCTTGCACAAGGACAGATCAGAATATACCTGCCGGCTGCCAGAGACAAATGCAGCTTGGCAGTAACCGACCATCAAGAGTGATATGCTTGAGTTACATAGGGAGAACCTTAGAGATGATATAGTAGGTGACATTGAAATCGGATAGGATATAGATCCATAGTCATGCTGCAAGGTCTAGGAAATCATAGAAGCAGAGAGTTAAAAGTAGCATTAATAGCCCTGAGGAGCTCAGTGGTAGAGAAGAAGAATTTAATAGCAGCTAGAAAATCTAAACCAACAATATGCCAAGCTTTTCTTGAACAAAATAGGACATATTACCATCAGGGCAGGGCTTTGTCGTCACCCATAGAACAATGAGCATCTTTTATTTCTGAATCAGTGACAGCAGAATCGATGACGACATATGATGATCAGATAAGCAGGGTGAATGTGTCCCTTAACCTCGTTAATATCCTTTTGGTTAAGGATTGGAACTTGGAAGTACCAAGCATGCCCTTGGAAGTAATTGTCAACAATGTGTTGAACCTCTTTATTATTTGTCATGCCTTATCACTTGTGATCGTTAGCATAGATAGTATAATTTTGTTTTTGGCTTTGTGAATAACTTTTTGTGGAAATAGGATTAGGACCTATGTAGCACAGACACTTGGTCAGAGGTCACGTACCGGTGTCCGACAGTTGTCGGATACCGATACTCTCCAGACACGTGTCCGACACTCATTTCCAAGCGTCTTGGTTTTTTTTATCAATGTTTTCCATTTGAACACTCCCGGGACACTTTAAAATGCTCCGAACACTCTCGGACACTTGGAAAACAATTTGGGGTTGATAAAAAAATAGTAGGATCTAATTAAGACTTATAGAAGTCATATTTTTTGGGTGACGGATGATGGTTTATTGGTTGAAAAGGCACACAAATAATCATAATACTTTTAGCGGAAATACTTTTATGAATGATATGATGGTGGTTATAATGTAACATATATGTGGTGTTGCATATTTACAGTTAGAAAGTTATGAGTCCCTCCTCTCTCCACCCTCCCTCCGCCCATCTCTCTCAAAAAACCTTCCCACGGGCGACCAAAAATCCCCCTTCTTCGGTACTGCTGATGACGACGAGGTAAACCTTGACCTCTAAATGTCTTCTTGTGCTTGTGGGATTTTCATTTTGTTTTTTTTTGGAGCTGATTTTTGACTCACTTTCAAATGAATCCTTCTCTTTTTGTGGTGGACCCAACGGCCTCCGGCTCGACCCCGAATACTGCTGCTGATGACAACAAGGTAATCCTCTCCCTTCATTTGTAAATGTCTCCAGATGTTCTGTGCTCCCTTTTAATGCACCGTTTCTTGTCTTGCTTGAAAAATGAATTGATTTTAATCCATGTTACAAAGGTTACAATAGTCCTTTATTCCATTTCATTCCATGTAGCTTATGAATCCTTCTTAAGATAACAAGTGATTTTCAGCAATTAGTGGTTGGGCTCTATTTATGAATTTATTTAGTTTTGTTTTTCTAGTTCTTTTTACTATAAAAAATGAGGGGAAAGATTTAGGGGGCCTTAGTTTTCAGTTTTTGGTTGAAACTTTGTTACTTGTTTTTACTTTTTTGTTTTTCATGAACTTTTTTTTCCCTTTTTTTTTTTTTTGAGAAACACAAATATTACTTGTTTTTTTGAAACATATAAACTTCTAGTTTCTTAAAAACAAAAACTGAAGTTACCAAAGGCACCTAGTCATCAGTTTATTTTGTAAACATATGATTTAGGAAAAATCTGGCTGGTCTTTGAAGGGTTATACATCTTTGTTTTAGTATAAAGCTACGGAAAAAAACTTGATGGTTGCAACTCAAGGATTTTGATGTGAGTTCTGGTTTGTTCGACCTCCTTTTTTGGAGGTATATATAGGAGGCCCCCTTTTATTTCATTTTAGTATAAACGAGCATATAGTATCAAACTTTAGGTTTGTTTCAATGTGATACGTTTTCTTGAAAAGTATACTCTCTGATTTTATTTTTTTGTTTATTTATGAACAACTAGGTTGAGTTAACTTTGTAATGAAATGGAATTTAAAAAATAAAAAAAAGGGGGATGATTTTCTAAGGTTTTTTAAGGAGCCAAAGAGCACAGGAGGGGAGGTACTTGATTCTCTCTCTAATACCGCTGATGACAAGATAAAATGTTAGTGTGTTTTTTTTTTGGATTTTCTGTGGGGGCCCAATTTTCTTTCCTTCCTCTGTTGTCTTTTTGGTTTTATTATCAAATTTAGATAGCAGAAAAGTGCGACTATTACATTGATGAAACGCATACATACATTTTTTTGTTGGTTGAAAGAATTTTTTTTGTGAGGTCAGTTTGAGATCTCAATAATTAATAATGTAAAGCACTAAATGGTTGGATTTTAATTTTAAAAAGTAAATTATAGAAATACCTCTACTCCTGTTCTCTGAAATTTGGGCCGCATTTTGAAATAGTTGAATGGGAACGTCGAGAGTCTTTCGGCATAAACCTATAGACCTAACGTACCTAAATGGTCTTATCAAGGAACACGTGTAGATCCATCTTTTCCAATAATCAACATTATCCATTAATTCTTGTGGAACAAGCACCACCTCCACGGGTGATTCGGTAACGTACACTGACTACCTCTGCCACTACGAATGTCCAACATGTATCAGGTCCTTATATCTGTACCGGATTCATGAGATAGCTCTAGTCAATAGTAAGGAAAACGCATACTCCATGTAGATGCCAAGAGAAAGGATAGTATTGTGGATGCATGATGTGGTGTCGTGGAATGTACCGGCAAGGAGCCTGTGGAAAGCGTGGAACCAGATAGGGCTGTGGATAGTGCCGCCCGTGCGAAACCAGATTGCAGGGACGCGGAATAGGATTGCGGGGTCGTTGAGCACCGAACAATGATAGTATTGGTATTTTCTGATTCAAACAAAAATCATATTACTTTTAATTAAAGTTAATAACCTCTCAGCAAAATGAAATTTACGAGAAGGTCAATGTGAATTCTAAATGAAAAATTAAAAAAATAAATAGATGAAGAATAACTGTGCTTTTGTACAATGCTACAAAAGTATAGTTATTCTTCATCTATTTATTTGTACAGTTTTTCATTTAGAATTCACATTGTCCTTTTTCGTAAATTTTATTTTGCTGAGAGGTTGTTAACTTTAATTAGAAGTAATATAGTTTCTGTTTGAATCAAGAAATATCAATACCATCATTGTTCGGTGCTCGACAATTCCGCAATCCTGTTCCGCGTTCCCGTAATCCGGTTTCGCACGGACGGCACTATCCACAGCCGTATTCGGTTCCACGCTTTCCACAGGCTCCTAGCCGGTACTTTCCACGACACCGCATCCACAATACTATCCTGTCCCTCGACATCTACCTAGAGGTATGCGCGTTTTTCTTACTGTTGACTGGATCTATCTAATGAATCCGGTACGGATACAAGGACCCAATACGTGTTGGGCGTTCGTAGTGGCGGAAGTATTAAGTGTACGTTACCGAATCACGTGCGGTGGTTCTTGCTCCACGAGAATTAGTGGATAATGTTGATTATTGAAAAAGATGATCTACACGTGGTCTTTGACAAGACCATTTAGGTACGTTAGGTTTATGCCGGGAGACTCTCGACGTTCCCATTCAGCTATTTCAAAATGCGGTCCAGATTTCAAAGGACAAAAGTAGAAGTACTTCTATAATTTCCTTTTTTGAAATTAAAATCCGACCATTAGTGTTTAACATTATTGAGATCTTGAACTGACCTCACAATAAGATTCTTTCAACCAATAAAAAAAGGTATGCGTGCGTTTCATTAGTGTACTAGTAGCACCTTTCTACTATCTAAATTTGATAACTAACAAAATCAAAAAAGGAAGGTAACATAGGAAGAAAATTGGGCCTCCACAAAAAATTCAAAAAAAAACACACCAACATTTTACCTTGTCATTAGCGGTATCAGAGAGAGAATCAGGTGCCTCCTCTCCTGTGCTCTTTGGCTCCATAGAAAATCATCCCCCTTTTTTTTTTTTTTAAAACAGAAAATTCCATTTCATTACAAAGTTTACTCAACCTAGTTGTTCATAACAAAATAAAATCAGAGAGTATACTTATCAAGAAAACGTATCACATCGAAACAAACCTAAAGTTTGATAATATATACTCGTTTATACTAAAATGAAAGGGGCCTCCGACATATACCTTTGAAGGAATCAGAACTCACATCAAAATCCTTGAGTCGCAACCGTAAGTTTTTTTCCGTAGCTTTATACTAAAACAAAGACGTATAACCCTTAAAAGACCAGCCAAAATTTTCCTAAATAAACTGATGACTAGGTACCTTTGGTAACTTTTCAGTTTTTTATTTTTAAGAAAAACTAGAAGTTTATTTGTTTTTTTTAAAAAAATATTAATATTTGTGTTTCTCAAAAAAAGTAAAACAATGTTTTATGAAAAATAAAAACAAGTAACAAAGTTTCAACCAAAACCTGAAACAAATGCCCCCTAAATCTTTCCCCTCATTATTAGTAAAGGAACTAGAAAAACAGAACTAAATAAATTCTTTTCTCGTTTGAGAGAAGAGAAATAGAGCCCAACCACTAATTGTTGAAGATCACTTGTTCTCTTAAGAAGGATTTTTATTTTTCTTTCTTTTTGATCGGCAAAAATAATTTCATTCATCACAAGGGTTTAGGATGAAATCAGTACAAGACAGTAGGAAAAGACATGCATTGAGCAACTTCTTTCTCGCGAGATCTTAACCTCTTTTTACACCTCTCGAATTTTTGGCCAAGCCCATTTGTAATTGGCTAGCGCGCCACCGCCGCCACCCCCACCCCCCCCCCCCCCCCCCCCCCCCCATCCGAACAGCCCACCTTAAACCTGATGTTGCTACTGCTTCCCTAAAATCCTAAACCTATTGCTACTCCTTCCCCAAATCCCCGCTGGTGCACCACCTTTGGCTCCGCCACTGCTGCTCCACCACGTCCTCCTCTGGTCCTCCCCCACGGTCGCCGCTGCAACTCGTCTCCACCTCTGCCGCTGCACATCATTGCTGCTCCTCTCATCGCTATCTCTACTGCTACACCCTACCTCTGCTCCACCGTTGCACGCCACTGCCACACCAAACCGCCGCTGCCTCCATCACCCTCATATCACACCCATCCCCATCTTAGTCGCCTCCTCCACTTCCGAAGGAGAGCCGTCCACATCAGTCAAGGACCTCTCCGGGAACACGAGATCTCCATTGTTGCCACTGCTCTCCGCCATTGCTAATCCATCGCTCTGCTTCTGCCCCGTGAGCTCCCCAGCGGCCTCCTCTACTCCTCGAAAACCCCCTAAGCTCCGCCTCGAAAACCCCTAATCGAAACCCAACCACATCACACCCACTGGTACGGCCCCTTAAAAGCTTCACCACCACAGCTGCATCCCCTCTCCAAACAGCCTCTGCTGCCCTCAAAAACCAACCACCTCTGCTACAAAAGACCCAAGAACGAAAAACCCCCAAATCGTAGCCCAACATCCTTCAATCGAAACCTAAATCGTCGCCAACGCCTTTAGCTGGCCCCAACACCCACAAAGCCACCCCTATGCTGAAACCCCGCAGCCACTGAGAACAGAAAAACCCGTCCGCCTCAAAAAATGCCACCAAGCCAGGCCAGAACAGATTGGGGAATAAAAGGGTAAAGATTCAAACTTATTGAAAGGAAAACGGAAAGATAATTTGAAGGGAAAGATTGACCTCCCCTCCCACCGCTCCGATAAGGGTGGAAACCCTAGGAGGAGAGGGGAGGGGAAGGAGGAATAGGCAAAGGCGGCTAGGGTTAAGGAGGGGAAGGGAAAGATCTCTCTTCTTTTACCCAACAAGACTTACAAGCTATACTTGTTCTCTTAAGAAGGATTCATGAGCTACATGGAATGGAATAAATTGGGGAATAAAAGGGTAAAGATTCAAACTTATTGAAAGGAAAACGGAAAGATAATTTGAAGGGAAAGATTGACCTCCCCTCCCACCGCTCCGATAAGGGTGGAAACCCTAGGAGGAGTGGGGAGGGGAAGGAGGAATAGGCAAAGGCGGCTAGGGTTAAGGAGGGGAAGGGAAAGATCTCTCTTCTTTTACCCAACCAACAACTTACAAGCTATACTTGTTCTCTTAAGAAGGATTCATGAGCTACATGGAATGGAATAAAGGACTATTGTAACCTTTGTAACATGGATTAAAATCAGTTCATTTTTCAAGCAAAAATGGTGCATTAAAAAGGGAGCACAGAACATCTGGAGACATTTACAAACGAAGGGAGATGATTACCTTGTCGGCATTAGCAGCAGTAAGAGGATTCAGGGTCGAGCCGGAGGCCTTTGGGTCCACCACAAGAAGGGAAGGATTCATCTAAAAGTGAGTCAAAAATCAGCTTAAAAAAAAAAAAAACAAAAAGAAAATCCCACAAACACAAGAAGACATTTAGAGGTCAAGGTTTTCCTCATCGTTATCAGCAGTACCGGAGAAGGGGGATTTTTGGTCGCCCGTGGGAAGGTTTTCTGAGAGAGAGGGGACTTATCAGGTGGAGGGGTGAGTGCAGGTTTGTGTTCGTGAGGGTTCTGGGGGCCGAACTGGTCGACGTCGGCCATTGTTGTAGATCTGGAAAGGAAAGGGGTGTGAGTGAGAGAGGGGGTAGGGGTTTGCGTTTGTGTTGAAAGATAAGCCTAAGTTAGAAAAAAAAAAACTGTGTTTCAACTGTTCCTTTCGAGGCTTGGAAGTGAAAAAGAAAGTCAGCATCAGATAATCACAAGAAGGCAAATTTTTCACTTGCAAGCCTCGGAAGGAACAGTTGAAACACAATTTTTTTTTTCTAACTTAGGCTTATCTTTCAACACAAACGCAAACCCCTACCCCCTCTCTCACTCTTTCTCTCACTCACACTCTCTGTCTCTCTCTCTCTCTCAAAACCTTTCCTTTCCAGATCTACAACAATGGCCGACGTCGACCAATTCGGCCCCCAGAACCCTCACGAACACAAACCTGCACTCACCCCTCCACCTGATGAGCCCCCTCTCTCTCAGAAAACCTTCCCACGGGCGACCAAAAATCCCCCTTCTCCGGTACTGCTGATAACGATGAGGTAAACCTTGACCTCTAAATGTCTTCTTGTGTTTGTGGGATTTTCCTCGTGCAGTTTTCTGAGTCTCTCCTCCAATCTTGTTCCTCTGCCCAAATCTCGCTTTCGGCGCTATCTTGTCTGGCCAATTCTGTAGTTTCTTGTATTGGCTATTGCTCAAATAATCATTTGTTTCCTCTAATTTGAATTGGCTTCCATAAATCCCATAGGATTTCCTGAGATTTTCTCCTTGTTCCTTACAGTTAAGTTCTCTTTTTAAACCCTATGTTTTCTTTTTCCTAAATCAATTTACCCCCCTCTGAAATCCCCTGAATCCCTCTCTCATTACTGCTGCTTTAATGGCTTGCTTAGGTGAGGCTTCTTCTAATGTTGATGATTCCGACTTCATTGACCAAAGAGGATGGTTATTTCCCACTGACCCCATTACATCTACCCAGCTGAGGAACTTATGGCAACAATCTTTACTTGGTCGTTTCGTTGATAACCGTTCCTTTTCTGAAACCACCATTCAATCTGCTGTTAATTCCTTCTGGCACACTAAAAGCTCAGTTATGGTGGAAAAAAGGTCTGGTGTTTACTACTTCCACTTTGACAACCAATATGATCTGGAGTGTATCTTAGCGGAACATCCATGGGGCTGTTCTTGTTCTCCAGCCTTGGAAGCCAAACACAGTCCTACCCAACTTCAGTTCCCGTTTATGGATGTATGGGTTCAGGCTCTTAACATACCTGTGGAGTGCTACTACTCTGACCTCGCTAACATGCTTGGGCTTGCTGCTGGACATCTACTTCAAGTAGATTGGTCGGATGATAGGACAAGCAGCCTGGATTTCTTCAGGTTCAAGGTCAAGATCCATCTTGATGAACCCCTAATTCCAGGAGCTTTCATTGAACTTTTGGAAGGTGATTTCCACTGGATCCCCTTCAGATATGAAAAAATTTTCAGGATCTGTTATAAATGTGGAAAAATTGGCCATACTAATGCTGCATGCAAGAGCAGTTTAGTGGAAGTCCTTTAAAGTCTTCACCAAAGATATGACGGCTCTCCCTTCAATGTCTCATTCCCTCTTATCATGGAGAATAACCAACCTATGTTCACCTCTTCTTTGAGAGCCTTTCGAAACACTGACTGCAATAGGACTACTCGCATTTGGGTTCTCTATGAAGAGGAGGTTCAGGAAATGGAAATGGATCAAAATCTCGTTTTTAATGTTGACATATCAAGTAGCCACTCTGATGAAGATGTTTATCACACCCCGGATGAAGGCTCTTCCCCCCTTAATGATCCAAATCCCCTTCCTCCGTTTGATGAAGCAGTCATTCCTCCTGCTCAAGGTTCGTCAAACTGGTGGAACTCTCTCATGCCAACATTTAGCCCTATTTCACCTAGCCTGGTCAACCCTCCCACTTCACACCCTATTCCTTCAACCAACCTCATAACCCTGTCTTCCCATATAAACACCCCTCCGATGTTAGTTGATGATGTCACGAGCTCAGATCAACACTTGACGATTGAGACAACCATAACCCCATGTCTGCATGTGAGCTCGTCATCTCAGTTGACCTTATCTACTCCAGCCCCTCTTTTGAATGAAACATATTCCTCCCCCCCCCCCCCCCCCCCCCCCCACAGCTCATGTCATTCCTAGCTCTGAAATGCAAGACAAACACTCTCACCCTTTCCCTACAATCAATGACAGCCTTTCCAAATCTGCCACCTCTCTATCTAAAATGACCTCTGAACTAACCTTAAAACCTACCTCCAACACTGAGGTCTTTCGATGCTCTGCTCCTGATTTCGATGCAGAGGATACTCCTGTGATCTTTGGTTCTCAGTCCATCAGCATTGGGGAGGCTTCCTCAAACCTCCCTCTAAGCAATGCCATTCAACAGCAGTTCCCTGGTTCATAGAAGAAGTCTTCTTCCTCTTCAGACTCAGGTTCTTCGGGGGGGGCGTTGTGGTGGGGGCGTTCTAAACTAGTCCAACTTAACCAAAGGGAGCAACCCCCAGGTATATCTTTTCTAGTACCCTTTTCATCTTCAAGTTGTATCATTGACTATTTGCATTGAGCAATTCCTCATTTCGCCATTCATCACTGTTCTTTTTGGTATTCTTTACATCCATCAAGGGTTTTGGAGCCTAGCTCCATTACATATTTCCATAACCATGAAAATCATATGTTGGAACTGTAGGGGACTAGGTCAATCTCTTACAGTCAAAGCAGTCTTCCGTTTGATCCGTGAGCATTCTCCTAACCTTATTTTCCTTTCTGAAACTAAGTCGGATGTGGTCTCTATTAACAATCTCTTTTCTAAATACGGTTTTTCTAGTTGTTTTGGTGTTGATGCATTTGGTTCCAGTGGTGGTATTTGGGTAGGTTGGAAAAGTTTTTTGTGTTTAACTTGTCATGCTTCTTCCCCTAATTTTATTTTCTCTACGATTTTAGATGAGTTTGGGTTTTCCTGGCTTTGTGGTTTCATTTATGGTCATCCTATTCTTGAACATAGAAATAGTGTTTCGACCTCTTTGTCTTCAACCATCTCCTCTTTCTCTGGTCCTCTTTTCCTCTCCGGAGACTTTAATCAAGTCCTTTCTCCTGTCGATAAATGGGGCAAAAACAGTCTCCATACCCCAGGAGCTCCCTCCTTCCAATCTTTCCTTAGCTCCTTTGGTCTTGTTGAAGTTAAGAATGTAGGCCTGGTTTACATGGACCAATAACAGAGAAGGAGATGCATGTACTTTTGATAGGCTTGATAGGGGATGGTGTAACCTTGAGTGGCTGGACATGTTCCCTAAAGCTTATATGTCTAACTTGGGCGTATTTAGATCTGATCATGCCCCTATTTGCTTTGTTACCTCTCCTCCTTCATCCTTCTTTCCCTTTCCATCCAAATTTGAGGCTTGGTGGCTTCAAAACATCACAGCCACGAAAATCATTCGGTTCCTTTGGGATTTGTCTCTTCCTGATTCTCCTCTTTTTAGAACAGTCAATCTTAATAAGATCATGCTTAAAGTTTTGAAGCTTTGGGCTAGAGAAAGAAAGGACTCCATTCCTATTAAAATAAAAATGATTCAAACCCAGTTACGTAGTGTCCTTGAGAATCTCTCCCCTTCCAACATTTTGCTTGAAAAAACTTGGAGGAAGGAGCTGGATTCTCTTTTGGATCAGGAAGAGTTATTTTGGGCTCAAAGAGCCAAACAACATTGGCTAGCTCTGGGGGATTCTAATACAAAATTTTTTCACTCCATGACAAAGGCTAGAAGAGCTAGGAATCATGTTTGGCAATTAAACTCTTCCTCTGGGCATATTTTAAAGGATGAATCTGCTATAAGGAATGAGTTTCACCAGCACTTTAAAACTTTCTATTCTTCAGCTTCTTTCTTTCCTCTGGATTCTCTTCAGTCTCTTTTTCCTTTCTCCACTCTCTCAGATGTTCAACTGGCTGGCTTAAATCTTCCATTCCAAGCTTGGGAGATTAAAAAAGCTCTTTTTCAAATGGCTCCCTTAAAAGCTCCAGGTCCTGATGGGATCCCTCCAATTTTTTATCAAAAATGTTGGCCTCAAATTTCTGTTCAAATCACTTCAGCTGTCCTCTCTTTCCTCAACTCTGGGCGATTACTTAGAGAAGTTAACAAAACTTTCATTGCTCTCATTCCAAAAAATGGCAACCCAGTTTTTGTTGACCACTTTAGACCTATTAGTTTGTGCAATGTTCTTTACAAACCCATCTCTAAGGTATTGGCACACAGAATTAAAATGGTCATTAGCTTTTTAGTGTCTCCATTCCAAAATGGATTTATTCCTGGTCGTGTTATTTCCGATAACACTTCTATTGCTCAGGAACTCACTCATTTTGTTCGAAATAAAAAGGTGGGTTCTGATTGCTATGCTTCTATCAAGTTGGATATGAGTAAAGCTTTTGACCGTATCCGTTGGGATTTTATGGAACAAGTCCTGCATCTCTATGGTTTTCCACAAAAATGGGTCCAGTTAATCATGCAGTGTGTCTCTACTGTCTCCTACTCAATCCTTGTTAATGGGTCTTACACTCCTTTTTTTCATCCTTCTCAAGGCCTTCGTCAAGGTGATCCATTATCACCCTATCTTTTTGTCCTCTGTGTAGACATCTTGTCCTCTATGATAAGCTCAGCCAAGGATCATGGTTTGATTGAAGGGATTAAAGTTTCAAGACTTGGCCCTTCAATCACTCACCTCTTATTTGCTGATGATAGCTTTCTCTTTCTCAAAGCTACTGAGTCTAGTGTGTCTGCTCTTCATTCCATCCTAGAATCTTATTGTCAGCTCTCAGGCCAGCTCATAAACTTCCACAAATCTTGCATCTTCATCAGCCCAAACTCTCCTCCATCCCTTTATTCCTCCATATCCTCTTCTCTCAACATCCCTTTCTCTCCTTTCTTTGGGAAGTATCTTGGGATAAGCTTGGATCTAGTCTCTAAGAAGAGAGAGATATTCCAGGATATCATTTCTAATATTGATGGCAGATGCCAAGGCTAGGTTTCATTGCTCCTTAATAAAGCTGGGAGGCTTTCCTTAATCAAACACATCCTTACTTCTTTGCTTGTCTATCACATGTCATGTCTCAAATTCCCATCCTTCGTCACTAGGAAAATTTCCTCCATCTTTTCAAACTTTCTTTGGACAGGAGAAGCAAACAAGAAATCATTCCATTGGAAGAATTGGGATTCTCTTTGTTTTACAAAATTTGAAGGGGGATTGGGTATTAAAGACTTGCAGCTTTTTAACCAAGCTTTTCTAGCCAAACAAGGTTGGAGAATCTTGGATAATTCCAGCTGTCTCTTCTCATCCTTTTTCCTTTCAAAATTCTGTCATTCCATTCCTTTCCTAGAAGTTAAGTCGTTAAGTTCAAGCTCTTGGGCCTTGAAGAGCATCCCTCATGGTAGAGATACTCTTATCAAGGGTATTAGATGGCAGGTTGGCTCTGGGGATAAAATTTCTATTTGGAATGACTTTTGGCTCCCATGTCCTCTTCCCATTAAACTGATCTCCTGTCTCTCTGATGATGCACCTCTCAGCTCTTTTCTTCCTCTTAGGCATGGCACTGTTGATAAGCTTTTCATGCCTAATTCCAAACAATGGAATAAGAACCTTATTTCTTCACTCTTTCCTTCTGGTATCTCATCTCTTATCATGTCCATTCCTCTCTCTCATTTTGGTTTTGAAGACAAGTTCATTTGGGGTTACTCCAAGCAATGTTCTAAAACTCGGTACTCGCTCAGCCGGCCACCTTGTACCTTGTAGGCCGAGTACTTGGCGATTACTCGACGATTACTCGGCGAGTAGAAATTACTTGAATTTTTTTTTATATGTTCCCTAAATGATATTCATAATGCATAAAGAGAAGTTCAATGTTCAAACCAAATGAAACTAAGTACAAAATTACTAGTCCATTGCCAAGTTTAACGTTCAAACCATATGAAACCAAGTACGAAATTAATAGTCAATTACAAAGTTCGTTCAAACCAAATGAAACGAAATACGAAATTAGTAGTCAATTATTCCTCTTCTTCTTCTCCATATCCCTCCATAACTTGGTCTCCATCGGATTCAAACTCAAAATCCTATCTACCTCCTCTTCGGTATCATCTTCCGACACATCATGTATTTTACCCCATTTTTTCAATTTTTTTTCGATTTTCTCCCCACTTCTGATTAATCTCGTTTTACCGAGTAATCGGTACTCGCCGGGTACTCGCCGAGTAATGCCGAGTAATCGGCTGGCCGAGTAATTCCACCGAGTAGCCCTAAATCTAGTACTCGCAGAGTATTTCCGAGTTTTAGAACACTGACTCCAAGGATGGAGACTTTAATGTACATTAAGCATACTCTCTTCTACTTTCTCTGAAACTCCACTCCTCATCCTCTGCACCCAATTCCTGTATCCACTCTTCTTGGCCAAGCTTTACATGGAACTTCATTTGGTCATTGCCAATCCCCCATAAAATCCAGTTTTTTTTATGGCAATTGAGTCATGAATGCTTGCCTGTGGGGGATCTCTTAGTTAGTAGAGGATGGAAAGGTCCATCCCTATGTCACCTGTGTAAGCAATCCTCTGAGAGCCTAATCCATCTCTTTCTTGAATGTGAGTTTGTTAGGCCTATTTGGTTTGGAGCTGACCTTAGGGATCTGCATTTCTGAAACTCTTAGTCTCTCCCTTCCCTTTTGGATACTCACAAATTCTTCTCATGTATATCTTCTATTTTATGGTGTCTTTGGCTTGCTAGGAACAAGACTGTCTTTGATTCCAAAGCCTCTTCCCCCATGCAAGTTATCAGTCATGCTAAACAATTGAACCACTCCATTACCCAAGCCTTTACTCTTCTCAAACCAGCCAGATTATCCAGCGACTCTGGGAGAGACTCTAGGATAGTCCAAACTCTTGGAACTTCTCAGCAAATTCCTTGTCATATTGATCTCTGTAGTTCTGATGAGGCTTCTAATACTGCACCTTTTACTTTTCATGCAAATCCATGCCTATGCTCTAAGGATAAACCAATCTTGGATATTTTCTGTGCCAGTTCTTTTAATGTGCAGCTCAAGAAAACGGGTGTGGGTCTTTTATTTATGGTTAACTCTAGGACTGTGGGCTCCTCTTTCAAGAGCTCCAATTCTCACAGGGATTGTGCCTCTATCATTTCTCTCTTGGGAGCTGTGACTTGGGCCATTGATAACCGTATGTTGCATATAAACATCCACACTAACGACTATTATCTTTTCCAGCAGTTGAGAAGCTCTAAGGAATTCCCAGCTTTTGCAGCCCCTCTGTTTTTTGACTTGTGCTTTCTCGCTCAAGAAATCTATATTTGCAGTATATCTTTATGTGAGCGCTCCAGAGTACATCAAGCTTTTCTTTTGGCAAGATTTGCAGCCTCTTCCAGGATTCACTCTGAAGTTAACACTTCTTATCCCTTCGACAATGGATAGTTTTCTCAAAGTGAATCTTTTTGTTTTGGAAGTTGTCCATCTTTTATGCTTGTTGTTTCTCTTATCTAGCTTTAGTTCTCGTACCTTTTGTAATTGGGGTTGTATTTATTTTCTTTGATCTCTTGTAATGACTTTTATCTATCTATGAAGTTCTTTTTTGATGTCAAAAAAAAAAAACATGAGTGGAGTAAGAGAGAATCAGAAAACTCTCTCCTCGTATGTTTTTATTTATGTTGAGCGAAATACAAAATTGTGAGTTTGTGTATTCCATTTTCTTATCTCATCAGTTCATTCACAATCAGTGTTTGAAAAATACTCGTCCACCCAATAAATTGGTATTAGAGCCTTAGGCTCATACGAAAAAAAATACCTTCGGCCTTTGGCGTTTCTACTGCTATTTTTCACCCAGAAAATAGCTCCCCCAAAATCAGAGTTGTGAGTGCAGAATAAAGATCGTCTCGGCCAAGTCGATCGACTTCGAGTCCTGAACCACACACGCCACTCCACGCCACTGCAAAAAAATCGAACCACCAGTTCGACATCACCTGAAGATTTGTCTCTCGGAGACGAGCGAATCCGGCAGTGCAATTCTCGCTTCACAGTTGCGGCGAGGAGAACAAGAAGCAATTGTTTTTCTTATTGTGCGAAAGAAATCAATCCCACCACAGATTTCGATTTTATCAAAGATGGCTGGCTATCTTTGAAGTTGATTTCGGTATTTTCCATTTAAAAAATCAGACCCACAGCCAGACTAGTCTGATCTACCATTTGTTACACACCAAAGAGGTGGTTGTCCTTTTCCAAAGAGTTGTTGGAAAGTCTGATCCCATTTATTAAACTCCCACGAACCTTTTTTTTTAAAAAGGCTGGCCCACAAAGGTTTAAGAAAGAGGAAGATAATTCAGTGCAGTTGGAGCACAACTCCAACAAGCCTAATTTCACATTAGGTCCCTGCAATTGCTTTATTTTCAAATTCAGTCCCCAAGTTTTGAGAAAGTTAAGATTAGTCTTTGAAATTCAGGTTCGATGGCTAACGGAACATCCCAAGCTGTCATTCCAAAGCTCACCAAGGACAATTATGATAATTGGTCCATCCAAATGAGAGCACTACTTGGTGCTCAAGATGTTATGGAGGTGGTAGAAGAAGGTTATGATGAACCCGCCTCAAAAGAAGCTGAAACAGCTTTAAAGGAGGAACAAAAGACTACGCTCCGTGCTGAGCGAAAGAAGGATTGCAAAGCCAAGTCCATCATCTACCAAGGACTTAATGAAGCCACGTTCGAGATCATTGCTTCCTCCAAAACTTCCAAAGAAATTTCAGAGATGATGCAGAAGACCTATAGATATGCTGACAGAGTAAAAAGGATTCGCCTTCAAACTCTAAGAGGTGAATTCGAATCTTTACGAATGAAATTCTCAAAATCTATTTCTGAGTATTATGCTCAAATCATGCATGGTGGTGGCAAATCAAATGGGGAGAAATGGCGAAGCTCTCACCGACACGCGAGTTATAGAAAAGATCTTGCGATCTTTGGATACGAGATTCAACTTCATCATTGTTACTCTAGAAGAACTTAAAGACGTTTCAACCATGTCTATTGAAGAGCTCGTGGGTTCCCTACAAGCCCACGAACAGAAGTTGCACAAATCGAGATGATAATAGAGCCCTGTAACAGGCTCTACAGATGAAGTTATCCCTCAATGAAGGAAGGCACGAGCAAAGGGGGACATCTCAGAGGGGACGAGACTATGGTTCCCATGGAAAAGGCTCTAGAAATTCAAATTCTAGAGGCTGGGGTGGCAGAAGACCCTCTAGAGGAGGGAATCAAAACCATGCTCCAAGAGGAGGTGAAAGAGGACAATAAGGTCATAATCCAAGAGGAGGAGGACAAGGCAGAAAAGGTTGTTACAACAACCGTTGGAACGTTGACAAAAGTAATGTTCAGTGTTATAATTTTAGATAAGATTTTAGCTTCATCACGCATTTTAGTACAAGTTGACAAAACTTTGTTTGTTACAACACTCATCTTTTTTATTTTTTATAATGTGAATTTACATTGTTGCTCAGAAAAGAGAGTACAAATAAAAATAAAAGGTTAATTTTTTAACTCCACAATGAGGACGTACAAAAAGGAAGTGTGTGGTTATTAAAAAAGGGGTTCGAAAATTAATTACCAAACTATAAAATTAATTAACAAAATAGGAAATAATAATGGCAAAACCATTTTTGTTGGTGTCAAGCTCTAGTGCACAAAATACTTGTAACATTTGTAACGTACAAGACTTTTATACACTGAAATATTGACACCAATAAAAACAGTTTTGCCATTATCAATTCTCAAAATAATTTTTGTTTTAACTCTCATTCTTGACGCGCGGATCCAAAATAAAAACAGTACGGGACTTTTGTTCGTATTGTACAGTGCGTATGAGCAGCCCCTACTACTACTACTACTACTAGGTCACAGCTGCAGATGAGATGGAAATGGAAACACTGGACTTTATTTTACCAGTTCTGAAAACGTAGAATGGAAAACGATGGAAACCAAAATTTTCAAAGTTTCCCTTTTTCTTTTATGGGAAATTGTCAAACTGGTTGAATTTACATGCAACGAGTCACTGGCATCCTCGTCGAGCTGGAGCCTCACTGGGTTGAACTCATGAATTAACATACTCCTGCAAAATTAAGGCCCCGTTTCAGAACTTGAATTAGTTTTTTTTTTTTAATATTAAGACTTATTCCACAAAATAAGACGTAAGTACTTATTTTTTGGTTAAGGCAACTTTAAGCTCAAAAATTATGTGTTTACGCAAATAATTTTTCTATCAATATGGATCTTGCTTGATAGATCTCATTGAGATCTTTAATGCGGTGCAAAAAAAATTGAAAAATTATTTTTCATTTACGTTATTTTTAAGTTTGAAAATGTGAAATAAGCTGCTTATTTGAGTTTTCTGGAACAACCCGTTTTATTTTTCTTTAATAAGTTTCAAAATAAATATTTATTTTTTAAAAAGGTTTTTGGAACGGAGCCGAAGACAGATTTGTTATTGGTTTATTCAAATTTAAAACGTTCATATGTTTTTGTCAGAGAATAAATTGACCAATAGACTACCTCAAAAACATAATAATGTGTCGCTATATTTTGGTGTATTACAAAAATACTACTTTACGACATACTATCACGTACGGGTGGTCAAACTTATCATCATAATCAAGCTACAATGCAATAACATTACCCATATTCCATCTCTCTCTCTCTCTCTCTCAAGCTACAATGCAATAACATTACCCATATTCCATCTCTCTCTCTCTCTCTCTCTCTCTCTCTCTCTCTCTCTCTCTCTCTCCCTTAATGGGCTTGATTCGGTCCTGCTGATCATGGAATTGAGACTCAACGTGTTTTACATCAGAAGGGAATAGCAAAAGTAAATTGGTAATGTGTGTCAATTATATTCCTATTGCTTGTAAGTTATGGGTTTGGATGAGTTTTGGCTAATAAGCGTCATCGCTCACGGTACTATGTTGCCCTGATAATTCGAACGTCAGGTACTAAAGGCGGAACCGAAGCGTCGTACGATTCGATCAAGTTCAATCCTATTGAGGAAGAAGCTGAAAATCTTATTTTCCGTGCCCATAGCCGCTGTGATTAATATAAGTCGACTTTATTTTGGAAGTTTCTAAGTTTATTTGGAAATTATAATATTTTGATTTATTCGAAACGGTTGTAATATAATGACATGCTTTTGAAATGATGACGTAGTAACTCTATGGATTTCCCTTGGGAAAAATGTCTTTGGAAATTTTGAAGCCAGAAAAAAAAATTATTGGATATCTCTTTTCAATATTTTTTAATGTCTCCGAATTTTCGGGACGTTACGAGAGAGAGAGAGAGAGAGAGAGAGAGAGAGAGAGAGAGAGAGAGAGAGAGAGAGAGAGAGTACAAAAAAGAAATCAGTTTATTATCTCTTACGGTGGAAAACGATTTTACCCTTATGGTAGTAGCATTTATGAAATCCTTTGGCAACTCTATCCCAGCATTTTACCCGTAAAATAGAAGACATGCAATCATAGGTATAGTTTACAGAAAATTACCAGCCGGTCCTGTTTTGGGCCTCCTAATTCACGTTAAGGATGGATAATTTGTTTAATTACACAGAAGGATGAACTGGTGTTGAAGTTACCGTTCTACTCTTATTCCCTTTATTTTCGCACGTTTAATCTCATTCATTCTCTTCAAAAAGATAAACGACTTGTTTTTTTTTTTGAAACGTATAAACTTCTACTTTCTTGAAAACAAAAAAACTGAAAAGTTACTAAAGGACCGAATCAAAAAATTTTACGCCAATTTAAAGATCTCATTGAGAAGAAAAAATTTGTGTTAATTTTTTTCAAAAAAAAATTCTTACAAACATGTTATTTTTTCGTGCAAGATGCATGCTTTCCCAAAGAGACAAGTAATTTCGGATGGTGGGAGTAATATACTTGTATTTGTGACTAGATAATAAAATAGATCATTTTGCTTTTGTTTTATTTTTTATTTTTAGAAGTAAGAGGCTTTCATAAGTCATGGATAACTTTATTTGTTGCACAAATATTTGAAGACAACACAAAGAATACATTTGTAAAAATAAGCTTATTTGTTGTTTTTATAATATTGCGATAACCTTATCTATTGGTTTTTTTTAGTAAATGTACAGTGTATTAATTTGTAACGATAACTTTATCTGTTTGTTTTACGGAGTATACAGAGAATAAATATGCAAAGATAACTTTCATATATTAATTTATTAACCGAATATAAGGAGTATGCCATTGTAGAGATAACCTTATTTGTTGGGTTTTTTTTATGTTTAATATGCACAGTATTGATTTGTAGAGATAATTTTATCTGTTGGTTTTTTATGGAGCTTAGGAACAATATAATAGACGCACATAGATAATTTATCTGTTGATGTTTTACCAAGTATACAGAAAATAAATAACTTTATATGTTGGTCTTTGTTTACTGAATAAATAGTATAATATTGCAGAGAAATCCTTATCTGTTGGCCTTTTTACTTTCTCGTACACTAGTACTTTATTATATGCGTGCTTTTCATGTCACACAAATAACATAATCTATGTTTATTATTATTATTATTATTATTATTATTATTATTATTATTATTATTATTATTATTAACATGATCAAGTAACACATATAAGATTATATGTATATTTTTTGTCACACATATAACTTTATTTGTGTGACTGAGTAATACATATAAAGTTATTTATTTGTTTTGCATGTGGAACATCTAATGTTAGCTCCTTGTGTTTCTTGTGAATTTTTACATAAGTGAAAATATTTTTAATTTTTTATAACACAAGAACTTCATTTTTTTAATTTTATAACATAAATAACTCAAATAACACGTGATAATTTTATTTGTACTAACGAACAACAGACACATATGACTTTATTTGTATGACACTGAACACATATAACCTTATTTGTGCTAAACAAATATAAGATTATCTATCTTAATTTTACACATAACCACGATCAAATAAGAGAAGCTACACCTCAATCTGAAAAATCAAGTAAAAAGAACTACAAACATCAGTCAAATGGTGAAAATTGCAAATTTTCTACAAAACACCACTTTGCTAGTTTATTATCACACTCAACTACCCAACTGTGGACAGGTCTAGAAATGGCTTCTACATTATACCATGGCTGATTATGTGTGTGTGTCAGTACATCTTTTAGAAAACAAAAATACAGCCTAGAACTACAAATAGTGGTAGTGTCAGCCACCTACCCTCCACATTGAAATTACTCATTTCCTACTGCCATAAAGCACGTGATAGGAGCTCAAACTTTGACTTCAAATTCTCACCTCTCTCTCTCTCTCTCTCTCTCTCTCTCTCGCTCTCCATTTCCTTTTCTATTTTCCGGTGAGCTTTCTCTAGCTTCTACTAGAGAGCCACCACCACCGGTCACCATTCTTCCCGGCAAAGCTTCTACCCTCGCCGGCTAGACCCAAGTTCCACTGTCCGTCCCCATGCACGCGACGGAGGCAGGAACGACTGCTTAAAGAACCTCCTCCCTGGCGTCAACCTTCTGGGCGACGGCAATACACCACCCGGTAGCAGGCTCGCAACGTCGTAAGGGTTCAAACTCGGTCACGGGCTCGTCGCAGACAATCGAGTTGGCGTGTTCTTTGCCGAATATACGTGAACAGCATTGGCGGAGAATCTGCCTGGTTTCAGAGTTTTTGCCTCGCCTCCGACGCCCCCACTGTCGGCGCCTTTCCCGTGTGCGGGTTCCTAATCGCGCCATGAGGCAAAACCCTTACCCTTCTCCGGCAACCCCAGTACAAGGACAACCCAGATGATCAACCATCCTTCTTCTGCAGCGGTGGACTCAAATGCGGCCATGCTCGAGCCCACGCCAGGCCCGTATCTCCACCGAACAACCTCCGCTCCAGAGTCTCTCTCTTCTCCTGGAGCTACAAAAACAGCGAACGATGGTGGCCAAGAATAGGTCCAGAACCCCCACAAAGAAGCCGATGGAAAACTCTTACCCTTCTCCGGCGACCACACTGCAACAACCAGCATGGTAGTCCACCATTGAGGCAGTGGGAAGCTTTTTAGAGAGACTGGGGGAGGAGGGAGGAGAGAGAGTGAGGGCTGGTGTGGGGGTTCACGTAGATATTCTTTTGAGAGCTTTGGCCAGGAGTCCATTGTACTTCCTCCGTCCCGGTTTGTTTGTCCCCTTTTTGACTTTTTGAGAGCGTTTGACCTCTCAAAGAATTGGTTATAGTTTTTAATTCGTAATGTTTTTAATATGCAATATGGATCTTGTTTGATAGATCTCAATTAGTTTTATTATACAAAATCATCAAAATATAAAAAAACATTATAAAATATAAGATATAAGCATATTTTTGAAAGACCCGTATCTCGACAATTAGACAAACAAACCGGGACGGAGAAGTATAGGTTTAATTTCGGAGTTTTTGGCGACAGCTCTACCCCGACTCTTGATTCTGTCTCCCCCATTGTTGATGATCATGACAAGGTAAATTTTGACCCCTCCCTCCGTTTTGTAAATGTCGATCTCCAGAAGTTAAATACTGTCGTACGTGTTTGTGAGATTTTCTTTTGTAGGTTTCGAGCTAATCTTTTGACTAACTGATCTAGGTCGTTAATGTTCAAATGGTTTACGATCGTTCTCTTGCTGCGTTGGAGGCTTATTGCTCCAGGTCAGCTCGTATTTTCGGCGCCGGCTTGACTTTGGATCGTTAATGTTAGTGGTTTTTTTGGATTTTCTGTGGGGGCCCAATTTTATTTTCTTCCTCCGTTGTTCTTTTTGATTTTGTTAGTTATATATATTTTTTTGGTTAGTTATCTAATATAGATTAGATAAATAAAAAAAGCATAACTAATAACAAAATCAAAAAAGACAATCAAAGGAATAAAAGAAAATTGGTTATATATATATTTTTTTTGTTAGTTATCTAATATAGATTAGATAAATAAAAAAAGCATAACTAATAACAAAATCAAAAAAGACAATCAAAGGAATAAAAGAAAATTGGGCCCAATTTTCTTTTCTTCCTCTGTTGTCCTTTTTAATTTTATTAGTTATCTTCTTCTTTTTTTGTTAACTAAAAAAAAAAACTAATAACAAAATCAAAAAAAGACAACCAAAGGAATAAAAGAAAATTGGGCCCCCACAGAAAATTTTAAAAAATCACAACATTTTACTTTTTCATCAGCGGTATCAGAGAGAGAATCAAGAGTCGAGCCACCGCCGAAAAAACACAAACTGATCCGGAGCAATAAGCCTCCAACGCAGCAAGAGAACGATCGTAAACCATCTGAACATTAACGATCTAGATCAGTCAGTTAAAAGATCAGCTTGAAACCCACAAAAGAAAATCCCACAAACATGTACAACAGTATTTTAACTTCAGGGGATCGACATTTACAAAACGGAGGGAGAGCTCAAGGTTTACCCTGTCACGATCATCAGCACAGCAGTGGGAGACACAGAATCAGGAGCCAGGGTCGAGCCGTCGCCAAAAACTCTGAGATGAGCTGACCCGGAGGCGTTAGCAAAAGAAGGATCGTTCATCTTCTGGGTATCGGTGGTTGTTGCAGTGTGATCGCCGGAGATGGGAAAGGGTTTTCCATCGGCTTCTTTGTGGGGTTTTGGACCTGTTCTTGGGCTCCATCGTTCTGTTGGCTTTTCCCTAAAAACTATTGTTGATTTTTGGTGGGAATAACCAAGAAAATGGAAGGAAATGAACTGCCTGGTTTCTCGGCAGAAAAAAGGGAGAATTACCGGACAGTGGAGGGCCAGGGCCTTATTTACCACTTCAATGGTCTACACTCTCCAAATCACCAATACATGGTATTCTCTATTTTAATCACCAACGCATGGTAACCATGACCAGAAAGGACTCTTTTGCCCTTTCATTAAGAAGACGTCTTCAACCCAAACCCCCCTCTTCGGCTCTTCTCTCTCTCTCCCTCTCTCTCCACTGGTACGTAATCTCTCTTCTTCCTCTCTCTAGGGTTTGTTCCCGCTTCCTCTCCTCTGCGCTCTCCATCCTCGGAAGACTTACTCCTACCCCGACACCCGACCTTGTTCCCCAACTCCCTCATTCTGCCGAAGACACCTTTGAATCCGTTTCAATCATCCACGCTTCGTCAGAGCGGATTCATAGTCAATTGTCATCAGGTAAGTTTTCTATGGAATAGGGTTTTTGGAGTAAACAGTAATATAGATTGAAGTAACTAGGACAAGGGCTTGGAACACATATGAATTTTGTGGAGATCTGAAGCACATACAAATCATCTGACTATGCATCTCCTTGTACTTGACCACTTTTGGGTAGAGATCCATATGATTTTTCTAATTCATGTGGTGTGAAACAGAAGCCTACTTTTCCTTAGTCACCAACACAATAGTTGTACTACACAAATTTGGATTTTACGGGCCAAAGTAAGTTTGATTCCAACTACTTGAACATCAGTTGCTTTTAAGAATTATAAATCCATGGAATTGCCAATTGGGTCTTACGTTTGATCTTCATTTTCTTTGCAAAAGTATTAATCCGTGGCTTAGCCTTTGATGTGTTTGATAAAATGCTTCAGTGAGTATATTGCTTCGATTTTGGTTTGAGTCGTTCATGACAGTGAAGCATAAAAAAATTTAATTGGAAGCATTAGTTTCTTTTCCAATATCATTAAAAGAAGTATAATTCAGCCAAGAAATTCCTAATTAGAAGCACTAGTGCCTTCATATGATCCATTTGGTCACTCACTCACTCTCTCTCTCTCTCTCTCTCTCTCTCTCTCTCACATATATATATATATATATATATATATATATATTAGTCACTCCCACCATGGATATCAGCCAACATCATTGTTGCAATTGATAAGGCATGATAATGCATGAATTATCATTGTGTTTTCCTAATCTTTGCTGCGTTTCTTTTTACATCTCAATGTTGGAACCATGTGACTCTTGGAATTAATGTTGCAAATAGACACATAGACGTCTTTAAAGATGAGTTGTCTTTTATAGTGCATTGACTCGAGTGCACAGGCAAAAACAGATTTTTGAAAATTCAAATTGGTTCTGCCCAAAGTTGTAGGCGCTATATAGATTTCTCAATCGTTTCGTGCAAACTGGAGCTGGTTGGGTTTCGATAGTTGTTTGAAGCACCAATGGCAGTTAATGGATTGATCTTCATCTTCTTGTTCCATTCTTTTGGACCAGATTCAAAAAACAATTTACCTCATCTTTTAGTGGAACTGCTTTGTTCACCAAATAGTTATGTCCAGCCCCACTTTTTATAGTCAGGTAGTCTTTTTTATGTCATCGGGTGTTATAGTGATCTTTCGGCTGTGGTCCATTCTATGAGCAAAACTCTTAAGCTGACCAAAAAAAGCAGCCTCTTGGAAGACCCAAATTGGCTTAGTTGTTTGTTGTTAGAGTAGCGTGAATTATGTTGATTATGTGTTGGTTGGCTATGTTATTATTTCTCCTTTTTTTTCAACTTATGTTGCTTCCTTTTG
Organism: Rhododendron mucronatum var. ripense; assembly: GCA_019656295.1. Lineage (NCBI taxonomy): Eukaryota > Viridiplantae > Streptophyta > Magnoliopsida > Ericales > Ericaceae > Rhododendron > Rhododendron mucronatum. The sequence continues at coordinate 1,942,561 of BPLT01000061.1, forward strand.
GTGCATTTTATTGTTTGATTTTTCAAAACTTGTTTGAGATTGTATTAGTTCTGAGGCTCCTATGCAATTTAAAGTGAAAATGCTATGAGCTACAGCATTCTGCCAAAAGTAGGAAAATTTCGGAGCTACAATGTTCATAATACAACTTCTAGTAAGCAAGATTCTGATCATGCTATTTTTGCTAAAAGAAACATTGGGGACTGATCATGCTGTTTTTGAGCAAGATGCGTTTGCGGAAAATGTGGAAACATGACACTAATGGATCGGAGGAAAGCAAATCCAGTGGCCTTGCTTCTTTCTTTATGCTATAAGTCCAGTCTTTCTCATGCAGTATTTGGGAGACTCAAAAGGCAGTGAAAGCGATTGAATCTATTCAAGTGAATCAAAGGCCAGGAGAAATGATCAATTTGTTGTAATTTGGAATACCAAGTTGTAATTTATTGGAATATCAATTTTTATATAATTGAATTGTGAATGTTTATGTATTTGTGATGCAAAACCTAACTTTGTTTTGAATGGATAATTTGCCAATGAATTTTGGCTATGAATGTGGCTTATGAATGATTATGTGAAATGCCTGGCGTGGGCTTATGCATAGCTTGATGTTATTGTTTAACTGACTGAGACGCGAGACGTCGGGTTAGGACAAAAAACAGGGGAGACTCTGCCAAAATTTTTCCAAAACCTACCTTTGTGATTCGTTTTGACATTCTACCATGTCTATGTTCCATTTTCATTAATAAAAAAAAAAGGTCCTATCATCAACAACTAAAGTGGCGCAATTTTATAACTTAAAGTGGAATGCGTCTCATCAAAGGAGTAAACTTGAGACAGAAATCCCGATACCATCTACCTCATGAAATGTCATTACAATATCAGCAAGCAAAAAGGGATATGGGCAACTTACAAGTGACATCGGGTTCGACAAATCTGATCAACTCAACCTCAACCTTTCCTAGGCCAAAAAGGGACAAGTCAATTCATGAAAAAAACTTTTTATTATATTGAAATAAACCATTACTTTTGTTGATAAAGGCTAAGTGATATCTTATTCAGTAAATATCATCTCCCATTCAAACTGAACTAACATTCTTTAAGAAAAAAAAGGCAAGACAAAAAATGAAACAGACTTTATGTTATATTTAAAAAGACCATTACATTTATTGAAATAGACCAAGTCAAATAGAGTTCGACGAATGCCATCTCTGAGTCAACTTGAACCAACCTGCTTTGGGCAAAAAAAGAGCACGTCATAAAACCAAAAAGACTTTATGTTATATTTAAAAAGACCATTACATTTATTGAAATAGACCAAGTCAAATAGAGTTCGACGAATGCCATCTCTGAGTCAACTTGAACCAACCTGCTTTGGGCAAAAAAAGAGCACGTCATAAAACCAAAAAGACTTTATGTTATATTTAAAAAGACCATTACATTTATTGAAATAGATCAAGTCAAATAGAGTTCGACGAATGCCATCTCTGAGTCAACTTGAACCAACCTACTTTGGGCAAAAAAAGAGCACGTCATAAAACCAAAAAGACTTTATGTTATATTTAAAAAGACCATTACATTTATTGAAATAGACCAAGTCAAATAGAGTTCGACGAATGCCATCTCTGAGTCAACTTGAACCAACCTGCTTTGGGCAAAAAAAGAGCACGTCATAAAACCAAAAAGACTTTTATGTTATATTTAAAAAGACCATTACATTTATTGAAATAGACCAAGTCAAATAGAGTTCGACGAATGCTATCTCTGAGTCAACTTGAACCAACCTGCTTTGGGCAAAAAAAGAGCACGTCATAAAATTAAAAAGACTTTATGTTATATTTAAAAAGACCATTACATTTATTGAAATAGACCAAGTCAAATAGAGTTCGACAAATATCATCTCTGAGTCAACGTGAAACAACCAGCTTTGGGCAAAAAAAGAGCACGTCATAAAACCAAAAAGACTTTATGTTATATTTAAAAAGACCATTACATGTATTCAAATAGACCAAGTCAAATAAAGTTCGACGAATGTCATCTCTAAGTCAACTTGAACCAACTTTCTTTGGGCAAAAAAAGAGCATGTCATAAAATCAAAAAGACTTTATGTTATATTTAAAAAGATCATTACATGTATTGAAACAGACTAAGTCATAAAGGGTTCGAGAAATATTATCTCCGAGTCAACTTGAACCAACCTTCTTTGGGCAAGAAAAGGGCACGTCCGTATGTTATATTTAAAAAGACCATTACTTTTATTGAAATAAGCCAACTTATATAGGGTTCGAGGAATGTCGTCTCCCAGCCAATTCGGTAGCTAGGAAATGCAGGGCGCTTTGCAACAATTGAGGAGTATCAATTGCCATGGCGATTGCTTGGCAACGTGGAATTGGAATGTTCAAAGTTCAGCAAATCGAATATTAGAGGTTCATATTGTTCAAGTCGGCATTCATACTCGCATCGCATTTTTCTAACAATAGTGGGTGTTTATCGCATGTTCAAAGAAGATAATGCTTCCTTGCTTCTTCACGAGCCAAAAAAGGTACGTGATGGCTCCTTGTCCACAGCTTTTTTTCAAGTTATCTGCTAGTTGCCAAATATCCCAACTTAAGACTTGACTACTGGTTGCCAAATATGATCCAACAAGAGCAATACAAGTCAGCTTCTCATAGTGACATAGATACAGACTTGAAAACTTTGCATTAGGATATGTAAATACTTGAAGCTTCTCAAACAAGAAAGTTCTTTCTACCTCATTACTTCCATCAGTTCCAAAAAAATATCTTGGTATCACCAAGGATACCACAAAAAATATTGGTTTCACCAAATTGATACCTGGTATAAAACAATCTAGACATACAACTTACAATACTTTGCAAAATACATGCAATGTATCCACAAAATATTTGCGATATTTCCACAAAAAATAGTCTAAAATACGAGAGTATCACCAAGGTTATGGTCTCCAAATCTCAGTTAGAAATGCTTTTGGAGATCAAACATCATGCGCTCCAAAGTGCCTTGCGAACTTGTTTGGTTGAAACACATCCATGAGCTTTCTCCATCATAGCATTACCTTCTCTTATGGCCGATGCTATCTTGCATTGTTGCCTTTATTTCCTCAACTTCCGCAACTTCTCCATGTGACAACCTTCTTCTCTTTTTCTTCAAAGGAGATTCATTTTGAGCATATGACATATCAATCTCGTCAAGATTAATATAGTTCTCCAATGTCGCTTCATTCTGAGACACCATTTGATCAACACCTTCAATTGTGTCGGTAGGACTATTAGTTGTTCAGTTAGACCAGCGACAGAGTTTCTCTTTGGCAGTTTCTGCACCTTCGCCATTGGCCCTATCTTTTCCAAAGATTTCAGGCAGCTTGTCATAGTTGCTAATGGGTGTAGTCATCTATTTTTCAACACTTGGTTGCACCTATAAGAAAGACATGGAAGAGATGAGAGATTGCATAAATAAACTGCAACCAAAACACATAATGAGACTAGTTAAAGAGAGTATGATTAAAACACCTATTGCTATCAAGTCTTTCCAAACTTTAAGCTCAACATTGAACATCCTCGCTACTGGGCCCCAAGCAAATCCACTTGTCATTTTGACTTGTCGATTTCATGCTAGCATTGAATGAATTCTTTTGCCTATTCATTTATCCTATTTTTAAAACAGAATGAAACATTCATTGCAACAAAGTTCACCCATGTCAAGTTAAGAAAAGCAACCAAAAAATTGAGTGAAAAAACAGTGAATTCATTCATCTACCCCCAAAAAAGTGAACTTAGAAGTTCAATACCTCTGAACTTTGTGAAGGAGATGGGTATCAAAGATCAACCACGTATGGTTACTCAACAAGCTCGGCATCGACTGTTTCATTCTTGTTTTTTTCTCAATGGTTTTGATCATTGTCAAAGAGTGAATAAACTGTGAGGAATATGTATTTGACAAAATTAACCAATATCAAAGATCAGCCACGTATTAAGATCCAACAAATCAATGAGATATTAAAACATGAATAGTGTGGTCTTATTTTCCTAGGAAACCTAGATGCCCTTTTTGTACTCATGTCTAAAATAATCGCATTTTTCCCTACATATGTTGGTCGCACAGAAATGAGTAGTGGTATTGATCTAACAACTACATTTAGGGCCTATTTGTTCGACTGCATATCAATTTTTATTTCCATTTTCTTCTCTTTGCCGTGAACCAAATAGAAAATCAAGAAATCAAGAGGAAGCTATTGTTCAAGACTTTTTCAATTTGAAATTACTGGAAAATTTGCCTACCGACAAAGATTCCCCCTTTTCAATTTTTACCTACAAGCCAACAAATACGGGCTTTTAATTTCACCCAGTGTCGAAATGCGAAGGCACATTAACACTACGAGAACATCCTTATTGCCAACAAATACAACTCTATAAATCTACTATGAAAACATTCGCAGTTCAAAGAATATAATGTTTTTTTAGGTAGTAAAACACACCTCATTCATAGAATTAACTTTCTCTACTCCTTCCAACCACGAATGGGCCCAAAACCAGTGAATAGATCTGACTCCAAATCACTAATAAGGACATGAATTTCATCCCAATTTCATAATACGATTCTTTTTAACTAGCATCATATGAACAACGAAACCCTAATAAAACAACGAAACCCTTATAAAACAACTAGGTTGGAAAACAATACATACAGAACCATTACAAGAAAATATTCAACTGCTTTATAAGACAAAAAATCTAGCAATCTAAGCAAATAATATCCTCTGCCATCAAATCAAAAAAATAATTAAAATTTCAAGGCTTACATGGAGTTTAATCAATTTCGAGTTAGGAAAACTCACTATTCAGGGTTCATGGCTGTACATGCTATGAAGATCGCTCCAAGCTTTTGAAGATAGAGGTTTATGTCTCCGGTGAGAGTTGATTGGATTTTTATGATCGAGAGAGTAGAGATACGAGAGAGAGAGAGAGAGAGAGAGAGAGAGAGAGAGAGAGCAGAAAACAAGAGAGAGAGAGAGGAGTCGTCTGGTTTGTTGAACGATGGGAGATTGGGGGAGAAATAAGTTTTAGGGCTAACAAATGATATATAAAGGAGGGTAAAATAGACATTTCAAGTTAGCACACCATGTATTAGTCAATATTTTTCCTCTTGCCACGAGAGTGGTAGTTTCAAGAGTGCAGACCATGATTTTGGAAATAAACCGGGTCAACGCCTCTAACCCGTAATTTTCCCCAGAAAAAATTGCTGATTGAGAGACAAACCTAATCGGCGGGTTGGGGGAGACAAACGTACGTTCTGCTTTTTTACTAACAGTCCCCTCTCTCTCTCCTGGGTTGCTTTATGAATACTCCACTGTGCAGGAGCCAGCTGGGTTGCTTTATGAATACTTACATAAGACAAAAGAGAAAACAGGCCTTTTTCTCTCATGTCTTTCGTTTTTTGTTTTGTTGATCTGTTCCCTAACTTCCCCGTAGGTTTCCGAAATATCTCACCTTTTCAAGCCGTATTCTTTCACCCAAACCAAAATTCATTCCGTTGTAAGTTATGATCATTTATTGTTTGTTCCAAAAAAAAAAATCATTTATTGTCTCTTACCGTGGAAGACGATTTTGCCCTTATAGTAGAGTAGCATTTACGAAATCATTTGGCAACTCTCAACATTTTACCAGTAAATTAAATGACACACAATCATAGGTGTGTGTGTATTTTGGGACTGCTAATCATAGGCAAAGATTAATAAGGGAAAAAGTCAGTGACACCAAAAATGGCTAGTGATTTTGACGATGAATGATTCGAATCGTTAAAAAAAAAAAAAAAAAACTTTGTAATTTTCATTTAAATAAAATAAGAGAATTGAATCAATTCTTTACATTTAAAAAACCCAGAATAGTACTGATTGGACACTTAGCTTTTCTCTTCTCATTTTTGCGACAATTTTGTAACAATAAAAATGGACCATCACTAAACAACGTCACCGGTTATTTTTTTTTTATATTTTCCTATTTCTAAACAAAAAAGAGTCAAAGATATATTTGAATTGGAAATTGTGAATTATCTTGTTCGTTGAAACCCTTCCCCTTCCCTTGGACTAAGAAGGGAAGGACAAAAGCACATCAGTATGCAGCTATGCTACTTCCTCATCCTCCAATCAATCCTTTGCCATGGGTTATTTTCCCAATGAAAATGAATCAATAATTCAATTATAAAAGTCAAATCTTTATGGAATATGAAAAACCAAAAGGATGGGTCCAGGGCAATAAAATTTGGAAAAATATAAGGATTGGCAGATAAAAGTGCTAATGCTACAGGCAGTCCATAATTTGTTAAAGCTTCCATAATAGCCAAACTAAGCAATAAAGTACCCCGTATTTTTCCAAAATGAATCGAATTTAAAAAATTCCAAAAACAGCTCAGGACGTGAAAGGCTGAAAGCTAGTATGTTGGGCATAAAAATCCAACATTTTGCGGATCCGAAAGCTACCATGCGAAGATCCGGGAAATAAATCCGAGCATTTCATTGGGCTTCTGAGTGGCTGACATCTTATTGTGGGTTTAATAGGCGAGGCCCATATAATAGCAGGAAAAACGTTAAGCACAACTGCCCAACTATTTTTGATCGATATTCATAATCCCACTTCATTACTAATCATTTTCTCAATCTTACCTTTTACCAATTCATAAAAAAAAAAAAATCATAATCCCACTTCATTACTAATCATTTTCTCAATCTTTCCTTTTACCAATTCATAAAAAAAAAAAAAGAAAAAAAAAGAACCTTGTATCAAACATGCCGTAAAAGATGGGACAAAATCTACTTTGACCCCCTGTATTCATCAAAGAATAGAGCAAAATCTAATCCGAGTCATTCATAATGTATTAATCAAACAATAGAGCATCTCAGTAAAAAAAAAAATTTCAACTCTATCAAACATTATTAATTCATTGATCTAATCCTTGTTCAAATGAATGATAAATTTAAATTTGAAATTTTACTTCACAATAAATTCAATTCGATCGTGAGGTTTTTATTTTATTTTATTTTTTGATCAACTTGAATTTTGATATAGATATAGTACTCGTCAAACTCTACAAATCAAAGGTTCATATCCAATTTTTAGTACATGGGATGAATTGGTTAGGTTCAAGGAAGAAGAAAAATCAAGGGGCAAGATGAGGGCATATCAGACTTTAATGCACGTCCTTCACACTTAACGTTATAATGGATGGAATCTCGTCTTTTCATTTTTGCCTTTTTTCTTTTTCACGAATACATGATCCAAACACGAGGTAAGTACCCATGAATTTCATACGAGAGAAAGGCAAACTTGAAACTGTGAATTTGATTTAAGGTGTTTACACTAATGAATAAGTTAGTGTGAATAAATTGTTGATTATGAGTTGTTAGTTGTAGTGTGAACAGTATGTAATTTTGGTTGTTAATTGTGAGTGGATTAGTGTGAATAAGTTGTTGATTAGTGTGAACAAGATATTAAAAGGGAATTGATTTTGTCACTTCCAATTTCTATAATGTCACTCTCATTCTTTCATAAAACAAATCATCTAATAAAGATACAAAAGGAAGTGACATTAGCAAAAAGAGAAGTGACAAAATCACTCCCCTGTTAAAAATGTATTGATTAGTGTGAACAACATTAATCAATTTTGGCACAAATTGTTCCCAAAAAAAAAAAAAAAAAACAATTTAGCGTGAACGCTTTTGCTGAAAGGAAGAAACACGTGTGTCTGTACCCTTGAATTTTATATAGTGTCTGTATGTACACCCATGAGTGAATTTTATACATAGAAAAGTCTACACATACGTACAATTTCGTTGTAGGGATGGAAGCTGCAATTCACAGACCAAAAACTCAAAGCCGGGTCTCACACCTGGTAAGAGAGCACGTTATCCACTAAGTCAACCCTAGGTCTAACAAGCTTATTAGAGTTGATGAGTGCTAATTCTCAAACCTCTCACAAAAGTCCATTAAATAGCGATGGCGAAATTAGCATATTGAAAGCAGGAGAGATTTCTTTCATTTATAGTAAATCGAAAGAGAATTTTATTTGCTTAGAGTATTGAAATCAGTTCATCTCCATGTTCATTCCACCAACTGTTGGGGCCTCCGCATACTTTGTGATTGGCACTCCAACCAAAAACAAAGAAAATTTACGAGGAACAAGTCTACTTGCACAGCAAATCTATGCACAGATTTCTATGTGGGGCCCACTAGGAGTCCCACACAAGTGATCCGAACCGTTCATTATGTTTAAAATATTTTTTCAAGGGCTCTTCGCGAAAAATCAGCTCAATCCGATACCTATAAGTGTTTGATCTAATCGTCTAACTTCTAAAGTTAGACGATTAGATCAAGCATTAATTTATAGGTATCGGATTGAACTGATTTTTTGCGGGGGCCTTTGAAAAAATGTTTTAAACATAATGAACAGCTCGGATCACTTGTGTGAGACCCTTAGTGGACCCCACATTGAAATCTGTGCACAGATTTGTTGTGTCAGTAGACTTTCTGTTTATACAGCCCATTGCATTAGCAACCAAATAAAGTAATGCGACTTTTAAATTACAAGTTTTTCCCAGTTACTTCAAGCTCGTTGGTTTTGAATTTTGGGACTTGGATTTTCTCTCAACGCAGTTTCCAATAAATTTTCTCTCATCATTTCTCTTTCTCTCCGCTCAAAATCCAAAATCCAAAAACCAAAACAAACAAGCCCTTCATGTTTTCATGTACTCACTTTTTTGGAACCGCTACCCGGTTGAGCATTTTCTTTTTCCCCGCTGTGATCTGTTTACTTATTTACATAGTAGTTTCTAAAGAGCAGTCAACCCGTTGAACGCATGGGTAGGGAATTGCATGAATCTCTTCATAAGAAGACAAGGTCCCGAACTATCTTTCATCAGATTAGAAGCCGCGTAAGCTCAGGATTGTGGGTTTGGGGACTTTGAAGCCGAACTACACGGTGGAGAAGATGAAAATAAGCTATTGAAAAGGAAAAAATACATGCGTCCTCCAGCTTGCTAGAAAGACATCATCGAAGTCATTGTAAAGAGTCCGCTTTGGATCATAAATCACTGAGAATTCTCGCTTCATCGTAGCAAGCAAATCATCCACGTACAAAAGATGGAGGATCCGCTGATACACAGCAACAAATATGAGGTCCAGATCACTTCTTCTCACCCTTACTCTCAAGAAACTTTCCTCTTATTCTTTTGCTCACATTATCAACTCAAGAAAGTCTCCCGAGTCCCGACTAGTAGCAGCCAAGGAAACCATTCTAAAAGGAAAGACATATAATCTGTCAGTCTTTTTACAGTTTTGCTCGACAAAAGGGAATGAAGAGGCTGACTAGGCTTGGCAACCTCCTCCCCTAAGAGTGACCATAGAGCCTCCCAACCCACAGCGGTTCCTCGAAAGGGGATTGAAATCCAAAGGTGCACACTGCCCCACCTTAGAGCATCCCAAGTGAGAAAAAAACATAGAGAGAAACAAATGCCTTCTTTCACACACAAATTTTTCATGCCTGCCAAGTAGAACCTAAAACGAACATGCCAAAGTTGAGAGAGAGAGAGAGAGAGAGAGAGTCAACAAATTAAATACTCCACCAGGTTCCTGACGGAACAACTGATGATACACCACCAGAATCAAAGTTATCAGATCACAAGGGGGAAGAGCATACGAATTGTAGCATTGACAAAGATGTTCACAACAAACAGGACAGCAAGCAGAAGCAACCGAAAGGAAGATAAACACAAATGCACTCTCTCACTTAAGAAGTGTCTTGACAATGGACTTGACATTGAGCTTTTTCAGATCTGTATACGACTGTCCACAACCAACAAACATGACCGGAGCTCCAGATACGTAAACCATCGATAGAGCTGCTCCAACCTACATTATCACCCAATCAAGTACTACGTTGAAGTTAAAGCATTCAAATATAGTTGAAAGTCTAGTTTAGTATGGAATATTAAAGGGAGCTCTTGAGGCATCGCCATGTGATCACACATTCATGTGCAGCCAACAACTACGCATGTGGGTCCACATGAATGTGTTGATTCTAGAGGGTGTTGGGGCCACGATGTGATGGGCCCCCTGGACCATTCAATAATTACACGTTTAATATACATTAAAGGGTGTACGGGAGAGGCAAAATGGGTGCAAACATATCGTGTGGCATCAATTGCACAAAGTGATTACCCTCAAATCAAACCCCCAACCTGAAGATTAGAAGGCTGAGTATTGACAATTGAAACCGGTGGTCACCCATAAATGGCTAAATTCTAACACCTTGTAGAACACAAACATTTATTTACCTTATCGTCAATGGTATCAAACTTAGTGAGCAGGATCCCGTCAATCAGCCTTGGATTTGGAGAGGGTGAGAGGTCTGCTAATTTCTGAAGGAAGAAAAAAATCACAAAATGTTGCTCAATAAATAAACAAGAGGTAACCAAGATTACAGACTAAGAGGGAAAAGCCTTGACATAGAGACTAAACCTGATTGAACTTCATTAACTGATCTACGGCATCATTCCCAACCAGTGCCTCCCCGACAAACAAGACAAGATCTGGACTGTTGAGGTAGATAAGCTTCGACAGTGCCCTCATTAACGGTTCATTATCCTGTAAAATGTTGTACAAATTTACAAACCCAATTGTTTTTTTATAATGCGAAAGATACATTCAGAAACCCAAAGTAAAAATGGTTTCCAGTTCAACGTTGCAATTAACAAGCCTTGCTCAGATAATGTCAAGACCTGCTTAATTGTAAGCTGTAACCCAGGTCCTAAATGTCCGGTTACGAAAATGGCATTTGAAGCAAACAGCATATCAAGCTTTAATGCAGAATACCAACACAATGACGATTGAAGAAGTATCAAACATAATACCTGCATTCGACCAGCAGTGTCAACAAGAACAACATCTGAACCATTTCGAGTGGCCTCCTGAATAGCTTCCTTTGCTACAATTGCAGGATCTTTTTCGTAGCCCTTCTCAAAAATAGGGATCTAACAAGGGCAAATAGTTACAAAGTCAACTACCAAGGCCAAGCTCATGTTGAACTATTTCAGAAATCTTCTCAAATAACAATGGGTGGAGCAGAATGTTGTAGAGTGTGGGTAAAATCCAATGGAATGGGCAAATTACAAATAAAGACATTCAAAAACTCGGGCCAACTTTGAGAAATCTCTGTAAATTCAACAGTAAAAGCGCAATTTTTAACAAGTGAAATGCCCCCACTCCTCACATGGCTCTGCCAATGCAAATAACATCTCAATCCAACAAAGAGACCCAATACAAGAGAGAGAATGGAACTCTGCATCATAAGTATACCTGGAGTCTACGAGCATGAGTCCGCAACTGTTCAACAGCTCCAGAACGGAATGTGTCACATGCAGCCATCATGACTTTTATGTCATGCTGCTGAAGCCAGTATGCTACCTGCAAATTTCCATTGGAGCACAAACTATCAAATAAAATTTCATCTTCAAATAGAGAAAATAAAAAAAGATAAAGAAATGCCCTAATTTACTAAGCTTAACCTTGGCAAGATTGGTAGATTTTCCAACTCCATTAACTCCGACGAAAACCACCACATATGGTTTCCTTTGCTCCTTTGCAGCATGCACATCCCTCAAAATGTCAATAGAACGTCTAGGAGTTAGAATCCGGACAAGTGCCTCTTCCATTGCTGTCTGCAGACATCAATTACCAATAGTTAGTACTGCTTTTTCACGACCCAAAGAAAGTAGACGAAAATTCTCTACAATGAGCAGTCAGTCGAAAGGATTATGAACAAAATAACATTTAACCGACCAACCCACTCACCTGCACTGTTGAAGATATCCTTGTAAAGGAAGCAAGCTTTTTACCTTCCAAACTTGCTGCCACAGATTCACAAAGCTTTTCAGCAATCTCCTCAGCCTGAGAGTTCCACAATATGAAAATCACTATGAACATACTAGGCATTTTTTTCCCCATTAAGTATACCAGGTATTATTTAAAATACTAAACAAAAAAGAACTCAGGACCGAGTACCAACAAGAAAAGAGAAGTACTGGAAAAGGAACAGCAGTACTAAAAGGAGTAGAGAGCAGAAAGCATACCACATTCTTGGTCATGAGCCTGTCCTTGAGAGCCTTCAAAGCTGGTTCAAGGTCTGCCTTCTCCAAATTAGCTTTCCCAGCAATACTGAACAGAGAATAGTGAAAACAAGTGATTTATGTATTAAAAGTTAGATCAATTGGAAAGAAATTCTGGAAAACAGCCATTTTTGTAGAAGTTAAAACTTGGAAGGACAACTTGATCGATGACTTGAATGGTACTTTAGCATCAAAAGTATGTCTGATCTATGCATGAAGATCACTAGTCATTATCCAAAGAATGATCGATACTAAATGCACCACTCTTAAAACTCGTGCAATAGTTAACGAAATCATCCACACAACCATGAGTCCAACAATTCTTCCCCAATTAGAGCAAAAAAAAAAGTTCAGAAAACAGACTTCCCGTGACTTCTCAGCAATGTTTTAAATGGCGGTTGGCGGTATTAGGGCGGAGACCCACCGCCAAGCAATTCCGCGGATTTTTTTTTTTTAACAAACCATTATCCAATCAAACTATATTTCATGTATCCATAATGCAAGTTCAAACTTCAAAGTACAAACCCAAATGAAATTAAGTAGTAGCAACTAGCAAATAAGTTGAATAAGACAATAAGTAGTAGGGCTTCGCTCACCTCCCTTGTATTATTTTTTATATATGTTTTTTTAGGCCGACGCCGCCGCCAAGACCTCCAAGCCCGCCTAGGCGGCCGCCAAACCTCCCTGGGCGCCAAATCAAAAGCCAAGGGCTTTGGCGTGGTGGCAGGGCACCTCCAAGCGCCGTTTAGAACAGAGCTTCTCAGCATCACATTTAACAATTTTGATCAAGTTTTCAAACTTCCATCTCTACAGTACGATATCTAGGTCACAACAAATTTTCTTCTTTATGTTATCATTGTAAAGACTTGTGCATATCAATGCTTTGGACATCAATGAAGGAAGCATGGTTATGTGTACAAAAATTGAATTGGGTCTATAGGCCTACCCTCTCTGATGCCATTTGGCTTTGATTTGGGGCATGGTCGGAAGCAAAACAAGTAAAGGGCGGCCATTGTTTCAGTGGTATTCTGAGAGCAGCCACTTTGTGCATATTGCCAAAGGTTAGGTCTGTCTCCAATCCTCCCCAACCTATACCCCCAATGTTTGGGGACTATAAATGGGTTCTGTTGTTGTTGTTGTTGTTGTTGTTGATGTTATCATTGTAAAGAGACTTTCTAATTTACTACAACAATCCCCAAATACAGAGGTAATAAAAAAAAAATGGTTGAACCTCAACAAAACCAGGATCAGAAACACCACTGGTAGCAATGTAAGAACATCATTCACAAGATAAGGGAGTGCAAGAGAGAGCCATACACTCTCTGTGCCATGTACATCATGGATTCACAAATCAAAACTACTTTAAGAACATCTACTATTCAGTGTAAAATGTAGTGCTTTAAAAATCTAAAAATGAAGTGCTTTAAACCGTTTGGTTGCTGTAGCCCATGCAAGATCGACAAAATTTATCAAGTGGTGAACAAATAGGGAAAAACAATTTACCTCTCGAACATGGAAGAAAACCACCCTTTCTTCTTTGTTTCAATCTTGCTGTCCTTCCCCGCGTCCTCCTCTTCTTCAGTTTCACTATCGCTACTAACGATCTCATCTTTGTCCATCATACTCTCACCTTCATCTGCTGCCACAACTACCATATTCTCATCCCCATTCTCACCCACAGGATCTGTAAAATCCAACTTTGACTCCTTAGGTGAATCATCCCACACCCTATTCTTTTTTGTAACCTTTTTCTTCGGCTCTTCTTTAGAACTCTTGTTAGTAACTGTATCAACTTTCTTCGAACCTTTAGCTCTTAGCTTCTGTAGCTTATTTACATCAAAAGCCCCATTATTGGAGCTCACGTTCTCTTTACCATTAACATTGCCCATTGAGGGCAACCTGTCAGCTGCAAAATTTTTGCCATTAGTATGACCATTTTCGATCTTGCGACCTTTTAAATTTTCACCATCCTCGCCATCGTTCCCAGATTCACCACTGCTCTTTTTTTTATTCCCTCCTTGAATTCCAGACTTCTGCACCTGCCCTTGCTTCTTACCCATGTTATTACTTATAGGCTGACTCACCTGCTTTGACTTTTTCATTTCTTCAGCTCTAGCCTCAGCCTCCTTCCTAAGCTGCTGAAAGACATCATCAAAGTCATTGTACAGTGTCCGCTTTGGATCATAAATCTCAGAGAATTCTTGCTTCACCATAGCAAGCAAATCATCCACATACAAAAGATGGAGGATCCGCTGATACACAGCAACAAATACGAGGCCGAGATCATTATGAAATGTCCATTTCAAGGTATATGCAGCACCTGGGGCATCATAATTGTACGATGCAGCACCCGAACGTTCTTCCAAAAGGCAGGAACGGATCAAGGTGTCAATGGGCGATCCTTTAAGAGCATTTCCAAGCTCTTTACATGTCCAGAGGATTAGTCCTCCTCTTGTAAATATCAGTAACTGCTCTAACATCTTTGGAATCTACGTCACTATTAAGTCCTGCAATGAAATCCAGGAGAATTTGAACTCTCTAACACTAGAGTTTCAACAAGAGAAGAAAACTTCAAAAAGCAAAATCTGATTATAAACTAACATTGCCAATCCAACAACCAGTTAACTGCTTCAAATTTCAATATCACTATATATGAAAAGACGAGCTACGACGAATTCAAAAACATGCCCAAACCTAAATGACCGATCCTATTCTAACAGAAACTTGAGACATCAGAAACCTGGAAACAGAATTTGAATTCTGATATCTGATCCCAATACAGACTCGCACATCAGACAATAAATAGTGAACAGTATTGACAAAGGGCAGCATAAAAACAGTCCGGCAGCTCTCCAAGGATTCGATATGCTAGTCCCTCCTTTTGCTTTATTTCTTGCAAGTCAACCTTCCCGCCTGCGGCTAGCTTCCCCCACACAAAGAACGCGAGCACCTAGCTCAAAAGGTTGCTAACACAAACCCAGGCTGGTAAAGGGATCATCCCTATATCCTAGATCAAGCATGGGCGCCAAACTAATTCTTCAGGTAACGAGAGCAGGGCCGGCCCTGACTTTTCAGGGGCCTAACGTGAACTTTAAGGATGGCCCCACTTTTGTTTGACAATTATAAGGGGTACCAATCCAAAGTAAGAGGGACCCTTGGAATTTGTAAATTTTTACAGGTCTAAAGTGGTTGCACCGCGAGTTTTAGCTCCAAGGCCGGCTCTGCAAGAGTTTCATTTCATAGGTTGTCAGGATAAGCTCCACTGGACGACATGGCAGTTTCGTTCAAATATAGGTCGGATAATTCTAGAACTCCAACAATTCACACAAAATAAGCCCCTAAATTTTAAGACGACAAACAACGAATCAACATTTTAAGGGGTTCTCCAATAACAAAATCACCAGCGACGGATCATGGATCATTGATCCAGTGGGGATATAGGGGTAACCCACAACCCAAAGTTTGAGGGATAATGAAAAGAACATTTCTTAGAACTCATGTTTTCGGGCCATCTTACGCGTGCACCTGGACCAATTCAAATTCTCAGCAACCAAACAGATCTCGGAAAGGGTTTGAACTAACGAATCCTAGAAATACAAACCTCCGTACCGAAAATCGGAGCCGGAGAATTCGATCAAGAGATACGGAATTAATCAACGTGCGAACAGATCGAAACGTGTGCGTAGAAACATTAATTAGGATCTAGAAAAATTATAATTTGAAAATTCACGAAAACAGAACGGTAGGGGATTTATCGGAATTGAATCGAGATGCGAGATAATTGCGGAAAGTACCTGCTGAGTGTGTTGGCGATCGGAGAAATACAGAGGAGGGAAAACGGAGAGAGAGAAAATGGGGGAAAAGGTGAGAAAAAAAAAAGCGAAGGAAAATAAATTCTACTACAGGGAAGAAGGGAAACAGAAATGGAATATATATTTGAAGGGAATCTTCCGGGTGGGTTTCGTTGGTCGGCCGGAGGAAGGCCCAAGTGGTGGGTCACCGCGTTCATTCGAATATGCGCACGCCACTTTTTGAGTCAAATGGTCACGTGTGACGTGACCGTACCATAGGTGTCAAAGTTCGAAAAGATTTGTAATGCAACAGTTATTTGTAATGTTTCTCTCGCATGAGTTGTGAATCCACACGTGCATGGGTCCATATTGTGTGAGAGGGCGTTGCATTGAAACTTCTTTTCGTCAAGTCCATGAGATGGACTCGATCGTGGTCTCCGACCCTTGAGATGGATTTCGCTTCATGTTTGCGGATCTCGGTTAATTTGGAGGGGCTAATCCTGTCACGGGAGCATCAACTGGACTAGCCCTAAAGAGGAGTGATTATTCATTACTTTTAGGATGTACTATTTCCCTTCACATAACATGTGGGGTCTACATGTGCATCTTGTGTGAGCTCCACATGTTATATAAAGGGAGGAAGTATAAACCGAAAGTATTGAATAATTTTCCCTAAAGAACTCGATACCACCTAAGAAGTACTGAACTTAAGACTTCAAGGGGTTGGCGTAGCGGTCAAAACTCGGGGACTTGGGGGTTTGCTCACCCTAAAGTATCAAGTTCGAAACCTTTCAGATGTTATCAATTTTTTTGGAGCCAGTCCATAATGAACTTCGCTCTGATTTTAATTGGGATACCAGCAAATGTGTGTAGTGAGTTTTTTCTTCTTTCTTATTCTACTTAATTTTTTTCACCTTTATACAAGAATTTATTTGATTCATCAAGAACCGAATTTTGACGTACTTTCATTTTTTTTATTTCTTTACCTTGCTTTTAGTATACTTCCAATCACGTAATTTCACTTTTTTTTTTGAAAAAATTAAACTACTAGAATCAAAGCCATAGTCCCACTCCATGATGATTGTTAATCTTTTCTCCAACTAAATTTTTTTGTTTTTTTTGCCACAATGATAACAAATGTTATTAATACGTCAAAACGATACATCAATCGGAAGACCCGTCCCCTAGAAAGGGAACCAAGTAACCACAACGGTGGGCTTCCGTACATAGACTATACCTCGAACCTCCCAAACCCTTGCCCGCCAACACATGAGCAACATTATTACCATTTTTTTTTCACGGAATAACATTATTACCAATCCTACGAACAAAAGAAAAGCTACAACACTGAATTTCTACTCAAAACTTAAATGTCAAGAAAAATCATTTCTCCAACTAAGCTTGCAGAAGGGCAATTCATGAAGAGAAAAGCCGTGAATGGCTTTGCGCCTCCGTCCAAAAGCGTTTTGGACGATCCGGATTGAGAATAATTTATTAACAGTAATATATTATTCTCAATTCGGATCGCTCAAAACACTTTTAGACGGCCGAAATTGAACGTCGTAAACCTTAACCATGGCTCCTCCGTTAATAAGATTTTCGTATTCAAACCATCCTCTCTTTCTCTCTCTACATCCAACGTTAAAGTAACGAAGATAAATACTGGGGGTGGCCGACAATTTGTTACACAAGAAAACTTTATGGTTTTATACTTGATCAACGGATTAAATGATTAACCACGATAAATGTCATCTCATTTTATGATGGCGTACGTATTTTAATAAAAGATACTAAATGAGATGTATTACTATCAAACTAGTCCGCTGGTGCGCAGCCTCCAAGCCGTTCGTTCGGTAATCTAACGATTTAGATTTCATCTCGGCATATTGTAGCATCCGAACTGCTCATTTCTTGGGATAAAATCTGAATCGCTGGATTGCCGAACAACATCTCAGCCTGTGCACCAGCCGCACAACACCCCGTTTTCTTAAAACTTATTCTAAAGAGACTTTCTTTTGTTGTGCCTTTCTCTCTCCTACTTGAGCATCAACCTCTATACCGTTTACAGATGGAGGTAAGCTAGAAGGAGCAATTTTTAAAGGTTCCAGCACACAAGTCTCCATCGCAGGATGATTTTTCCAAATTTGCCCCCTCTTCAATTTTGAAATCCAGGGATCCACTCTGACAATGGGTTCTGTTTAGACTTTCAACTTCTTTGCTTCCAACCCCAAAGTCGGTAACCAACTCAACATTTAAAGCTTTGGTAGGCAAGTGGGGATGCTAGCAAACCAGTGGTTCAGGAGTTAGGTATGAATTTGAAATTGTTTTATCCAGAATTATGAAGTAAATGAGAATTACTAAATCAAAATGCAGAAGCTGAAAACAGAACCAAAATTGTAGTTTATAGTTAAATTTACAGGTACAAAAGTGGATTAAATTTGCAACTCTTGCTGCTCTGAATTATATCTGTCCTAGAAGAAGTTTCATAAATTACCGTCAGGCTTGGCCCAACGGCATCAAGAGTGAACTTAAGTACTACGATTAAGGAGATAAGAAGTCCTAATGTGCTAATCTAACAATACTAACTTTGGCCGATAGAAAAAAGAAAAACAAAGATTTATTGGAATATTAAGGCCAACTAGATCAAGAGCACCCATAACAACCCTTTTGTGGATGATTAGTCGACAATTTTTGATAACTTAGAGAGTTTGAGTCAACTTATGTGTAATTCAACTAGTTTTCGAAAAACCAATCTTATTGTGTACTAGTTGGAGATTCGATCAGAGATGAGCTAATTACATCTCATATGGCTTAGCCGTACAATAGTTGTTAGCATTTTGAGGTTTGAAACCTGAAGCTATAGAGGTGGCAAGCTTCTAAGTCCAAAGTCAGGCAAATATTGGTTTTGTGGATGGTGAATCTACTAAGGTAAACTATTTGAACTCCTATTCTTATATTTTTTTTTCTCATTAGAATTCAAAATTGATGAGAGATTAATGAAGAATTAAAGATCCACTAAAAAAACTAAGGGGATGAAGAAGATGGCAACCAAAAATTATCTGTATATTTTTTATATGGGAAACAAAATTTGATAACAGATGCAAAATTTCAAGTATTTGAAAAGTAAAATTTCATTGGTCTCAGAATCGAAACCTCTAATTTGTTATCAAATCTTTTGTTGTCAGTTCATACTCATAGAGAGCAAAACTTTAATTAGAACAACACCACGCGGGTGATAAGAGTGGTGTCCAAAATTAATTGAGGTGTACGTAAGTCTGGCGAGACACGTGAGTTGTATAAAAAAAAAAAGAGCATACAGGATTACATGTGGAGTTCGTCAGGGAAGAAAGCAGAAGGGTAAATGAGTAATTTGAGCCATTGGCCGTCCGTGATAACGTGGAAAACATCATCAAAAGCCTAAAAAACAACTGCAACACATCCCAGGAAACAGCATCCCCCAAATTCATTTACCCTGGCTTTGCTTTTTCAGCACCATCTCCCCTCTCTCTCTCTCTCTCTCTCTCTCTCTCTCTCTCCAGAAGAAACAAGAAACTCCAAGCTACCCCCCCCCCCCCCTCTCCCCATCAAAAAAAACAAAAGATAGAGTCCACACCCCACCCAACTCTCTCTCTCTCTCTCTCTCTCTCTCTCTCCAGTGGCCCAGCTGTACCAAAAATTTGTGTAGAAGAAAAAAAACCCACAAAAAAGAGAGAGAAATCTATCTCTAGATGGAAGAAAGAAGAGAGCTGTCTTCAAACGTCCTCCACCAAACCTACCCTCACACAAAGCATAGACAACCCAAAAGTCATGTTGCCACAAATACCCTTCTGCAACCCCCAAAAAGAATCCACCCCATCTTCATCACACTTCCAATTGGGTCTCAATACTACAACCTACTATACTACTACCATGATTTCCCCCAATTTATGTGGGCTTCTTGGGCCTTGGTCTTGGTCAGAGTTTGCTGCACAGAGAAAACAGCGAACCAAGAACCTTCTTCTTTCTTTCTCTCTCTCTCTCTTCTTCTCTCTTTCTTTACCCTTCCTTTCCTTCATCATTATTTCTTGCCACCTCTCTTTCTTTCTCCCTCTCCATACCTCTTTCTTTCTCTCTCTGCGATACGTCACATATTCTCCTGTTTCTCTCTTATTTCGATTTGATATTTGTTCTTGGGTAGTGGGTTGTTTTTATTTTTGGGGATCCGATGATGTCTAATAAGAAGATGAAAGGGGTTGCTTTGGATTCATCAAGTTATGGTCAATTTGAGGTTTCTAAGGCCAGATTCAAGCATCAGACTCTTATCCAGGACTACCAGGAATTGCACATGGTACAACCTTTTTCTGGGTTTTGATCCTTTTTTGTTGGAGATCTAGGGGTTTTTTTCTGAATTTGGTTTGTATATATCTGCCTTCCGCACCCCCCCCAGCACCCCCCCCCCCCCCCCCCCCCCCCCCCCCCCTCTTTATGACCTGTAGTACTAATTTATCTGGGTTGGATCTATATGTCTGAGATCTCATGACTTGTGTTTATGTGTATTTCTTCTTCCTGTTTTTCTAGGGATCTTTCCACAAATCTTTAGCTAGTGTTGAAAAATTTGATGGATCTATTGCTATTCTATATGTGAAGGTTTTGTGAGGAAGGGCCTTGCAAGTTCCTTGTCATCAAGGAGTATACCTAACCTTTGATCTTTGTGTTCATGATTACACTGTAGTAGTTTCTTTCCTTTGATCTGCTTATTTTTGTGAGAAAGTGCCTTTCCAACTTTCTTTTTTGTTTTTGAAGTTCCCTTCTACAACTCTCTCTCTCTTTCTTTCATGCTGTTATGTTTCAAGGTTTAGATCAGTTCTTCCTTGTATTCTCTCTCTTTTTCCATGCTGTTATGACCCAGACACCTAAATTCTCTTGGATCACTTTTGTTAGAGTTTTTCATTAATTTTCCTTTTCTTTTTGTCCCCCTCAAACTTGGTTTTATATTTTCTCAGTTCCACAAAAAAAATACATTTTGGAAAACATCTGACCTAGTGGATATATATATATATTTTATGTTTGTTTCTTCCTTTCTTGCCCCTTGTCTGCTGATCTTGATGTTATGTGGTGCTGATCATTTCTTAATGAGTCGTTTATTTACTTTGGATTTTCTGCCCAGGGCACTAGTTACCCAACATGTTTTCAACCCATTTTAACAAATTAGCTATGGGTAACTACTAAACCAAGCATTTTGCAGGAAGCTGATGCCATGAAAAACAAGCTGGAGACCATGAAACTCAGGAAATTAACCCTACTGGCCGAAGTCCGGTATGCTTTTTCTCTTAATGCATATGCTCTAGTTACTTTTGAGTTTGGGCTGTCGTCTTTTCTCAGGCTTAATTTTTGGCCATATGTTTTGTTCTACTATATAACTCATATTTGATGCAACTGGTTTGCTGTTCATGGTTATTTTTGTGTCCTACAAAATTTCATGAAATTTTAGTCCACCTCTATCACGGGGTCACCCGTTATTGGTTTGCTTCGACCTATTAAAGTTGAGGTTATAGTTTCGAGCTTGAGGCTACTACTTTGTGGAGTCACTAAACCAGTTTTCTTATCCTCTTATCCTCAAAGGAACTATTTGTAATTTTGTCTAGTTCATTTCAACATAGTCAGATTGTCGTTCAAGTGATTAAAAGATGTTTGGATACTACTTCAATATGATATGTTGGTGTGCCGTATGTTGTTCTCTATAGTGCTCCTTTGATTATTAGTCGGAGTCGGAGTGTCGGACTTCATATAAGCTTAGATGGTGAAATAGGACTTGGGATGTGATTTTTTATTCTGAATGGCAGGTTTCTCCGGCGACGATACAATTACCTAGTGACTGCAAAACCCCCTCAGAGACAAGGACTGGTTCAAAAGCAAAATTTTGAAACTCAGGGCAAGAAGGCTGCGAAGGAGAAAAATCACAGTAGGAAGGATGCCAATAAGAAGGAAAAGATTTCCATTGCAAAGGAATATGCTCGTCAGAATCAAAGTCCAGTTCTTGACTTAAACTTGAAGGATAGGATACACGGTGGAAAAGAAGCTTCTCTTAGATACAGAACTCCAGCCTTCGACTTAAACCAGAAGGATAGAATGTATGGTGGCAAGCAGACTACGTTCCGAAATCGAACCCCTACCCTTGATTTGAATCAGAGGGAAAGTTCATATAGCAGACAAGAAACTACTCACCGAAACCAGCCTCAATCCTTTGATCTAAACCAGATGGAAAGGACTTATATTGGGAGGGAAAATGTTGTGCAAAACCGAGCCCCAGTTTTCGACTTAAACCAGATCTCGGTAAGCTCCTAGAAAATTTGTGAACTATGTATTTCCAAATGATACCATATATTTGCTCTAATGGGTTCGCATGTGATTTTCTTCAGGGAGAGGAGGAATCACTGGATATTTATGAACCATTAAGAATAGAGAAGTCAACCAAAAAATCAATCGGAGGTGGAGCCGACGACCACCTCAACGATTTGAACTTATCCGCTTGTAGGAATCTTGGTAATGGCCCGAATCGCGTGGGAAAGAGGAAGATTTCATGGCAGGATCAGGTTGCTTTGAAGGTTTGAGTTACTGTTCTTCAATTGCAATAGGTGTTTGGAGGAATGGGGTAAAAAATATGCCCCGCTTTACTGCGGTTCGTGTAATTCTTTCTACTGGATTTTACATGCCATCTTTTCTTCTTGTTGTAAAGGAAAACATAGCTTTTATATGTCCAATATAGACGGCAATGGTAGGAATATTTACCGAGGAATCATATTTGTGATTCACCATGAACATCTGGTTTCAAGAATATATCTCAGGCAGATTTGACGGTGTGTATAAAGGCTTATACTGCAATTACTCAAATTGGCTTTGTTGCCCCTGGACTTTGTAACTGTTGTTTCTTTTGGATCTTGCTTCTTCTATATTTTCTTCCTCTGTACCCAATTTGTACAGGTGTTTTGGTTCATTTCTGGTTGGATGACATGAAAATCTTAAGAGAGAGAGAGGATTTTTATGTTATGCAATGGCTGGAATGCACCGAAAAGCTGAAACTGACTTGACATGTTCGGTTTGGATTGAGCAGCGCTATTTCTTACTGCCCAATCCAAACTCAACGCTTCAGTTGGTTTGGGCATGGGAGTGAGTTCCTTAAAAGGAAGTTAAGCAGCTATCTTGTGATAAAATTGGTATTAGTTGTTTGGCAAGCTAGCAAGGAATAACAAAGAAACCTTAAAGCTATGTCAACTCAACTCGCACGCTTCAAAAAGATCAAACGACCAAGGTGCATACTGCATTGCCCTCTGCGCATCAATCCTTGCAAATTTATCTGAAACGGAAGAGTATTCCCAACGGGCCAATTTTGAGAACCCACATACCATTGAAGTTACTATATTGTAGGTAAATGGACAAGGACCTAGCTTTTCTGCAGGCCGGGTTTGGAGCGCAAAAGGCAATCGCATCTGGGCTGCCCTTCTTGAGGATATATTTTTGGACTCAAAATATATTGCCAAGATTATATCTATAGATCAGGATATATCGTCAAGATTATACGAGGCAACGCAATAGCATGCCCAACTTGGCCCCATAAAGGGAAAAAATCATCCTCCATGTAGGAAACTGAATATGCACAATTCTAAGATGTGGGTCTTGTAAACATGTCACTGCAAAGGGAGAAAGTTTCAGCAGGGATATAAGCATAATCCAAACTTCTTGTGCTGAATCTCATTCTCAGTTCCTCACCAAATGCTCCAACCCACTTTTGAAAATATGCCTAACTGCAATTAGAAGAGAAGCTTCAAGCACAGTAACCTTAACTGCCAAGGTAATATACGGCCTAGAGAAATGGAATTGAACAGTGATCTTTCAACAATTAGGCAAAACGAATTTGATGGGTTTCAATTTCGAAAACGAGCTTGTTCGTTTGGGGGCTTTACAACCCCTGCGCTTAGTCCCCAATAATTTTCTCCATCTATACATACCAACCAACACGGTGGAGGAAATTAACAACAGCTTCTAGACTGTTCCTAAGCATCATCATTGACTTTTTCAACACATGTACTTAAGTAACCATCAAGGCCCATTCATGTTAAAGTCTTGTCTTTCCCGTACCCATCCCGCATCCCCGCATCCGTGTAACAGCATATGAACCTCATCAATCGCTGGCTACAGATTTTCCTCAACCTCCCCATCAGCATATCCCTCCAAATTCTCATTTTCCATCGTTTCTTCTTCATCTTTTAGACCACCACCGTTGGTTGCCTCATCCAGATTAGCTGCTACTCCAGATCTACTCTTTTCTTCAAGTCTCTGGAGCCCTCCCAAATGCTTCTTTCCCTTCATATGTCTATTTAGCACTTTCTCAGAGAAGGCTCCGACCTGACACATTTCGCACCAGAACTTAAACCTGTTCTTGTTCTTCTGAATCTTCTTCCAATCCGCACCCTTGTCCTGCATTTTCTCCGCATCCCCATTCTTGTTTGAATCACTAGCATACACCACCAACGCCAAATCATTATTAGGCTTTACATCTTCAGGCTTTGACTTTTGCAGCTGCTCCAAGTTCTTATTATTGGTGGGCTCCACAAGCTTAATGGGCTTGGAAGTTTTCTTAGGGAAAAGCCCAATGGCATAGTTCTTGCCTGCCTTTTGCGTTATAAGTCCCGCCTCCTTGGACTTATGTTTCTTCCCCTGAAGGTGTTCGTTTAAGCCTCGCTCGCTTGTCGCACTAACTTGGCATATTGCACAACTCCACTCCTCTTTGCGTTTCTTCTTAGGACCAACTGATGGAGGCTCAGTAGCACATACTGTTGGTGGAGTTGCAGCTTTACGCTTTGTCCCAGATGTACTCCCCTCGGGCTTAGCCTGCAATGGAATATTCCAACAATGACAATAACCAAGTACTTGCACAGTAACAATAACGTTTTCATGAACTAAACCAAATAAATTCCTCTAATTTAGTTCAAGTAGAATATTCTGATAACTTAAAGGCTAAAGATATCTGTGAATTTGTGATTACTAAATACCTAAAGACTACTCGCTAACATTGTCCTTTAGCTCCTCAAAAGGTTAGATGCATGCAATGGTGATCATTAGGAGGAAAAGTCAATAAATCTAAGCTTGAATCCAAGCCGAAACTGACTGACATGTTCGACTTGGATTGAGAAGAGCTTTTGTGATCCATCAAACTACCCAATTCAAACTCAACACCTCCGTTGGTTTGGGCTTGGGAATGAGTTCTCTTAGAAGGAAGTTAAGCAGCGATCTTACGATAGTTCTTTGGCAAGTAAATATTTTAGCAAAACAATAACAAAGAAATATTTCAGCTATTTCAACTCAACTCGCATATTTCAAAAAGATCACATGAGCAAAATGCATACTGCATCATCCTCTGCCCATCAATCCTTGCAATAAGACATCCTTCCTATTGTTTATGCGGCACGAAAGGATATTCCAAACGAGCCAAACCACAGGCCATTGAAGTTCTATTGTTTGGTAAATACTAAGCATTTAACAAAGAGTCTCCCATAAGTTGAAAATTTCAATGGACAATGATGACCCAGCTTTTCTGCAGACTTGACAAAACAGTCACATATCAGCTGCCCATCTCAAGGATATATGTTGGACTCCAGCATATATAGTCAAGATTATATCTATTGATCAGGACATATTGTCAAGATTATGAAGCAACACAATAGTATGCCCAACTGGCCCATTAAGGAAGAAAATCACCTTTCAAAAAAATTGAATATGCACAGTTCTAAAATGCGGAGTTGTGTTAACATGCCACTGCAAGGAATAAATTTTCATGCATGGATCCACGCAGTATTTTGAAAATATGTCTAACTGCAATTTTTAGGGAAGCTTCAAGCAGAGTAACCTTAATGCCAAGGTAATATAAGGCCTCAAAGAAACGAAATTGAACAGTGATCTTTCTACAATTAGACAGAAGAAATTGATGGGTTTCAATGTCAAAAACAATTCAAGATTTAGGGTTGGGGTGGGGGGTACAGAACAAATGCCAAGCAATCAGCAAACTTAATCATAATAGTGCAGGGCAAATAGGATATACAATTACAATTACAAATACACATACACATAATTACCCACACAAAAAAAAAAAAAGATATACATATTTCCAACAACTCATCTTGTGAAAGATAATTAACAACAAACTTAATTGGAAGCAGGGGAAATACGATATACACATACACATAATTACCACAAAAAAAGAGATGTTATACACATTCCAAAAACTCATCAGTGAAAAGATAATTTACAACTCATTAATAGACTGTTGCCTGCAACAAACGATTATTGTCGACAACAAACAAACTTTTATTGACAACAATTATAGCTATGCCTTGCGTTGATCCTGTATGGCAGTATGTTCTGACTTATATTCTTTCTGCCATGACTCATGGCATAGTTTTTTCCTCTTTTTCCCGGATGACATGAAATTGATTCATGTAACTGGAGAAATATCTATCATTCATGGGCTAAAATAAGACACGGCCATTAGCGCCCAAAACATGACACAATACAAAACAACAGATTTTAGACTGTTCCTAAGCATCATCAGTGACTTTTTCAAGCACAAAAACACATGTACTTGAGTAACCATCACGGCCTATTGAGAATTGGAGTTGGTTGATGGAGACATAAGCCAGTTTAATACTAAAAACCCTCTCCACAAGGTTGATTACCATGAGCTAGCAAGTTTAATTGACGTGATCGTGATTTGGAAAGGTAGAGCTAGAGAAATGAGCAAAGTGCGGAAGGATAAGACAACATAGTGTTTCCTGTAATTAATCTCTACGAAGAAACCACCGGCATATTAAACCAAGGTGATCTACACCTACGGCAATTCTGGCTTTATAAAGATCAAAGTATGAACTCATCAAACTCCCAACAACCTCGCTAACAATAACTACACCATAACAGCCATGGTAATCTGTTTTGCTGCTTTTGTGACCATGCACAAGGTAGCGCAGTTTTCAACAGAGGGAAGTTTTTAACCTGTAGTTTAAACCCAAGAACAGAGACTGCTGCAGGTTTCCCAGTAATTTTTTCATCCAAGTAAACTTACACACGTCATTCAATGTATTGGTTTCTCCGCAAAAATATAAAACTAATACAGCAAGAAAAATAGCAGTGATTCCAATATGTACGCATTAGATGGAAACAGACTAAAGGACGAGCGCTGGATCATTGTAACAAGAACTTAGAAACCCTAGACTTTGAGAGGACTAAGCTTCACAACGCAAACAATAAAATCCAAAAGAAATCACAGGAATTCTGTCAAAAAGCATACATACCTAGGATTCCAAAGATTGGGTAATGATTCAATATTCAGTCAAGTTGTAAATCATAAACTTCTGTGAACTTAAATCTCATGATTTAACATGAGATGACTCATAACTCATAAAACATTTTCTATCATAGCTTTGAATCCTTTTCCATGAGATTCTCTGATCTCTTTCCCAATTAGCTGATTGCACAATCTTTACAACATGCACTACTCTAAAGAAGGTACAATTATTTCAAGCTTGAAAACAATTTTGCCGTAGTGCACTTGTTAACAATCCTTTTCCCTAATTAGTTATGAAACAAAACACTCAGCCTGCCAACCTGCCAAACTCCAGAGACAGTATGGAATATCGAAACTCTAAAGCATGCTGTTTACAATTCAAAGGCACAAAGTGCTCAAGTAATTTTGCTATGTGATTTAAGGCAAAATCGAATCTCGGCCATCGAGAAGCTTTTGAGAACTGTGGAGTACCAGATAAAAAAAGGACTACATTTAAAAACTGAAATTAAGACCAACTTAATATCTCAAAAACATACTTTATAATGAGCAACACTTCAAAACAAATATCAACCAATGACCCAATGGATTACACATCTCTAAACAATTGGTATCGTATTCTCACTTCTAATAAACTACAAATTTTTTTCACTTTTAGATCTTATTACAATATTTTAATCCATGTTGAGCAATGTAATGTCATAATCTTAATGTTCCCCACATTTGTCCGCCTATCCGAAAGACACAAGAGTCAAGGCCAACATTAATGTGCTGTGACGCTAAGCATCCACACCTACTGCATATAGACGAGGTTGCCCGCACCTAAGTTAAACCTGCAAATGAAAAATCAGAACCTAAGGATAAGCAAAGCCATTCATTGGGAATATGTGCCAAGATCACTAACACAACATTCCAGAAGATTGTCATGGACAATATAGGTTTGGTGATCTAGAGAAAAAATCTCCCAAATAAATGACAATGATTCGCCTTCATAGCTGACTTTAAACTTGCAGGTCCACAGGGCCACCACGCATAACATCTCAGTAGGAGCACCACTTTAGCTGAAATTGTTCCACGCATAACATCTTGAAGAGGCTAGTGTCAACTACCCCACTATCCACTAGGGATGTCACAAGGAAGTGGATCCTCTCACTAATTGCCCCAGACTGTAGCTGGAATTGTCCCACATAAATATCTGCCCAAGAAGATACTCTTTGCATTGGGAGAAAATATTGTACTATCCAGGACAGCTACTGGAGAGGAGCTACCATATCACAACACCCCTTTGTTGGATTGACTCAAGTACTTTAAAGGGTTCTAACCAGTCTAATAACAAAGAGTCTAAGATAGATAAGGGAGTGCGTAACCTATCAACATTCCTCCATAACGAACATACGTAAGCAAAGTGAAATTAGAATACCCCCGCTTCAAAATATAAAAAAATAACAACAAAACAAAAATTCACCAAATGTAGTACTTAAAAACTTGGTTGCGCCAATACTTGAGGAAATCAAACGATGCTAATGGCACACCATTGGTGCATGACATTGTACGAAATTTTATATTACAACACTTAGACTAAGCTAGAGATTCCACATCAAAAAGATACAAAAACTTAATCGTAGTTCTCAATGTAGTGACCCTATTCAAAATCAAATACTCTAAACGAAGTAACGAACATAGGCACAAGTCTGAAACCAAACAAAATTGCTCTACTACACAATGGGAAGAGCCTTAAATGAGAAGATTACAGAATCAATGACAAAATTGTTCAGGATTACATACATCCATTCTCACAAAACTCATGCATAAACAACTGTAAAGTTGACAATAACAACTCTTGTAACATAATTTACTAGTTTGGCCTTTGAAGCCAAAAAGAGAGTTGTAAACTATCTTCTGGGCTGCAGACTACGAATTTTGTTACAAGTACTTTTATTGTCAGCTTTACAGCTATTTATTTCATGAATGTTGTTCGAGTTGTGGTGCAACTTCCAAAACAATGTTCTCATTTATATCATGTACTCTTTTAAGGCTTCACCCGTAGTAGTAGAGTTACTTTAGATCTACGGTCAATACTGGTACACTTTGGATGTTTCCTTTTTCTCTTTTCCTATTGTCATTTTGCTATTAGATCCCTAAAGTATGGCCTAAGAACTGCTTCCCTAAAATAAATAAATAATAAATAAAAGGGAAATGAATCCTCTATTGTAACTAACTGCAACAATTCCTGGAGTTGTCTCGAAAGTGAAGGTCTTACAAAAGTATCTTAACTTAAGATACTCTTGCGATTGTTAAAAACATTGGACTCCCAAGGACAGTTTCTGGAGAGGAGCCCAACCCAAAATCAAAGGGTTGGGTTCCTCTCCAGTAACTGTCTCAGACAGTCCAAATTTTATCATAATGCAAGAGTATCATATCGGTACGATAACATACATTTTGGAACCCACACTTTTGAGACAACTTCAACAACAATCTCGGACAGTTACCAGAGAGGATCCATTTTCAAAAACAAAGTATCCTCATTTGATCGCCACATCAGCATCCATGTTGCAAAAATTACTGGGTGCTCCTGTAGCATGACCAAGTGGCATGACTAAAAGTATTTAGAAAATAACTGGGAACACACTAGCTGAATAATATAGAGACCCGGTTTAAAAAAAATAAAAATAAAAATAAAAATAAAATAAAAAGGAGAGAACAATATAGAGAGTCAATGTGAGGAAAAAAGGGGAGAAGAGGGCCAAAAAATACTAATATCGTACTGACCAGGAAAATAACCTTCTCTTTGCAAACCTCAGAAGTAGGTTTGACCTCAGTAACCTTCGGCTCTGCAATCCGCTGAAACGGCACCGTCTCAAATCCCCCACCAATGCCGGCACGTCGACCACTGTTGCTAAACCTGTCCTCGATCGCCAATACGATTCTCTCCTCGAGTGATCTACCTTCAAATTGATGCTGCATAACCGAATGTCTCGGTTCAAACCCTGAGAAAATTGCGAAACCATCACCACCACCTCTACGCAATGCCATTTCTCTCTCTAACATCATCTCTCTCCTCACTTCCTCCTCCAGTGCTCGCCTCCGGGCTTTCTCAGCCGCGATAATCTGCTCTCTGATCTGCTCTTTCTCGAGCTCCCTCTGCACCGCTTCATGCATAGGGTGCATAGGGTTAGGGTTTCGAAAGCACTCAGCTGTGTTTCCGAAGTTAGGCCCCGAGTATCCCACTAGCAGCAACACCATAACAAATCACACACAAAGAGTAACAAATCAGAAAATCAAACTCTGTTCGAAAAAGACAAAAATAGCAAAATCAAAATGTAGATTGACAAATTGAACAAAATCTAGTTATAAACCTACACCACCGATCCTGACACGCTACTTTTCAAGTTCACAAACAAGTTCGAGTTAAGAAACATTCCTCTTTTCCAAAACCTATTTATGTATATTTTGGGCATTCCTCACAATAACACATGGAAAAAGTAACAAACCAGCCAAATAAACAACATTCGAACTATCTGATCAAAAAGAAAAGAAAACAAAAAGAAGCAGCAAAATCAAACTGTAGATATACAAATTGAACACATTTAGGTATAAATCTACGGCACCGATCCTGATACACTACTTCAAAGTTCACAATTTACAATCAAGTTTGATTTTACAGCAACAATCATCTTTTTGAAAACCTATGTCTTTTTGCAAATTCCTCGCAATAACACATGAAGAAGCAACAAATCACCCAAATAAACTTTTACATGTGCAAACTGAACACATCCCGTTCCTCTGAACTTCTCGGCCTTTTTTCTTGTTTTGTACTTATTCAAAAAAAAATTGAATATTTTTTTGTTTGGCGCCAAAATTTGGTGGATTATTGATTTGTTTCGACAAGAGGAATCAGAAAAGTAATTTTTTTTACTTTTACCCAAATATTTTTGGAAATATCCAAGAAAAAAAAAAACCAAAAATCCAGGCTTTCAGGCTTTATATTTCCAAACAAATTGAGTAAAAGGTCATAATATTTTATTTGCTGATTTGTCAAGATGAATCAAGCCCCTCCGCTCAACTTCTTATTTTTTTAAGTACTAATTTTTCGATTTATGAGACAAATCATTCTCTCAAAATATTTCACCTTTAATTCAAAAAATATATAATTATTTTTAGTTAATGGAACACACCATCAATAAACCGTAAATTTTGACGCAAAACTAACATACAGGAATTTTTTTAAATAAGGACGAAAAAAAGCCAAACACAAGAAGCTAAGGAGCTACTCATAACTTACGATCTGAACAACAGATCCTGATACAGTACTATTTGATATTAAAAGCAAGTTCCATTTTACTGCTGCATTCCTCTTTTCCAAAACCTATGAGATCTTTTCTTATGAGATCTTTTCGATTCACTTAGGGAAGGGATGAATGGTTAGAAAATTAAATGTACGGACCTCTGCGTGCTTGTTCTGTGAAGTAACTGACGTTTGCCGTCGAAGGATGAGGGGCGTACGTCGGTGGTCTCCCGTCAATCGCTCGAAACCTGGAATCCATGGCGGTATAGTACAGATGATATATACGTATAGATATGGATCTATATGTAGAGAGAGAGAGAGAGAGAGAGAGAGAGAGAGAGTGTGTGTGTGTGTGTGGGTTTGTGAGAGAGAGAGAGAGAGAGAGAGAGAGAGAGAGACCAGAGGGCAATTGAAAGCGGCACTCTACTCCCTTTGGATACTTTCGTGAGAGAATCTCGGGCCTGTGTTCCCACTAAACTCGATTTGAGCAAAAACAAGCAACGCGCACATAAGGCACGTGATGACGCCCAATGAGTGAGATAAATTCTCTAGTACGTACTACTCTTTCTTAACACTTCTTTAAATAGAAAAAAAGAGTTCTCTTTTAAGCTATGTTTGGAAGTCGGGGAAAGAAGTGGAAAACGAGAGTATAAATTTTAAGATTGTCCCGTCCCTTGTTTGGGGAAAATTTTTTTGTGTCAAGCCGGTACCATATGGTATCCATTCGGCATATTCGAACAGTTTATTACGTTTTTTGATTGCTCGGATTTGGAGAGAATAAAAGGAGAGATAAAGTGTTAGGGTGAGAGGAGAGATATGGTTTTAATCCGAGTCTGTCCTGAATGTGCCGAGCGGATACCGCGTGGAATGTACCCACCCGGCAGCGAAAAATTTCTCCTTGTTTGGTCAAAAAATGATGCTCGAAAGTACTTTATTTTTTAATCCAAAAATTGTACGACTTTTCGTAAGGGGCAGACAATTTGGGACAGAGAGAGTAGTATATAACAGGTGAATTTGAGTCGGACCTTCGAATTAATAATTCAGTTTCGATGGAACTTTCCCGTTCAATTTCTGCATGTACGCTTTTAGAGCGGTAGCAAAAAGTATTGAACTGCTCATATCATCCGTGCGGGGCCATCGTTGGTACGCACAGTCAATCTGCCTTTTCAATTTCTTTAGTTTTTTCGTTTAGCAAAATGGCAACATAAAAATGGTAATAAATTTGTTTGGAAGTTGTTTCGTTTAATTTTTTTTTTAAATTTTCCGACATTTTATGTTATGGCTGCTACAGCCTACAGCCTAAAAGTAATGGAAAAATCTCAAGCAGGGACATAATTCAACCCGTTATCTACGAGTTCCAAGTTCCAGTACGTACTCACAAGAGTGAGTTGGGTTGGTCTATGTTTTTTAATCACAATTCATATTGAATTTATTTTTAACACACTTAAATTCATATAAATATGGGTTGATTCATATCAATCCATTATACAATATAGACAGATTGGGTTGAGTTATAAGTTGACGGATTTATGCGGATTAAAAAATATGGGTTGAGATTGCCACCTCTAAACGCACTAAGGGCCCGATTGGATCATGTATTAGATGGGTGTATTGGCTTATACCCCCGGATAAGGGTTTGAGGTGACAGATTTTGCAAGGTTTGGATGCCATTTGTTGTCCTGTATTAGCTAACCCCGTCGTTATTTTATCCCGGATACGGGGGATAAATTATTGACACCCTCCAGGGTAGCAATAAATTATCCGGCCGAATACACCCGGAATTTGACCATTCTACCCTCCCTCATCCCCTCTTCATCTGCCCCCTTCACACACATACAGAGAGAGAGAGAGAGAGAGAGAGAGAGAGTGAGTGAGTCGATTTTGGCCGGAGTTGGCCGATTTACAGATTATGTATAAACATCCATTCACAGATCTATGAAACCCCAACTTATAGATTCTTGATAAACTGTATTTTGCACAAAATAAACTAATCCCAAACCTGAACATGGTCTTCATAATTCGTAGTCCTCAAAAATCCCATCCGATCGTCGCCGTCATCTTCAAAATCTGACCGTTGTCGTCGTCGTCGTGTGCTATGGGAGAAGGTGGTGGGTCAGTGTGGGGTGGGTCAATTGGATATAGAGAGAGAGAGGTGGGTCGGTGGGTTTTGGTAAATGGTGGAGAGGTGGGTTGTGTGGTATGGGAAAATGTGAGTTTTGATTTTTAAAGAAAATGTTTGAGTTTTGATTTTTTGAATTATTAAATTAATTAATTAACAAGTACATGTATGTGCTGTAGTTATGTAGTTATAATAAAGCACTTGAAAAAAAATAGATTTTTATTTTTTTAATTATTAATTCAATTATTATTGCTTAATCGTGAAAACGTAATTAATTTAATTAGATTTTGCAACTTACATGTTTAATGTAAAGAATAATTAAATTAAACACTGCACAAGGGCAAATATGTCATTTGACAGCTTTTTACATCATACACCCTCCTTTATACACCCAATTTATCCTCCATCCAAACGGCGTATTATTTTATCACCCTTCTCAAATACATCATCCAAATCATCTATTTTTTAATACACCCTCTATAAATGTCACATCAATGTGGGTCCTCCCTTCTTAACTAATACCCCTTACTATCTTATCCCCCTTCATAAATAATACACCCAAAACTCATACGGCATCCAATCGGGCCCTAATGAACTTCCAAAAACTACAGATTTGCCAAGCCATCACGAGTTGCCTTGCGAAAGACATCGTGTAGGGATAGAATGTTGAAGCACAGATATCGTTGTGAAACAATTTCGATTGAGAGAATCCAATCTGTAGACAAAAATTGGGGATGGTGTCGTGACTTGACCGGCATCAATTTCGGTAAAAAAGGAGAAGCTACCGTGTCAAACTCATGCTTAGAATTAAATTTATGCATTGAAGTGCTCCTTATCAAACAAAAATTTTAATTTGAATAAAAACTTGTACGCGTAAGAGACGAACCGTGATAGACTAAAGTGTCCCATTATTTAAGAATTGAAGATGGTGTCGTGCAGTGGTATGCGTAGCACGAATTGTCAGATCGTGCATTCAACAGTTCGGATCTTATCTCTGCAATGAACGGCTCTCAATCGTTAGTTGCCGAGATGAGATTCAAACCGTCGAATGCATGATCTAACGGCTCAGAGGTACACAACACGATGTTATGCACCTACTACACTTGTAAAAAACACTACAGAGATCACATTTTTGTTCTGAAAATTAACCCTGAGTTCCGAAAAAGAACCATCAATATGTGACAAATGAAGTATTTGCATAGGAACATCTATAAAAAATAGCACATTCCAGTTTCTTCCATCGATCTTATTCCACGTCTAAAAAATATATAGGTATACTAGAGAGATGCTACATACACTACATAGTTACACTACACGTTACACTACATTTTTATGGGACCCATTTCAGGTCTCATAAAAATTCAGAAAAATATCTATAAATTCTAAAATATTATTTTATGGGATCCTGTAAAAAATTAGCTCCAATGGATATCAGTAAGTATTACTTTTTGATTCGTAGGGATGAAATTGTTCATCTACGCAGTTTCGTCACTACAAATTTAGAAATGATACTTACCGATATCTATTAGAGCTGATTTTTTACAGAATTTCATAAAATAATATTTTAAAATTTAATAATATTTTTTTAAATTTTCTGAGACCCAAAATAGGCTCCACATAAGATGTAGTGTAACTATCTTTAGTGGGTATACTATATACAATCATAATCTTTTCCTCGCAGAAGAAGGCCAGAGGTCTCGCAAAGGATGTTACAATAATTGAACTCGTTGGTAGTCCATGTCTTCAGTTTAGGAGATGGACCGTCGTTCAAAGTTATGAAACAATTGTAAATATTTTCCTGGGCGAGAGTGGCTCGAGAATTCACGTTGTCGTAATCTTTGGCAACCAGGTAGTTCTTCGCGGCGTTGATGCGAGGAATCGCTTCATTGAAGTAGTTAGAGCAATCGGTCAATACCTTTTTCATCGCTGGATCGCTCACTTGCTTGAAAAGCTTGCCGATCAACGATTTGGTCGCGGATGCCTGGGATAGGGCCAAGTCAACGGAGACCTTGGCGATGCCAGGGAGATCGGCAGTGGCGCAGCTAGGGTAAGATTTCAGTGTTTGTAAACAGAAGTTTTTTGACACAGCCTTGGAGCAAACTTTCTGAATCGAATCATCGTTTTGTTTTGCAGTTTCGGTTGAATCCGCAGAAAGTTGAGTCCAAATGAATGAAAATAACAAGAAAAGAGAGAGAATGTTGGGAATGCTAGTGCTTGCCATTGACCCTTTTTCTCTAATCAATGAGGTGAAGGCCCTTTATACTTGGATTACGAAAATTAATCTCTACTTATGGTTGTGTTTGTAAGGCAAGTAATTGTGATTGTAGATTCCTTTCCTTTGATGTGAAGATTTGGTCAATATATCATATTAAAGAGGGAATTAATATGTAGGTTTGATCGATAAAAAGTGGCAAGTGGCTTTCTTATCTGTGATAAGATCATAGCGTAACCAGTGTTGCAGCGAATCGGAGGTGGCACCCACAACATAAATATATGTATTACCCCAAAAAAAGTCACTTGTTGTAAGGTTAGCCATTACAATGCTAAAAAAATGTTTAATTTCAAAGGTTAATTATTTTCTGGGAGAATTTTTCATAAGTCCACTATAGCACTTTCCAAACCCATCTAGTCCACTTCTAAGTTTCATAACCCACTAAGTCCACTAATAATTTTAATGACAAAAATACCCCACCTAAGAAACAAGGGTCTTGTTTGGCTAACACGAAAATATATTTTTTCCATTTTTTTGTTTTTATTGCAATCAAGCCGCCACCACCACTGCCGCCCCTACCACCACCGTGGCCGCCGCCGCCACCACCGTCGCCGCTGCCATCACGCCACATATAACGTTATATGTGTAACAAAAAACGTATTTTTTCATTTTTCTCGATTTTTTTAGTGAACCCTCTACACTTAACACTTAACGTTATATATGTGACAAATTTCTCTTTTCGTTTTTTCCTATTTTTCTTGTATTGATTTTTTAACACTATATGAGTGATAAAAATTTCCTAACATACAACATTATATTTGTGGCAAAATTTTCTAAAATGCAACATTTCTTTTTGATTTTTCTTGTTTTTAGTCTTTAACGTTATATGTTGA
The DNA here is from genome assembly GCA_019656295.1 of Rhododendron mucronatum var. ripense. Taxonomy (NCBI): domain Eukaryota; kingdom Viridiplantae; phylum Streptophyta; class Magnoliopsida; order Ericales; family Ericaceae; genus Rhododendron; species Rhododendron mucronatum. Next base: position 1,979,341 of record BPLT01000061.1, read on the forward strand.
TCCATACAAAACATATAACATTATATGTGAGTTTTTGAATATCTAAATATCTCCAAAAAAAAAAAACCGGAACATATAACATTATATTTGAGCTTTTGCAACTGTGAATCTCACAAAAAAATAAAACAAAACATATAACATTATATGTGAGCTTCTGTAGTTCTAAATCGCACAAAGAACAGCATATATAACATTATATCTAAGCTTCTGTAGCTCTAAATTTCACAAAACATGACATATAAAATTATATGTTCTCAAAACAACATCACATCTTTCCAACAATATTATATTTATAAAAAAATAACATTATATGTTCACATATCATGCCACCATTATCCTTATTTTCAGTTGCGCCTTGAATCCCAAGTTGAATGCTGATGAAGCCACGGGGGGTCGAGCTTCATTTTTTCACAATTTCTTCATCAAAACGCTCAATGAATCCTTCAAAATTTGTGATTTTCTGCTTCCGAATAGCATTCCCATAACCTCTATATCTACATATGTACATATTCAAAACAACATAAACAACATTAATATATTTCAAAAATGAGATATAATATTATATGTCTCACCCTAGAAAAAACACATATTACACATGACAGAAGTTCACATATAACATTATATGCTCCGTTATCCATCACTTATTGAATTGGTCCGCGCAGCGGCCTCTTTAACTTGCGTCTGATAATATATGGATATATCCATATGTGCTGCGTGGACTTATTCAATAAGAGAACATATAACGTTATTAGTTCTTTTTTTTTTGTTTTACAGAACAAAATCTCATATACAACGTTATATGTTCTTTATGCAAATTGAAATAATTTTGTTATGTCAATACAAGCTCATATATATATATATATATATATATATATATATGTACATATGGTCACAAATATTATCATATAACCATATATAATCATATATGGATATATCCATACGTGTTTTTGAGAGGCCGCTGCGCGGACCAATTCAATAAGAGAATATATAACGTTATTAGTTCCTTTGTTTTAGAGTTTTACAAGACAAAATTAGGTACCAAGAGCAAATTGTCACATATAACATATATCTTCATAGAGAAAATCATCTATAACCAAACCACATAGTTAATCGAGCTTCAAATCACATATTTTCATGTACAAGTAGGAGAGGCCGCTACGTGGACCAATTCAATAAGTGATCGACAACGGAGAATATACCGTTATATATGACAAAAGCTCATATATAACGTTACACGGTACAAAAGGTCATATATAACGTTATATGTTCTCTTTATTAAATAACATAGAATATTTCTAATTTAGAATGTTATATATAACAATATAACGTTATATATTATTATATATCTCTAACCAAGAATGTTTTTAAAAAAATGACATTAAATAACAAAAATAAAAAAATATATATATTTTTGTGTGACACGAAAAATACACATATAATCTCATATATTTATTCAAAAAAACTCCAAATATATCATAAGCAAGTCGGAGAGGCCGCTGCGCGGACCAAATCAATAAGTGATTGATGAAAACCACAAATATAACCTTATATATTTATTCAAAAAACTTCAGATCTCTAACCCTAGGAAAAACACACATATAACCTTATGTATTTATTCAAAAACCTCCAACCTCGTTGATGACGGTGGGCTCCAGATCGACGAAGGTGCCGGACTTCAAGAGCGGGTCGGGGGGGATGCCGCTGATGAGTTGTTCGGGGTGGAATAGCTGGCAGTAGGCACTGGTCTGACCTCGTTGATGACGGTGGGCTCCAGATCGACGAAGACGACGTGGGGTACGTGCTTCTCGGTGCCGATCTTGCTGAACAAGGTGTTGAACACGTCGTCGTCGCCACCGCCGCCCATCGTCTTGTTGCTCGGCATTTGCCCATTGAGCTGCAAAAAAACAACCAAAAACAAAAAAACACAAAGCGGTTAAATCAAAATGAAATGGTGTCAAAGACAACAGAAAGTTCGACGGAGTTGAGTTTTTTTACGTTATAAAAAACGAAGATAAATCTGAGACATATAAAGTTATCTATAAATATCTGGAATGTGTTTTATGCCAACACAATCACATAGAATATTATATGTGTATACCTACCGGAAAAAAAAATGAATAATTAGATTTCTCTATTTCTCCTTGTAAATGGAAACGACTAATTACAAACAAAATACAAATATCTATACATAATCAGTGTGTATATTGGTACAATTTCCATCCCCTCGTTCATTCCTACAATCTACAACAATTTTGGTTGCATCATAGTAAAATATAGGTGAAAATAAAACCTAAACGTGTAAAGTCGCCGGATTAGAATCAATAGACGCAACAATGGAGAACAGATCAATATAATAACTAGGGGCAAACGTATCTGTTGGATCGCTTGGAAGCTGCAAGCGAAGCAAACACCAAATTCCTCCACAAGTAGCGACCACTGGCCATGTCCGCGCAAGTCCAGAACCCCGTCTTCGTTGCCCCCATAATCTGTAGTTTCATAAAATAGAATCAGGAAACTAAAAAGAACAGAAAAAAGAAACCTTAGATGTTAACGAAAATGAGGAAAATCGGGACCTTGGAGGATCCATTGACGGAATCGGGTTTTGCTGAAGATTTGGTGTAGCGCTGACGGAATCTTCGAGGATTTGGGGTTGAGATTCAAGGTTTCTGAGGACGAAAAGCCGTCGAGAATGGCCGAGAGGGAGATCAGAATCAGTCCCAGCGGGCACATTTTTGTCTCTTTGTTTTGAGAGAGAGAGGAGGAGGAGGCTGTGCTCCAGATTTGTTTTTTGATTTAGGGTTTCTCTATATGACAGTATATATAGGAGGACATTTTTGTCTTGGTTTAATTTCTTTTTTAAAAGAAGTGGACTAAAAGCCTTGCTAAAATATATTAGTGGACTAGAGAGGTTACAAACATTAGAAGTGGACTAACTGGGTTACAAGTTCTCTATAGTGGACTCTAGACTAATTATTTATATTTTCTATATGTTTTTTTTGATCGATAGTAGACAGATTCAGCATGGAATCCATCTCGGGATCTTACATAAATGATCCAAGCAATTCATTTTGTCTAATTTTTTTGTAAAAGTCCTTATAAAAATTATCTCAATCGAATATTATGGAGATGACTCCTTGTACAGCTGTTCTTGGACTTGGAAAGTCTCCAAAGTTAAGAAAATCACTGATATATGTTATGTGTACATGGTAAACGTTACTCTGTACTGAGTACAAATTACTACAATCTATTAATTTGCACATTTCTAGAAAGAGTGTTTATTGTGTTCCTTACATTTATTGTCAAGATTAATTTGGGCCCTACTTTGGACTTCGCGCGCGTGCGGGGGGGGGGGGGGGGGGGGGGGGGGGGGGGGGGGGGGGGGGGTGGTGGTGGTGGGTGGTGGCTGGCTGGCTGGCGGGGGTGGTTGGGGTTTCACATGCAAATTTTTATTTTATACTACAAGACAAATCTTATTCTAATCTAAGAGGAATGAGACAAGACAGGTAGGTAAGGTTCGAACCCTCATCTAGTGCAAGAAGCATAGGGAGGCCACCACTAAACTGTCAGTCCATTAGTCACATTCGAAGTTGTAAAACTCTAGACAAAAAAATTAAAGTGAATAACACTCTTTATTTGAAAATTTTTCTTTTTTAAAACAAAACAGAAAAACACTACATTTTCGATTTTAGTAGCCAGAAAATTTTTCTGATATACTTAATTAAATTCCAAACTTTAAAAAAAAAAAATGCTTAATAAGTACTCAAAAGTCCATTTTGTCACATTTTTTTTTCCTCCTCTTAGTTCGGCTTCCAGGTATATACATCCTAACTCCGCCACTGCAAATGAAGCACTCCATTTGCCTTTGGTCATCTATAAAGAACACATTCCAGATTATTCCATCAATCTTTGTTCCGAGTCTATAGGCTACATATAGGCTACATACATAAGTAGTCTCCTCCTAGAAGAAGGCCAGCGGTCTCGCAAAGCATGTTACAATAAACGAACTCGTGAACAACCCGATTCCGGAGATCACGAGATGGACCATCAACCAAACTTAAATTACAATCATCAATACTTGACTGGGCGACCTCGGCTCGATTATTTACCGCGTTATAATCTTTGGCAGCCAGGTACTTCTTCGCCTCGTTGAGGTAACCAATCGCTTCGTTGAAGTAGTTAGTGCATTCGGTCAAAATCGATCTGCTCTTTGGATCGCTCACTCGCTTGAAAAGCATGAGAATCAGTGATTTTGTTGTGTTTGCTTGGGATTGCGCCAGGTCGAGGGAGACCTTGGCGATGCCCGTGAGATCGGCAGTGGCGCTGCGGGGGTAAGGTTTCAATGTTTTTAAACAGAAGTCAGGAAGCACGACTTTAGAGCAAACTTTGTCAATCGGATCATCGTTTTGTTTTGCAGACTCTGTTGAATCTACAGAAAGTTGAGTAGAAATGCATGAAAATAACAAGAAAAGAGAGAGAATGTAGGGAATATTGCTAGTACTAGCCATTGCCCTTTTTTCTAGGATTATTGGTATGAGGTGAAGGCCCTTTATACTTGGATTATTGTTGAAATTCCCAAAGGGGTAAAATAATTACGAAAATCTCTAGCTACTTATGGTTGTGTTTGTAAAATACTACTATTTCTTTCAATTTACAGATTTTTGGCTAGTAATTTTGATAATTGTACTCCTTGATATGAAGATTTCGTCGATAAAAAATTGGTCTAGGGTTTACTATAGAAAACTTGCAACTCAGTTAGTTCACCTCTAATGTTTGTAACCATTCTAGTCCACTAATATAGTTTAATTAGTAAGGCTTTAAGTACACTTTTTTTTCTAAAAAAGAAATTAAATCAAGACAAAAATGCCCTCCTATATAAGCTGTTATATAAAGAAAAACCATAGACCAAAAATAAATCTGGAGCATAGTCTCCTCTCTCTCTCTTTGCTGCAGGAGGAAAGCACATACAACATTATATGTTGGCGTCGTGGTGGTGGCGGAGGTGGTGGTGGTGGTGGTGGTGGGTGTGGTGGTGGTGGCAACATTCTAATATATATATAGGCCACTTGGAAGTTGGACCAACTCTCCAAGAATAAGAAAAGACATTTACATTTTTAAGACACAGATTAAAAAATACTTGACCACTAATTGAAATATGTGTTTGACTCTTGAAACTTAGAAAATACTCCTACTTCGAAACTTTAAAAGACTCTTTGATCTACGCGCGCAATGACTTCAAGGACTTTGACATGCATCAATTTCTGTAAAAAGAAGAAGAAGCTATAATTCAAACTTTATCCATTGAAGTGCTCCTTATCAAACAAAAAATTTAAATTTGAATAAAAACTTGTACGTGTAAGGGACGAAGATATTCTTAATCCTGTTTTCAACAATCTGAATTTTTCCCAGATAACTATATTTTTGGTTAATATATGAATTTGTTTGCGAATTAAAATAATTCTGATTGAGCTACTATATATATATAATTTTTAAGAAATTAAGGAGTTAAAAAAATGTTAGCACAAGATCTATATTCGTGTATACTGTGGATTTATCGCGTCTATATATATATGCTCATTGTTTACTGCGGGGAAGAGGGACAGAACTGCAAAATGAGAAGTTTTTGAATCATCATTTAAATTAACAAATACTATGTTTGCGACCAATTACAGGTTTTTTTTTTTCTTCTTGTTTTTCCCCAAATAAATGACCCCTGACGTGATAGAGTAAAGTGTGTTACATTATTTAAGAATTGGGAATGGTGTCGTGAAGTGGTGTGCGCAGCACGAATAGTCAGATAGTGCATCCGACGGCTCGGATATCATCTTTGCAATGAACGGCTCTCAATTGTTGGTTGCTGAGATGAGATTCGAGCTGTCGGATACACGATCTGACGGCTCAGAGGTGCGCAGCACGGTGCTATGCACCTACTACACTTGTAAGCAGGGCCGGCCCAACCCTAAGAGGCCTAGGCCTTGGGTGTCTCAAAAATTCCAATTTTTAGGGGTATTCCAATATTTTTACTATTTTGGTTTGAGTATGAGTCTTTTTAAGCCCAATAGAATTTAAAAAATGTCTAATTAGAGATAATGAGTTAGCCTAATCTAAATCCACCATCGATCTCATAAGCCCAAGTGCCCAGTCAACTAAATTCCCAAAATCATTTTTCCCAAACCACCGAATAACACATCCCCAACATCGTTTCCCCCCAAACCTGGCCCCCAAAAAACTTGACGATCTCGACGAAATCAAGAGAAGAAGATCAATGCGCACCACAAAACTCGAAGAACAGTGATACACGCCAAGGTAAATCGATGGTAATCAGCTCATTGTAACTAATTAACTAAAGTAAGGACACCCTTTTTTTTATTAGGCGTTGGGTACTAAAAACCCTTCGACTGACCCTGCTTGTAAGAAACACTACAGAGATCACATTTTTGTAATGAAAATTACCTTGTTCGGCTTAAAAGGCCATTGGGTTTCCCTCCATTTTTGAGCCAAATAAAGCCACAAAAAAACGAAAATAAGCCAATTGTTTCGTCTTTATTCAAAAAAATTAAAAAATTGAATTTCGGTAAAAAAATTTTACTTTTTAGATTCCTTTTGTCATGAAGATGCAATAATCCCCAAAAAATTGACAATAAGCCAAGTAATACGAAAAAAATTTGAATAAGGACAAAAAATAAGCCACTTTGGCTTATTTATCCGAACAACCCAACCCGATTGAGTTTCGAAAAAGAACCATCAATATGTGACGAATGAAGTATTTGCATAGGAACATCTATAAAAATAGCACATTCCAGTTTCTTCCATCGATCTTATTCCACGTCTAAAATTGAACTAAAAACAACCATAATCTTTTCCTCTGAGAAGAAGGCCAGAGGTCTCGCAAAGGATGTTACAATAATTGAACTCGTTGGTTGTGTTTGTAAGGCAAGTAATTGTGATTGTAGATTCCTTTTCTAGCTTTGATATGAAGATTTGGTCAATATATTGTATTAAAGGGAATTAATATGTAGGTTTGATCGATAAATAGTGGCTTTCTTATTCGTAATAAGATCATAGCGTAAGCAGTGGTGCAGCGAATCGGAGGTGGCACCCACAACATTAATTAATATATGTATTACCCCCAAAAAAGTCACTTGTTGTAAGGTTAGCCATTATAAAAAAATGTTTAACTTCAAAGGTAAATTATTTTCTATATTTTTTTTTGGATCAATAGTATACAAATTCAACATAGAATTCATCTCGAGATCTCACATAAATGATACAAACAATTCATTTTGTCTAAAAACATTTTTTAAAGATTCTTATAAAAAATTATCTCAATTGAATATTATGGTGATGACTCTTTGTACAACTATTCTTGGACTTGGAAAGTCTCCAAAGTTAAGAAAATCACTGATTGATATATGTTATGTGTACATGGTAAACGTTACTCTGTACTGAGTACAAATTACTACAATCTATTCATTTTAATTTGCAGATTTCTAGAAATAGCTTTTATTGCGTTACTCTGGACATGTAGGAAAGGTTTGAACCTTCATCTGGTGCAAGGGTCATTAGGGTCGGGCCGGCCTAGCTCGCCAAGTCACTACCTAAGCCCGCCTACGGGCCAGGCCGACCGGGCTTTTATTTTTTTGCGGGTCAAGCTACCTACCATAAATTGAAGCCCAAGTCCGGTCCACGGGCTAGCGGGCCAAAAACTGGGCGGGCTAACAGGCAGGCTTAAATTTCCTTGGACAAGAGAAAAAAGAAAGAATTTTGTGAGATTTTGGGCTAATGGGTGGGTCCGTGAGCGGACTTTAAATCCTATGAATTCAAACTCATGCTTAGAATTAAATTTATCCATTGAAGTGCTCCTTATCAAACAAAAAAAATTAAATTTGAATAAAAACTTGTACGTGTAATAGCAGTAGAAACCATCAGATTATGCATCGGACGGCTCAGATTTCATCTCTGCAATGAACGGCTCTCAATCGTTGGTTACCGAGATGAGATTCGAGCCGTCGAATGTACGATCTGATGGCTCAAAGGTACACAACACCGTCCTATGCACCTACTACACTTGTAAGAAACACTACAGAGATCACATTTTTGTTCCGAAAATTAACCCGAGTTCCAAAAAGAACCATCAATATTATCTGACGAATGAAGTATTTCCATAGGAACATCTGTAAAAAACAGCACATTCCAGTTTCTTCCATCGATCTTATTCCACGTCTAAAAAATATATAGGTATACTATATACAATCATAATCTTTTCCTCCCAGAAGAAGGCCAGAGGTCTCGCAAAGGATGTTACAATAATTGAACTCGTTGGTAGCCCATGTCTCGAGTTTAGGAGATGGACCGTCATTCAAAGTTATGAAACAATTGTAAATACTTTCCTGGGCGAGAGTGGCTCGATAATTCACGTTGGTGTAATCTTTGGCAACCAGGTAGTTCTTCGCAGCGTTGATGCGAGGAATCGCTTCATTGAAGTAGTTAGAGCAATCGGTCAACACCTTTTTCATCGCTGGATCGCTCACTTGCTTGAAAAGCGTGCCGATCAGCGATTTGATCGCAGATGCCTGGGATAGGACCAAGTCGACGGAGACCTTGGCGATGCCAAGGAGATCGGCAGTGACATTGCTGGGGTAAGATTTCAATGTTCGTAAACAGGAGTTTGGCCACACAGCCTTGGAGCAAACTTTCTGAATCGAATCATCGTTTTGTTTTGCAGTTTCGGTTGAATCCGCAGAAAGTTGAGTCCAAATGCATGAAAATAACAAGAAAAGAGAGAGAATGTTGGGAATGCTAGTGCTTGCCATTGACCCTTTTTTCTCTTATCAATGAGGTGAAGGTCCTTTATACTTGGATTACGAAAATTAATCTCTACTTATGGCTGTGTTTGTAAGATATTTCTTTTTAATTAATTTACAGATTTGGGCAAGTGATTGTGATTGTAGATTCCTTTTCTTTGATGTGAAGATTTGGTCAATATATCGTATTAAAGGGAATTAATATGTAGGTTTGATTGATAAAAAGTGACTTTCTTATCCGTGATAAGATCATAGCATGAGCAGTGGTCAAGCGAATCGGAGTTGGCACCCACTACATTAATATATGTACTATCCAAAAAAAAGTCACTTGTTGTAAAAAAACGTTTTCAAAGGTTAATTATTTTCTATGTTTTTTTTCATCGATAGTATACAGATTCAACAAGGAATCTATCTCGAAATCTCACATAAATGATTCAAACAATTCATTTTGCCTAAAAGATTTTTTTAAGGGTCTTTGTAAAAAATTATCTCAATCAGATATTATGAAGAAGACTCCTTGTACAGCTATTCTTGGACTTGGAAGATCTCCAAAGTTAAGAAAATCACTGAGAGTATGATTTATGTGCACATGGTAAACGTTAGTACTAAGTACAAATTACTACAATATATTAATTTGCAGATTTGTATAAATACCTTTTATTGTGTTCCTTACATTTTTGTCAAGATTTGGTCAAAATTGTAAAGGATAAGACTATGGTACCACTTCTGATAACAAAAATTTTGGTTACCAAAGGCCCCTACACATGCACTTTTTTCCAACGCGTCGTGAACTAAGTCACTGAAGGTGGCGCAAGAGCGAGCATGAGCGACAATATGAAATCGTCATTTGTAAATATATATATAAAATTATTAAACTTCGTGAAAGTGAAAATTGATAATGCGCTTGTAGAGAGAGAATCAAGAATGGAAGCTCATGGTTTCTACCCAAAAAGTTTTAACTTAGGTCATCAATCCGTGACGTGCGGGAAATGGAAATTATCTACCATACCACACCTGTAAGAAACACTACACATCACATTTTTACTTTGAAAATTAACCCAAGTTTGAAAAAGAACCAACAATATGTGACGAATGAATGGTGGCGGAGCTGTGCAGCAGATCGGGGTGGCCAAGGTCCCCCGGCTCCTACTTTGGACTTTCTCTCTCTCTTTTTTTTTTTTGGTTTTACATGTGATTTTTTTATTTTTTACCAGACAAATTTTATTCTAATCTAGGAGGAATGAGATGAGACACGCAAGTAAGGTTTGAACCCTCACCGCCTAGTACAAGAAGTACAGGGAGCCCAACACTTCTGTCAGTCCATTGGTCATATTTGAAGTGAAATAACACTCCAAACAAATAAATTAAAGTTGGATAACACCTTGTTATTTTAAAAAAAAATTCTTTTTTAAAACAAAACAGAAAAACACTATGGCCTTGTTCGTCAGCTAGTTTTGAATATTTTAGTTTTGGTAGTGAGTGATTTTAATAGTCAAGTTTTTTTTGTTAAACTTAATTAAATTCCAAACTTTTTTTTAATGTACTTAATAAATATTCAAAAGTTCATTTTGTCGAATTCTTTTCCTCCTCTTAGTTTGCGCGGCTCCTCCCAGACATACATCCTCTGGCTCCGCCACTGCGAATGAAGCACTCCATTTGCCTTGGAACATCTATAAAGATAAAACATTCCATTCAGTTTCTTCCATAAACCTTATTCCAAGTCTAAAACTTGTATGTTACATACATAAGTAGTCTCCTCCTCCTAGAAGGCCAGCGGTCTCGCAAAGCATGTCACAATAAACGAACTCGTTAACAACCTGATACCGGAGATCAGGAGATGGACCATCAACCAAACTTAAATTACAATTGTCAGTACTTGACAGGGCGAGCTCGGCTCGAAGATTTACGGCATTATAATCTTTGGCAGCCAGGTACTTCTTCGCCTAGTTGAGGTAACCAATCGCTTTGTTGAAGTAGTTAGTGCATGCGGTCAGCATCGCTCTGGTCTTCGGATCGCTTGCTCGCTTGAAAAGCGTGAGAATCAGCGATTTTGTCTTGTTTGCTTGGGATTGCGCCAGGTCGAGGGAGACCTTGGCGATGCCCGTGAAATCGGCAGTGGCTTTACGAGGGTAAGGCTTCAGTGTTTTTATACAGAAGTCGGGAAGAACTACTTTAGAGCATACTTTCTGAATTGAATCATCGTTTTGTTTTGCAGTCTCGGTTGAATCCACAAAAAGTTGAGTCCAAATGCATGAAAATAACAAGAAAAGAGAGAGAATGTAGGGAATGCTAGTACTTGCCATTGACCTTTTTTCTAGGATTATTGGTATGAGGTGAAGGCCCTTTATACTTGGATTATTGTTGAAATTCCCAAAGGGGCAAAATATTACGTAAAGATTACGAAAATCTCTACTTAATGGTTGTGTTAGTAAAATACTACTATTTCTTTTAATATTTTACTATTTCTTTTAATTTGCAGATTCTTGGCAAGTAATTGTGATAATTGTATTCCTTGATATGAAGATTTGGTCAATATAAAAGTACGTAGGTGTGATCGATAAAAATTAAAAAGAAACTTTCTTATCCGTGTGAAGATCATAGCGTAAGGCAGTGATAGGGCCAAAACTTGGATTCAGAGTGACACCCACAACGTTAATATATGTACTACTCAAAAAGAGTCACTTGCTGTAAGGTTAGCCAATTTCAATATTAAAAAAAATTCAAAAAAGGATTATTACGGTATTAAAGAGGATGGCTATTTAATTTCTTCTATTAATTATTCCCTCTCCTCTTTTTTTTTTTTTCAATCTCTTTTGTTCTCTTCCAGATTTGGTCAATTGGGAGATCCATTAAAAATCAGTAGGAGCGACAAATTATTTAAGAAGCAGACCCAATTACTATTTCCAATTAATTTAGGCAGCGTATATTAATTAAATATGACCAATTACGGGATTTTTTTTATCCTGTTTTTCCCACTTCCGCAAATAAATGCCCAAGCCCCTATACACCTTCTTCCAACTTGTCGATCGTGAGCTCAGCCACCGAAGGCGGCGCAAGGGCTAGCTGGCGCGACACTCATGAAAGTGAAAATTGATAATGGAATTAATCATAGAGAGAGAATCGAGAATGGGAGCGCATAATTTCTACCAAACAATTGTTTAAATTTAGAGCATCTCCCAACTAAGGAGGTCAAACGTGACATCATACCAAATGGATTAATTGACCTTTGAGCCAATTCTAACCCATATACAATTGCTTAGGTGTAATTTGACATATCATTTCACATTTCAAATTTGACATGAGATGTCAAATGTTTTCTTTCATTAGTACTTTTACTCCCCAAAAGTACTATTTAAATTAAATTCAAAACAAACCTAAATTAATAAGAAATTTGGCATATTAATTCGTTGGAGTAGCTATTTTAGAGATGTCAAATTCTACCGTGTCAAATTGACTCATAAGCATTCAAGAAGATTTGACATCTTCACTTGTGACCCCCTTGATTGGAAATTCTTAGGTCATCAATCCCGGGTGCTATGCGCTAAAGTGTTACATTATTAGAGAGTGAAAATTAGGTGAACAACATTTGTAAGGAACACTATAGATCACATTTCAATTTGTTTACCTGAGTTCCAAAAAAGAACCATTAATATGTGACGAATTAACAACGGTGGGGCTGTGTTGGGGATGGGGGTGCCCAATGTCTCCCTACTTTGGGCTCTTTTTTTTGTTTGTTTCAAATTTAATTGATTTTTTTATTTTTTTACAAGACAAATTTTATTCTAATATAGGAGAAATGAGATGAGACTAGTGAGATTTGAACCCTCTCTTGGTGCAAGGAGTACGGGTGCCCACCACTTGTTTATTATTCCATTGGCCACATTTGAAGTGAAATAACACTCTTGACAAAACAAACAAAAATGATATGGACCGACACTTTGTCATTTTAATTTTTTATTTTTTTAAAAAAAAGCAGAAAAACATTACATTTTGCGACTTTAATAGTCAGGGCTTTTTTGTTTCTTATACGTAAAATTAAATTCTGAATTTTATTGTTAATATACTTAATAAATATTCAAAAGTTTATTTTTGTTCGCATTTTTCTCTCTCTCCTCTTAGTTCGGCCCCTCCCAGGTACACATCCTGCTCCGCCACTGCGATTTTGTGAATAAAGTACTCCATTTGCGTTGGAACATCTATAAGATAACACATTCGAGTTTAATCCATCAATCTTTATTCCAAGCCTAAAACTTATAGGTTACTTACATAGGTACTCTTCTCCGAGAAGAAGGCCAGAGGTCTCGCAAGGGATGTTACAATAATCCCTCTCGATGACAGTCCATGTCTCGAGTTTAGGAGATGGACTGTTAACCGACAAACTTATATAACAATTAAAGATCCATAGCTCTCTCGGCGATGGCAGCTCCAACAATTGCGCTGTTATAATCTTTGGCAACTAGGTACTTCTTCGTAGCATTGAGTTGAAGAATCGCTCTATTGAAGTAGGTAGAGCAATCGGTCAACATCGTTCTGTTCCCTTGATCGCTCACTTGCTTGAAAAGCGTGGCAATCAACGATTTGGTTGTGGATGCCTAGGATAGTGCCAAGTCGACGGTGACCTTAGCGATGCCCGGGAGATCAGCAGTGGCGCTACGGGGGTAAGGTTTCAATGTTTTTAAACAGAATCCAGGCGATTCAGCGTTAGAACAAACTTTCTGAATCGAATCATCGTTTTGTACTTTTGCAGCCCCGGTTGAATCTGCAGAAAGTTGAGTCCAATTGCATGAAAATAAAAAGAAAAGAGAGAGAGTGTAAGTAATGCTAGTACTTGCCATTGACCTTTTTCTCATCCAAGCTAGGGTTTTCGTTGGATAATTGGTATGATGCGAAGGCCCCTTATACTCGGATTATTGTTGAGATTCCCAAAGTAAGGGGCAAAATATTATATAGGATTACCAAAATCTCTACTTATGGTTGTGTTTGTAAAATATACTCCCTCCGTCCTTTATTTATAGTCCGGTATTCCATTTTTGGTTGTCCCTTAATAAGTGTCCATTTTGTAAAGTTAGTGGGTAAAAGTTGATGAATTGTCTATTTTGTCCATAAAAGTAGATTCCATTTTGAAAAGTAAGTGAGTAAAAGTGTAATGATGATGAGTAAGTAGAAAAAGTGGAGGAAAAAGTTGATGTGAAAGGTATAATGATGATGTCTTTTTAATAAGTTGGAGTTACGAAGCAGGATACTTAAAAAGGGACGGAGGGACTATCTTTTAATGTACAGATTTTTGGCAAATAACTGTAATTGAATTCCTTTTCTTTGATATGAAGATTTAGTCAATATATCGTAAATTAAAGGGAATTAAAATGTAGGTTGATCGATAAAAAGAGACTTTCTTATTCGTGTCGCTTAAGCTCATCACAATCGTTCGGTACCATCCCTTGTGAAGAAGTGAGAAGTCTTGAAGTCCAAATAAAAATTGCCCCGTAAGCCAAAGAAAAAAGAAAGGAGGGGAACACGACGGAGACGACATCGTGCTAAAATAAATAATTAGGTGATACAACACTTTATAAAGAGAGCAAAATTTTGAAACTAAATTTCAAGTTTTGCTTTAGAGAATCATTAAACCGGTGTATATATATTGCTTTATCTATACTGATTTCTCACTTGCGATTTTTTTTTTTCTTCACGCGGCGTACATCAGCGGGAGTTAGGGGTAGTTAGTAAGTTAGTTCATAGAATATCTGTAACTCTGAATCATAAATGTCCTAGACGAGGCTCGAACCTTGTCATCTCACAAGGGAAGATCCAGAAAATACCATTGGACTACAAGCCCTTTGGCCTCACTTGCGATTTGAGTTGACAAAATCTTGTTTGTGCAATTGACCTCTCTATTACATTGAGAATAACTTATTCACGGAGGAGCCGTGAATAAGTTTCACGAAAGCGCTTAATCCCGGCTGTGAATAAGTTATTCTCCTATTGCATTATCGTATTAGGAAGATTAGTATCAGGTATAAGTTGGGCCAATGTTAGACAGATACAGGGTTTCGTTTGCACAGTGCCGGTCCTGTGGTCTAGGCTGAATTCCATTTTTTTTTTCCCGGTTAACAAAAGGTGTTTCGAGTCAACTTGCACGTAATTCGAACTAATCCCCAAAGTTTGTTATCTAAGAAAACCGAACATCAAACCTTAGGAGAGCCAAAAAAAAAGAGAAAAGAAGGTGGCCCCGAATTCTCTCTTCTAATGTTTTGCCATTTTGAGAGCCAAAAAAAAAAAAGGCTTGGTCATCCCTTTGTCTAAAATTTGGAAATGGCTCTGCCATAGTTTTTTTTTTTTTTGCAAGCTTTGTGATTTAATGGCTGGTGGGAGCAATCCAATCTAGTTGTGATATCTGGATGTAATTCCAACGGCTTTGCCCAAGTAATGGCTCTAGAACCACTTGACACTTTCGCCAATTTTTTACTGCAACAAGTCAAAGAAAATGGCCAAAATCCTTGGGGAATATCTTCTTACAAGATGTGGGTACTGAGAACAAGAGGTGCCAATAGTATATCTTTTAGGACCGTAAACAAGCCGAACAGAGTTGTACCGTGTTCAAACTCATTAATTAAATTTTTGGCAAGCTCGAATTCGAACGTAGTGGAAACTAAACGAGCCGAGCAATTCGAAGCTTGACTCAGCCTCGGACTTTCACGAGCCTACCATAAACATATATCTATACTTCCATAGTACTAGATACTAAATTTTTTTATTGTGTATGTAAATGAGTCTTATATCAATGTAAACTAATATAAGAAAAAGCTTATATTTCAAAATAATAATAATACAACTTAGTCTAATTTTTTTTAGTATTGGACGAGCCGTTCACGAACAATTTGGTTCATTTGCCATCCGAGCTATTTCTTCATTCTATATAAATGGAAATTCTAACTCCACACCAAATACACACCCAATCACGAACACACTAGAGGTAGAATGATTGCTAGTTTGTATTATAAATGGAGGACTGCAAAACGGTCACCAAAAGAGCCAAACCAACAGAAAATGGGCGACAAAATAGGAGGTGAAACCGAGTCCGGACGCCGTCCCGACTGGGCCGAGTTAACCCACGAGTGCCTCATCAACATCCTCTCCCGCCTCACCCTCGACCACCGATGGACCGGACCCATGTTCGTTTGCAAGTCCTGGCTACAAGCCTCCAGGGAACCGTGTCTCAACTCGGTCTTCGACCTCGAGACTCGCTTCGACTCGGCCGCCGAGTCGGCTCGCTGGTGGACCCCCGACTTCGAGCGAAGGATCGACGCAATGCTCCGATCCGTCGTCGATTGGAGCGAGGGGTCGCTTACGGAGATCCGTGTTAGGCATTGCTCCGATGGGTCTCTCTCATACGCCGCTGAAAGGTAAAAATTTGATCGATAATTGCATGAATTGTTGTTTGTTTTGAATGATTGCTATTGGGTTTTGATGTTCCTGGCGAATTCCATTTTTTTGAGGTGTCAATTTGTTGCAAATGGCTGTTGAATGGTTGGTGTTAGGGTTTGAACTAATTGGGTGATGATTCTTTGTTTTTTTATTCTTTCGAGGCGTCAATTCTTGTTTATAAATAGGATTGGAGGATCCTCGAATTTTAAGAGGATTGGAGACGGGCGGAACTAGGGGGAGTGGCACCGGCCACCCCGGTTTCATGAATAGTGTTAATTTATATACTTATGGATTAGGCACTTTTCGTTACCCAAACAACTTGATTTTTCACTCAATGGAAAACAGTGATTTAAAAGAATGGTTTGGAGCGTAAAAAAACTATCTCTATTTAAAAGATGGAGTAGTCTTGGAATTCTCCATTGATTGACCTAATAATGAGTTTTGTGGTTGGCTGCTAAGATGGTTTTACTGTATCTTTTCAGGCTTGCATTATTGCCAATCGATTTTTCTGCTTGGAATTAGTTTCACAAAAGCATACTTTGTTTCCCCATGCATCATGTAGTGCTACTGATTGCAGCAAGTTTTGTTCGGATTTGAGTAATAATGTATATTTTCCCCAATTGCACCTCAGGTGCCCAAACCTTCAGGTTCTTTCAATCAAGAGCAGCCAAAACGTAACCGATCAATCCATTGCGAAAATAGCTTCTGGGTGTCCCAAGCTGAAAGAGGTTGATATAAGCTATTGCTACGAAATATCTCATGAATCAATAGCTTTGTTAGGGCAGAAATGTCCTGACCTCAGAATGCTAAAAAGAAACCTCATGAATTGGTTGGACCCCTCTCAACACACTGGAATAGTCCCAGTAGAGTATCTGAATGCCATACCCCAAGATGCGGACTCAGAAGCTGCCGTGATAGGAAAATTCATGCCTCATCTGCTGCACCTTGAACTTCGATTCTCCAAATTATCCGCCAAAGGCCTTGTTTTGATTTCTGAAGGGTGTCTTGATCTTGAATATTTAGATCTATCCGGGTGTGCCAATGTGACTAGTCGTGATATTGGGAATGCAACCGCTAATTTGAAGAGTTTGAAGGATATCAAGAAGCCTAATTTCTACATCCCCAGGTCGGTGTTCCATACAGAGAGGTATGGGCATTGGAGGTTGTATGATGAGAGATTCCAGACAGATGTTTTCCGAATTTGATCAACAAAGATAGGAAAGCATTCTCTGCCAAACATGTGTGTGAGACATCGACAGGGGGTAAGTTTCTTTTGGCATCTTTCGTCAATCCAATGCAGCAAATATTTATATTCTATCTGTTCTTCAAATACTCTGCTGTATATTGTACTTAAGTGTGTTAATAGGCTGCATTTGATGTTTCGGAATCTGATTTGTGGTGTTTGAAACATCAAATCATGTTGTTTTACAGAACCGATCAGCTTAATTTGAATGGCTGCTTAGTTTTTGAACAATTGTTCCGATTAATTAGTTGCTATTTGAACAACTTGGTCTCTGATCTTTTGTAGTATTTTTTGGTATCAAGCATTTCCAGGCGGTTACGTCTCAAGTTATTGTGGTCTTGCAGCTTTAACTTCCTTGAGGATGCTAATTCGTTCATGTCAGCATACGCATGAACGCACTTAGGAACTCATTTTCATGGTGATTTCAAGAAAATATACTTTTCGAGTTCAAACCATGGATGTTGCTCAGAGACTCTGGATTCTGGGTTTCGATCTGGTGTACAACCTTATGCTCCGAAATTAAGCTCTTCATTCCTAGTGGAAGTACGTGTTTGGAGAATCCAAATGGGAACGAAATCTAATCAGTGTCTACTGTCGAATCTTCCTTTAAGTTCATCATCGTTTTATACAGAAACATAAATCTTGTTGTAAATGTTATCCTGAAAGACCAAGAAGTAGGAAAAAATACATGGAAAATTGGATACGATCGGATTGAAGGCATTATAGATGCTAGAAATTCCAATATTACAAGCAGCGATGGGACAAAAAGGATTTCAACAATAGACAAATAAATACCGGGGAAATTTGTAAAAACGTGATAGGAAAAACAAAAAACAGAGAGCAGTTCAATCAACTGCCCAACCCTTTGAAGCTCATTTTCTGGTTCATTTTGTATGCCCCAGCCCCATCTAAAATCAGAATCAGTGCATCTGAGGTTTTCGGGCATCTGAATGGGTTTTCTTTAGAAGTCATAGAAAACAGTCTTGAAGACTGTCATATGATCAGCCTCTAAGCATATAACCAAAGACAAACTCCCATCCCCAGTTGGGCTTGGTAATATGTACACGTTCCCTTCGAAACGTACATCGGCAGGGCCCATATGAACGGGCCGGCCCTCCCGAAATCAGTATCATATAGAGGCAGCCTGATCCAACTCACAACATTGAGGTTTGGGCACTTGAATGTATGGGCTCCCCGGACTAGAGCTGTTGGATCGGGCTGCAGGGCGAGGTAGTCTAGAGCCGACCTCAGATAATCGTCGTCCATTTGGGATAAAGCATCGCGTATTTTTGTCACGGTCGAGTTCAACGGCTTCGATCGCAGATTGCCGGATAAGGCTAGTGATATGGCAGTGAAGATTACATTGCCGAAATAGCCAGGTGGGAGAGGAGGATGCAATCTAGATCGTCCATCGGTGGAAATGTACAATTTGGTGGCTTGATCCTCACCAAGTCCGCGTGCAATGCATGAGCATCGCCACACGTGCGCAGCAAGTGTCTCATAGGTGTTGTACCTTTCAGGGTTTTCATCGTCCTTTGAATTGACTTTGAGGGTTGTGAGTTGATCACGTGTGATCTTAATAACGGCAGTGGAAGTGAGTTTGGGACTTGTTTGGTATTCTTGGGTTACGATGGGGTTGTTCATGGAAGGCGGTGAGTCGTATTCGATGTGGTGGTATGTACGGGAAGGTTGGTCCCGACCGCTGAGTAATTAACGATCGGTCGATGAACGGTGGGATGGTGACAGAGAGGTCACGTGTCATGTCGGACCATGCGTTGATGAAGCTGAGGGCTGACATTCCATCTACCAAAGTGTGTTAAAACCCTACTCCAAGAGAAGCTCCTCCGCACTTGAAATATGTTACCTATCATACACCACAGTAGAAATTTGTTTGAATTTTTCTTTGCAAGCGTTGAAATCTATAAATTTTTCACTACTAAAAGCACTCCTTAAAGTTAGCTTTCAACATTTTTAAACAGACCGCAGTGACTATCATTTCTTGACACTTGAAATGAACGAATTCAAGTTTCTATCTCGAGGTCCGAGTTAAGTCCAAGGACGGAGCTATACTGGGGTCTGGGGAGCCTCGGCCCCCCGAGTTATAAAATTTTTATTTTGTATATACCTTATTTTGAATATTATTGATAATTATTCTTGTGTATAATCTTAATAATTTTGTTTTATTTTGATAAAAAATTGGTTATTTTTCATTTTCATTTATCAATTTTTTCATGAATGAAAAAAAGCACGTGGCTGTTGAAGTAACCTAAAGAAAACAAAATGATTGGTGAGGTTTGTTGGTGGAGGGTGAAAGAAGGAGAAGGAAGGTAAGAGAGGCATGTAGATATAGAACACAAAGTGAAAATCTTTTTAACGGTGGAGCCGTGAATAGTTGTTTACAAAGTCAATCGTAACAGTACAAAAGTGTTTTGGACGGTTCGAATGTTAATAAAACTTTTTTGGAAAAGAGTTAAATTCATTAAATTCCGGAACGTCCAGAACACTTTTGGATGATCGCGATTGGTCGCTGCTGTAAACAACTTGTTTATGGCTAAGCCGTGAATAAATTTATCTCAGAACACAAATACTGAGAGAGAGTTTTCGAAGTATCCTCTATGTCATCTCAAAACACAAATACTGAGCCGTGAATGTTTTCATCTCGAAGTCTACCAACATGCATTGAGCAAAATAAGCAATTTCCCATCTCCCATCAATATTTATCTCGGCAAATTAATCGTACATATATATTTTGATCCGAAGCACATTTCATTAAAACGCCAAACGGTACTTATAGTGATTCCGTCTGAATACAGTAGTGAAAAAGAAAAAATTACAACCAACCCACCACCGAGAAATACACAAGAAAAGCATGGACAGAGAGAAATTAATCATATTTGTCATGGCCATCGCTATAACATAGTGAGATGGAAAAGGCAGCAAAAGCAAAAGCCAAGAGAGGCTGAGCAATTCAAGCCATGCTGCAGAAGACATCAGAGTAAAAATTTTACTCTGTTACAATATCTCTGAGTTTGGGCATCTGAATGGGTAATTTCCTTCATTATTAGAAGTCATGAAAAACTGCCTTGAAGACTTTCATGTGATCAGCCTCTAAGCATATAACCAAAGACAAACTCCCATCCCCAGTTGGGCTCGGTAGTATGTACACGATCCCTTCAAAACGTACACCGGCAGGGCCCATATGAACGGGCCGGCCCCACCCGAAATCGGCATCATGTACAGGCAGCCTGATCCAGCTCACAACATTGAGGTTCGGGCACCTGAAGGTATGGGCTCCCCGGACCAGAGCCGTTGGGTCAGGCTGCAACGCGAGGTGGTCTAGAGCCGACCTCAGATAATCGTCGTCCATTCGGGATAAAGCATCGCGTAATTTTTTCGCAGTCGATTTCAAGGGCTTTGATCGGAGATCACCGGATAAGGCTAGTGATGTTGCGGTGAAGAGTACATTGCCAAAATACCCATGCGGGAGAGGAGGGTGCAATTTGGACCGTCCATCGGTGGCGATGTACAACTTGGTGGCTTGATCATCACCAAGGTCCCGTGCGATGCACGAGCATCGCCACACGTGTGCAGCAAGTGTCTCATAGGTGCTGTATCTTTTCGAGTTTTTATCGTGCTTTGCATTGGCTTTGAGGGTGTTGAGCTGATCATGTGTGATCTTGATGGTGGCAGTGGAAGTCAATTTGGGACTTGTTTGGGGTTCTTTGGTAGTGTAGATGGGGTTGTTCATGGAAGGGGGTGGGTTGTATTCAGTGTGGTGGTATGTAGAGGAAGGTGGGTCCCGACCGCTGAGTAATGACCGGTCGAGGAACGGTAGGATGGTGACAGAGAGGCCACGTGTCATGTCAGACCACGCGTTGATGAAGTGAATGGCTGAGATTCCATCTACTAAAGTGTGTTGAAATCCTACTCCAAGAGAAGCTCCTCCACATTTGAAATATGTTACCTATTATACAACATAACAAACAATGGTTTGCACGTAACCAATTTTTTTCACAAGAATTGAAATCGACCCTTTTCGTATAAAAGGATGGAATTGAAAAGATCGACGAAAAATAGCATATCTCCCTTGAGAGTGATCATAGAAGTTCTAGACTCACTGAGGACGATTCGGTCACAGTTGGACCAGCAAAGTTGCAAGGCAAATCAAGAATATATTTCATTGAATTGATGATGAATAAAAAATACTCTTTTTGATGTATGGACGCTTTAACTGCAAAAACAATACTGTGGACTTTAGATGATGAATCAAAAAATCATTTAAAATTTTTAATCCTCTTCGATCCAAAAATCCTCATGTAAGCAGAAAAAAGCCCATCACGATTCTATTTCGATGACCTAAATTTTACTAATGCCACGATAAAAAAATCCCTACTACCACATCGTAAGTTATTTTTCCACCTGATCGAATTTAGTTAACCCATGGAAAACTTACGAATGCCCTTCCAAATTACTAATGCATTTAAAAAAATTGATATGTAATTGTGTACACCCACGCCACTTTTTTCTTGTCTAAACATACATTTAAAAAAAATTGATATGTAATCGTAGACATGGATACATTTAAAAAAAATAGATATGGAATGGATCGCATTGATTAACTAAGTGGATTATACCTTCGCTAATCAATGACAGAGCTACTTTTTGGCGTATGGGGGCCACAGCCCCGCGTTGTTTCGGGTTGTTTTTTTAAATTTTAATATTAATATTAGTTATGTTCTATTTGTTAAGAATTATATTATGTACTGGGTGTTATCTAGACATTTAAATGCTTAAGAATGTGTTCGTTTCGGGTCTAAAACCCATTTTCTCTTAGTTCATGGTCTCTCATAATTTTTTCTTCCATTATTAATCTCATTTATCTTTCTACTAATTATTCAAAAAACATCTCTCAAAATCTAATCTAAACAAAACAAATGATTAGATTTTTGAATTTTGTTGTTCATAGTCTGCCCCGCGTTTTACGAGGTAACACCCCTACGGGCTACGAGCGAGGGACAAACCATGTAAATATAAACATACCTGTAGCATCAGAAGGGGCAAGGAAAAAGATTCATCAGAAGATGGAATAAGTTGTTGGAGCTCAAAGCAAGGGGTGAAATCGCCGAAACCATCGATAACACCTTCAGATTCCGCCTCTACAAATAACACACCCTCTCCATTACAATCTATGTCGAAACCGCTGCCACCCTCTTCTCTCCTCTTCAGCCGCCCCGCCACTGGGTAAAAGACTACCAGACAGTTGCTCAAGGCCTCCTTGAGCAAACGAGTGTCGAAGAAATTAGTTGAACCATCTGGTTTGTAGAAGTAGATAGTTGGGACATGATAACTTGGTACCAATAGGTCCAAGTTGGAGCTCCTTAGGGTGTGTTTGGGTGTTTCCTTGGCTGGTTTTACAACACTGCTTTCTTTCACCTTAATCTGCATGATATATCACTCCTGTCCTGCGTAATAATCAAAAAGTTTTTTTTTGGGCAAATAAGACAGGGTATTGTTTTCCTCAGGAATCAATGGAATTTAAAATTTTAGTTTATATGCATGCATGTACATTTTTTTAATTCTCTTAAATAAGCAATGCTTGATGTGTGACGCCCCGATTTTCTATAGAATTTCAAAAACATTAATCCTAAAATACACAAAATTTTATAAACTATTAGGCCCCTATTTGTCGTTATACAAAATTTACGCAAAAAAAAAAATCTAACATTTTATTTAAACATCTTCAGAGCAACTCTAGTCTTGATGTAGATCCCAAGCATACTCGATCTGTGCCCCTGAAATTCCTCCTATGTCAACTTGCTCCACCATTGAATCCTGCACCCTCTGACAAACTGATTGCCGAAGTAACCGATTTACCAGAATATAAACGTATCCGTAAGTGATAATTCACTCAGTAGAACAATCCCAATCTTACCAACGCTTTATTTTACAGCTAAGCAATTGGATAAT
The DNA here is from genome assembly GCA_019656295.1 of Rhododendron mucronatum var. ripense. NCBI lineage: Eukaryota > Viridiplantae > Streptophyta > Magnoliopsida > Ericales > Ericaceae > Rhododendron > Rhododendron mucronatum. Next base: position 2,002,774 of record BPLT01000061.1, read on the forward strand.
TTAATAGTAGATATCAAAAGAAAGCACAGAAAAGTAGGTCGTGTTTGCAACAAAACTAAGATTAAATCGAAACTAATTAACTTTGGGACTTATACAATTAGCTTTAAATTCACTAGGGTGAGATTTACAAATTAAACACATTTGAAGGACTAAACTGTAATAATCCAAAATATTTTAGAAAGAAACAGTTGCCATGGATTCGGAAATGAGACGTGCTATTCACACATATGAATAGCTTATAGATCATGCACTGATTAAGTTGTGGGGCTCATTACGGGTCCCACACAAAGAATCTGATCCATTCATTAAATTTAAAATATTTTTTTAAGGGTTCACATAAAAAATCAGTTCAATCCAATATCAAGAAGTACTCCATCCAAATTAACTTATTTTTCATGCGGATTCGAAACTAAACAAAACGTTAGATGATTGGATAGAGTATTTATAAGTATTGGATTGAGCTGATTTTTAACAGGGCTCTTTAAAAAAATGTTTTAAATTTAATGAACGGCTCAGATCATTTGTGTGGGACCCGTAGTAGGCCCCACATTTTGATCAGTGCAAGATCTGTGCATTATTCATCTGTGTAGGTATCATTCCTGTTCGGAAATTTCAGTGGGTTTCGACCGAATACGTTTTGCTTCGTGGGGTTCGAATCATATCATACCGAAACACGAAACAATCAATACGGAATATAATATATATTTCGGGAGGTGAGTTTGGACTACCTCTCGTCCGGCGGAAGGATTTTTCGGAGAGATTTCGGTGGCGAGTCAGAACCGCGGTGGAGCTCGGTTGTAAGGTGGTGAGCACAGCAGTGTGGGAACCGGTGGTGATGGTGATGATGAGGTGGTGATCCGGTATGGGTGGGAGGTGGTGGTATGAGCCCGGTGGTTATGGGGAGAAGGAGGAGGTGTTACGGTTGGTGATGAGAGAAAGGAGCGGAGAAGGCGTTCTGTGGCTCGGTGGTGTTCTACTGTGATGAGAAGAAGATGGGAGGCAGGTTGGTGATGATGAAGACGGTGAAGGCAGTGGAGTGGTACTCCTATCTCTCACTCTCTCTCTCTGCCGAGAGTTGTGTATCTGGGAACAAGGAATGGAAAGGAAGTTTTAAACCAATGGGTGATTGTGTGTTGTCTACATGAGGGGAATTTAAGGAGTGAAAAGGGGATTATGCTTCTGTTCAAAAAAAAGAAGAAGAAGGGGATTATGCTCTTTGCCGCAAAGGGAAAAAAAATAATAAATAATAATATTGGGGAAAGGTCTTGGTCCGGTGCAATAAACGCACATACTAGTAAAATCACTCACTGGACACACGCGCGCGATCGATTACTGAATTAAAACTGGTGTGATGACATAAAAAAAAAAAATTTCGCATTAAATAAACTACGAGCATGAATAATATTTTTGTTTTGATAAATATTATTATTTATTATTATTTTAAAAATATCGGGCCTTTAATTACATGATGATAATATTTGTACAAGTATTTTGGGCGTCGGACAATAACCGGTTTGTGAAATTTGTTTCGCTGCACAAAAGCAGACTTTAAAGATCGTCCTCATTTCTACAAGTTAGAAACAACCAATATAAGTGATGACAACATTCACCCTCGTTTGGCGAGGGTGACCAAAATCGGACTCTGAAAAATGTCGAAAGATAAAGTGGAGTTCTATAGATACACGTACCTCTTTGAGAAAATATACTCCAAAAAAGATCGTCTTCCTTGATTACGAGCCTTCCGAAAGCGAAACCGTCGAAATGCAGACTACAAGAGAGGGAGACATGCATGTATGCATTATTCACTCAACTCTCATTTTAGATACCCAGTTGAGAATAGGATAAGAGAATGAAGTGAGAGGTTAAAACAATAGCTCTGTTCTTTTGCATATGTGGATTTGAAAGGGATCACAGTACGTAAAACTCGGTTTACAATTACTCCATAAAACCACACATAATCATACAAACTTACTCACATGAAACACGGGCCCTCATACACTGTGTTTGTGGACTCCATATTTGATGTGAGTGAGTTTTTGCGATTGTGTGTGCAAGTGTACGTGTGGTTGTAGCTAGCATAGCTGGTCTGTTTATGTCTGTGGAGATTGAGAACTCAGCACAAGTTTGGCTGCACCTGCACCACTATTTGAGGGGCTCAAGTGAACCCTCTGGATTCAAAACATACAACATTTTTTTTTTCCCGAATACTTTTTATCTACTGTATAATTTATTGTTCATCGTTGTGTTCTATAGTGGATCATTTGTATAACATTAACGCCCCGATTTTTCATATAATTTTCGGAGGGGTTAAATATTAATATAAGAAAAAGTTTGCTTTATTAATGACTAAAATAGATAATTCGTCATAAGAAATTGTTTATTACAACCGAATGTGGAAATACTAAATTTGACTGTGGTATTGAATTTGACAAAAACTCAGAGCTGACTCCTAAGCTTGATGCAGATCCCAAGCATACTCTGGCTCAGTCTCCATCTCCAGATTGTACTGCCCTCCTTCAGGGTCTTGAGTCTCCTCCTGATTTTTTGCAAAATCTGACACTGAGGCCAGACAATCCATGCCTGAGTGAAAGAGTTCACCTCGTAGTATAATCCAACCCACATGCTTTTGGTTTTGGCGGAGATGACAATACGTAGGGTCCGTTCCGGTTTCTAAAAAAAGGAACTTTTAGAAAAGAAATGTAATTTCAAGCTCAAAAATCATGTATTACGCAAATGATTTTTTTACCAATACGGGTTTTGTTCGATAGATCTCATTGAAATTTTTTATACGGTGCAAAAAATATTTTAAAAAATATTTTTTATTTTCAATATATTTCAACTTGAAATTACCTTTTTTTAGAAAAAAGATTTAAAAAGAAAGCGGAACGCCAGATTAACCCTTTTAACTTTTTTCTAACATGGTGTCACCTGCTATTTCAACCCTTCAGGAAAAATTATTCCGTGCTCGTACCTTCAGGGAAAAATTATTTCGTGCTCGAAAGATTTGCTACTTCAACCTTTTTCTTTTACAATAACTTCAACCATTTCGTATCTACACTTTTCAATAGGTTATCCCCTGCTCTAAAATCACGCAAATATCATCAGATTGTAAAAACTAAAAATCAGGATCCTTTTTAGTCCAATGATTTTGGATTAATGATTTGGACTGGACGACACAGTCCAAATTGAAACCATCCATTGATAGAATCAATAGTTCAAATTTGCTTATCAATTACCAGTAAAAATTATTCTCTCCGTCCTAATGTGTTGTGACTCGATAGTGACCTTTTTTTTTGGTCTAGACACTGGAAGATATTGAATGCTCATAAACCGCCAAATTGTGGGGACTTCAAAAGAATCTTTAGTCCCAATCGAAGTCACCGTGGAGGAAGCTTTTAGGTATACCGGGATATCAAGCCCCATGATATATTCTTCGGTCCGTTTATCATTTTTTGGTCATTTTTTTATCACATTTGGACGATCGATTTCGTTCATTTTGTAGAGTTCCGCGAGAACTATAATCATACAAAAAATTGTATTCATCTGATTTTATTTGATATATGATTGGCACACGTGAAAATTGAAGAAACCAAAACTGAGTCAAAAAACACACTGAATTAAAACCCAGTTTTTCTTTTTTTGCAATTTTCACATGTGCCGATCATGTATCCAATAAAGTTTGAAGAACACAATTTTTTTGTATGATTAAGGTTCTCGGCAAACTCTGCAAAATGAACGGAGCCGATCATCCAAATGGGATCAAAAATTGGCCAAAAATAAGAAACGGACCGTAAAAAATACCATGGGGCTTGGTATCCCCCGTATATCTAAAAGTTTCTCTGCCTGAAGAGTCCAGTTATTGGTACTCTGATATTTCTCTATTGATGGAGTATTGACGAGTACATGTGGCCCACTCTGGGTTTCCCATGAATGATTCATTCCGTTTAATAATTTACTGCAAAATAATCGAGAGGTTTAGTGAAAAAATAGCTCAATTTGATACCTGTAGATCAGACTGTTTCACTCAATGATTTAGTGAAAAAATTGCAGTGCGAATCAGACTATTTCACCCTATGATTTCTGAAAAAACCCTTATCAATATCCTATCGAGTTGATTTTTTACAGGCACCTTAAAAAATTATTTTAAAAATAATGAGCGGTTCGGATCATATTGGTGAGACCCGAGGTGGGCCCCATAAAAATATATGTGCAAGATATGTATAAAAGTGTGTGCAAGTAGCATGTCTCCTGTGCGTGTGCAGTGGGGCCCATGTAGGCTGCAATGAGGCCAACAGAGGGAGACATCAGACATGCATGTATACTTCATTCACAGATCAACTCCCACTAGATTTTTTCTCTTCTTTTTTGTTTGCACTTAAAGCCTGAAGAACTTTACTGCCACTTAGGGAAAATATTTCTCCCCATTTAGATACCCAGTTGAGCTTAGGGATAAGAGAAATCTCCACCGAAAATGAAGTGAGAGGTTAAAATAATAGCTCTGCTTTTTTGCATGGATTTGAAAGGGATGGCAGTACGTAAAATTCGGCTTACATGCAATTATTATACGTCCACACAAATTTACTCCTGATCACATCAAATATGGGCCCTCACAGTACGTAAAATTCGGCTTACAGTGTGTGGGTCCCATGTTTGTGTGTGTAGGCTCCATGTTTGATGTGAGTGGATTGGTGTGATTGTATGTGTTAATATGTATGATTGTAGCATAACCTTTCTATATATATCGGTGGAGATAGAGAACTCCGCACAAGGGTGGATCGAACAAAGCACCCGAGACAAATGCTGACAACTCGGTAATACAAGCCCGGATAAAACAACTGAAGCACACTCAATAACGACAAATGCAACGTGTGGATGTTCACAATCCTTAAAGGGTATGTTTTATTTCTGGACATTACTGTTCCCGGAAAATATGGACAGGGGACCATCCACCGGGAAAAGGGAGGTTACCTGCAGGTGGACTTTTGAATAAAAAGACTAAAAGTGAAGCTTCAAAACTGCAAACAATACAAAATCTTTGAACACCGAACACCTATTCTAGAAAACAACAATCTAGTTTAGACACATATATACAGACTAGGTAAACAATCTAGTTTACCTATTCTAGTTTATATTTGAAGCTTACAAGATTGTAATACAGACTAGGTGTTGGTTTAATATAACAAGTAATTGGAAATCAAGTGTTGGGTTCTCAATCTCCTTTCAGCGATAAAGGTTAAGAAATGTGAGGTTATTATAAACCAAAAAAAAAAAAAAACACTCGAACTCGAATGAAAAATATGAGTTTGTAAGGGTGCGTTCTTGCAAACTTATAATTTGAAACTTATTTCGGTATTTTTTACATTTTGTAACTTTTTGTTTAGCTTTTCGTCGTAATTTTTGGGATTAATCGTTCATCTCGACTAGATGAATTAGAAAAGTATAAAAGTATGAACCGATATTGAAAAAATTCAAATAAGACACCATTTTAGACAAATAAAATACTTTTTTAGTTTTTAGTATTTTTTTTGCTTTTGGTCATAATTTTGTACTAAAAAATATTGAAAAAATTCAAATAACACGGCATTAGACAAATAAAATACTTTTTTTAGTTTTTAGTGAATTTTTTTTTGCTTTCGGTCATAATTTTGTACTTTTTAAACTCTTCTCGTCGAGATGAACGATTAATCCTAAAAATTTCGATAAAAAGCTAAAAAAAAAAAATACCGAAACAAGTTTTGAATTATAAATTTACAAGAATGCATCCTAAGAGAAAAGTTTCATTTTCACATAGAAGATATAGTAGGCCATGGCTGCAAACCAAAAGTTTGTTGATAACAATAGCCAATTAGTAATTAATGAAGTTGAAAGTTGCTTTCGGTGGAGTTGAGTTGCTTTGCTTAATTGCTTTCAAAGAAGATCCACACACAAAATAAGTACTGAATAAGCAATTGATATATTAGACTTGTGATTTTGCTTACTATTGGCCGTAGATATATCAGCTAGGCAAAAAAAAAAGGGCCCTAAATCCTTCGGCACAACTCCCGTGTTCCATCACCACCCAGTGGCGGCTCTACGTGGTTTTCAGTGGTTCAAGCGAACCCTTTGAATTCAAAAAAAACACACTAAAAATTTCATATTCGTTTTATATAATTGTATTTTTTTTTAATATTTTCGAATAAATCATTCATACATAGTCGAAGTAAGTAAAAAAAAATCACTTAAGGTTGTGAGTAAGTAGGTACCATAGCTCAAATAAACAAAATAAACTAGGTCAAATAAAATTTCATCCAAATGCAAATTAATATGTGTATTTTACACAGAGTTTCGTATACAATATACGTGTGTCTGTAATTTTTTCACCGATGAACTAAAATCCTGGAGCGGCCGCTGCTGACCAAGGATGAACAGATTCAACATTTACCCTTCAACAAATGAACGCAAACACTTCCCCAACAGAAACTATTCATGATCTTTGTTTGATGTAATTAAAAAGGGTCCCTCATTACTTGAAATAATCAAACCTTCCAAACTACACTAATACAAAATAGAGCCCCACGAACCTAAACTGCACCAACCCATAATCCACACAAAGGCTGAAGATTAGCCACGGCATGAAAAACTATGAAGAGTGCTCCCACGTGGTACTTCAGAGCCTTCTACCGCCACATATTCACGCGGGAACCATGAGCACGGATTCTATGGGAATCCGTGAAGGCTTTGGAACACGGTCATGAGCACGATGTGGCGGTGCTCCGCCTAACAGTCGCTCGCGGGGAAAGACTAGGACAAAAAGAAACCAAACAAAACAGAGTACCCAACAAGGGAAAGCACTTGAAGCAGCGCAGGAATTCGCTTATGAGTCGCTGGAGCGGATCCCGTTTTGGCCCGGGTTCCCCCGACCCCGGGCACGTACCGGGTCCCCCCAGCCCTCTTCTTGATCTGAACTCTTATTTTCCGATTATGAAAGCAACATAAATTGCCACTGCCGACTTGTGACTTCTCCTGTTGGACAGGCAGGCTTAAGAACTGGCCCAGAGAGACAGCTGAAGTGGGGAAAGATTGGGAGAAAAAGATGAGAAATAGGAATGAAACAGAGAGGAGGCATTTCATTGGAGTCATGTCTTCTTGGGATGAGCAAAGAGATTTTTGGAGGAAAGTGTAATGTGGTAATGAGTGGACATTGTGTGGGAGTCGTGCTCTAAAAAGAGATTAAGATACAGGTGGCGGGCCGGTGGAGAAGAATCATAATTGTTTAATTAATGAAGTGGGCATGGTGGGTGAGTGGAACACACGTAGCAATAGCACAGAAAGCTTGACTGGTTCCGTTCGGAGGTTAGTGATCCGGTCATTCCGCGTGTTTGTTTTCAAATACGTAATAGATTATAGTTTGATTCTTGGAGTTACGCTTTGAGAAAGAAGTTTCTTGTAAACTCTCTGGTCACGGCACAGCTGGCCTGTCTTTGATCGGATGTGCATTCTGGGCAGGTCGCTTGAGAGGAGATTAGTTTAGGTGCGCTTAAACTAAGATAGGCTAACAACCATAACCATAAAATAAAAAATAAAAAAAAGGTTGAGTGGTTCTGTGATTCAGTGCCGTGGATACCAGGGAGTACTTAAATTATGGTTTGCACCCTGAAGTACAGGTTTCCGTAATTTAGTTCTTAAGTATTAGATTTTAGTCAATATGATACGATTAGAAAATTTTCATCAAGTTCTATTGGGAAAATGCGACTAAATCAATAATCTAGATCCTCTTATGTGACGAACTTTCGTGTGATGTAATGTGAGACATGCAATTTCCGTTAGAGAATCTTTTCTCTCATAAACCAAAAGGTGATATGAAATTTGATAAAAGTATATAGTAAAACCAAAATGAAAAATCGACACATGTAAGGTAAAAGGTAGAACACTTGCCACTAGAGTCGAGAGTGATGTGAAAAAAAGTATATTATCGAAAGCCAAAACGAAAAGACTTAAATCCTTAAGAGAAAAGTGATAGAGAAACCTAAGGTTTTGTTCACTTGAAATTCCCAAATTTTCTCTCTCAACCTGATCTCAAATAAGTTTTTTCTTCATTTAGCTATTCTCTTTTCTCTATCTATCTCTCCCCACTTATTCTCAAAAATTCCTTCCTCAAACCTTTACCGAACAACCCCCGACAACTGCAAAAAATTAAGGATGGTCGAATAATTGTCAATTGAAGAACAAACTGAGAAAATCTAAATTTGAGGGGTTCGCATCAGAAATAACTATACGTCAAGGTGGGTAATGTGTTAAGCCTCTTCTTGCTTTCCTGGGAGCCAGCCATAGACGACATAAACAAAGATGATGCAGGGGTACCACACAAATAATTTGTCATAAAAAGCTACACAAAATAGGCAAGTGGGTAGTTGTCCAAGAATCATAAACCTAAAAAAGTAAAGTAGATTTCAGAGCCGGCCCTAATTTTTAAGGGCTCAAAGCAAAAATTAAAAATAAGGTCTCTTTTGTTGAAGTATAATAAGAGAATAAAAAAGTAGGAGGAACCCTTACAATTCAAAATTTTTTGGAGGCCTAAAGCGGCTGCAACACTTTATTTAGCTCAGAGCCGACTCTGATAGTATTAAATCAGGGATAATAAATGAATATTTGAGCTTGTGTTTTACTCGTTAAAAGCTCGTACGAGATTAGTTTCTTACCTAAACTAGCTGGGCTTGAATATATTTTGAAACTCGGTAAACTACTTAATCAATTTTGAAAAAGCTACTACTTGAGTCGTTCAGCTTACGGTGTGTAATTCAAGTTACTTTGTGAATCGTGATCAACTAAAGCTCATTTGAGATAAGCTCTTTTAGTAACAAACTAATTTGTATTCTTTAAAACTCGTCAAGATTTTAAAACAAACTTGATTAGTTTACTACTCAGCTCGTTCGGATCCTTTATCGACCCTACTTTTGAATAAATCCGACAGAAGTGGGACAAAAAAAAAAAAGAAAGGGTGAGAAGTGAGATGGGTTGCCAGTGGAAATACAAACTAAGATAAGGACAAAAGTAGTGCAAGTTTGCCCAAATTTGGCAAGAAAATGTCAAAATGATGAAACCAAACACAAACAACAATGGTCCAAGTCAAGCCTCCCATATCTGAAGGGTGAGGATTTCCTCCCATTGGTTTGAATCCATGATGCACAGTTGGGTGTCAAAATTGACTGAAATTATCCCAAAACACAGCAGCGTGCAATTATGCCCTATCTCACCGTCTGTCTCGATAATCAGTAGTCCGCATTTCAAAAACATTCCTTGAAAGAGTTCTTATAAAATCCAAACCGTTCCAAACACTTTGCGATGGTGAGATTGCGTGCTACTGCATGCTGCTGTTTTATGCTCATAGCAGCCCACGTTCCCATTACGGGTTGCTGCGGAGCTAATATATTTTGGATTGTGAAGTATAAATTTTTAGATTATCACAAAAATTCGTGAAAGTTTTCTGATGATATTTGCAAAGTAAATTTTTTGCAGAAAGAGGTATGAATAACCAACTCATTCCATAATCAGTTCTCAAACAGCCAAAATTTGAGAATGCAAAATGCAGAATGAGTTTATGAGGCTGCCAAACAGACCCAAAGCAGTCCATCTATTTCTTAGTGAATAGATCTATAAATATGTGAGATGCACTATCACATTGAACTAATAGTGAATATATTTCGTAATTCGTCAAGATAAACCATACCATGGTAACGTATGTCCTGCACATTGTGAATCCATTTATCCGAATATGTCGAATCCGGGCAAACAAAAAAATGTAACAAAACACTAGACATCTTTATCATTTTTGATATATGATCCAATCCGATGCTCATATATACGGTCAAACACACGGACTCATGCCGGATATCGGACAGTCTTCTCTATCCTTCAACTCATGAAGCGTAAACATACAGTTTTTCAAATATTTCAAGCCTGATGTCTGGTGATGATTAAACAACAGCCACATTCAAATCATCAACTTAATGTTACAAAAACAAAAGGGCCATCAATGCTAAAGGCAGTAAAATGGTAAAACTTGCATCGAGCCACCAAGTAACGATAATACAAGATTGAATTCTCATTCGAAAGGTTCTGACACGGTAGAGTATTTTTCATCTACGAATAGAGCATCATCAATCGTCATTTAGGAACTGCCGGGCTAAACAAAAAACTAATTCCTCGTGGTCAAGAAGACTAGATGACAAACAAAAATGAGGAAGAAACCACGAATACAAAATCGCAGTCCTAAAAGGACCATTGACCTCGAGCAAAATATGGCACATGATTGGCCACACTTCAGCTCAAAATTCAGGGCGTGGGCGTTGTTCTCTTGCTCTCTAGCTCCGGTCAATACATAACTGTGACCTCGAAATAATATGCAAAGCTCAATAAAATTCACCTGTTTCTTTGACCAGCTCCAACTCAATCACACTGATGCCGCCATTGGCTTCAACTGGTGTAAAACGATGAGACGTAAAAAGCAAAAATGAGCCCTTGATGTTTGATACATGAGGTCGTCCTAGAGTAGGCTCTCACAAGCCTCAATATCAGGTGCATGAGTGTCCAGTACCCTTTGCCCTGAAGGACTAGAAGCAACAATCCTCTTAACCGCAGCAAATATAGCTTTTTGGAAAAAGTCATCCTCCACCTTCTTCAACACCTCCTTTACCACTTTAAAGTCCATCCCACTAGCCAAAACTAGTTTCCCTAAAATCTCGCCAAAATTATTGGGGGCCTTTGGCAAATCAATCCCTATGTCGTCCAGCATTGATCCATAGAGCAAGCATCCAGTCCCTATGTCCTGACCAGTAAGGACCCGTTTGGAAAACAAGTGCTGGAGGAGATTCACAACTGGTTCCACACGGGGTGGGCTCTTCTCCAGCCCTAGGGCAATGGCTTCTTTCACAACCTCAGGGTGGTAAGCCAGAGAGTTCAATTCCTCCACACACTGTAATGCCTCATTCAACATCAAGACGCTGAAGTATTCCTCCAAAAGGGAAACTGTTTTCCTCCGAAGTTCTTCAGGATTAGCCATCATTTTCTTAGGAGCTGGAGAAGTAGTTGCAATAGGCATAGGTTGAGTAGGGGTGGGGGGCCCAGCTGCTGTCGGGACAGTTCGAGCAGGAGCAGGGGCAGGGGCACCGCTACTGCCTTGCCCTGAAGGACTAGAAGCAACAATCATCTTAACATCATCAAATATAGCTTTTCGGAAAAAGTCATCCTCCACCTTCTTCAACACCTCCGTTACCACTTTAAAGTCCATCCCACTAGCCAAAACTAGTTTCCCTAAAATCTCGCCAAAATTATTGGGGGCCTTTGGCAAATCAATCCCTATGTCGTCCAGCATTGATCCATAGAGCAAGCATCCAGTCCCTATGTCCTGACCAGTAAGGACCCGTTTGGAAAACAAGTGTTGGAGGAGATTCACAACTGGTTCCACACGGGGTGGGCTCTTCTCCAGCCCTAGGGCAATGGCTTCTTTCACAACCTCAGGGTGGTAAGCCAGAGAGTTCAATTCTTCCACACACTGTAATGCCTCATTCAACATCAAGACACTGAAGTATTCCTCCAAAAGGGAAACTGTTTTCCTCCGAAGTTCTTCAGGATTAGCCATCATTTTCTCAAGAGCTTGAGAAGTAGTTGCAATAGGCATAGGTTGAGTAGGGGTGGGGGGCCCAGCTGCTGTCGGGACAGTTCGAGCAGGAGCAAGGGCAGGGGCACCGCCACTGCCTTGCCCTGAAGGACTAGAAGCAACAATCCTCTTAACAGCAGCAAATATAGCTTTTCGGAAAAAGTCATCCTCCACCTTCTTCAACACCTCCGTTACCACTTTAAAGTCCATCCCAACTAGCCAAAACTAGTTTCCCTAAAATCTCGCCAAAATTATTGGGTGCCTTTGGCAAATCAATCCCTATGTCGTCCAGCATTGATCCATAGAGCAAGCATCCAGTCCCTATGTCCTGACCAGTAAGGACCCGTTTGGAAAACAAGTGCTGGAGGAGATTCACAACTGGTTCCACACGGGGTGGGCTCTTCTCCAGCCCTAGGGCAATGGCTTCTTTCACAACCTCAGGGTGGTAAGCCAGAGAGTTCAATTCCTCCAGACACTGTAATGCCTCATTCAACATCAAGACACTGAAGTATTCCTCCAAAAGGGAAACTGTTTTCCTCCGAAGTTCTTCAGGATTAGCCATCATTTTCTCAGGAGCTGGAGAAGTAGTTGCAATAGGCATAGGTTGTGTAGGGGTGGGGGGCCTAGCTGCTGTCGGGACAGGTCGAGCAAGAGCAGGAGCAGGGGCAGGGGCACTGCCACTGCCTTGCAATAGAGCACTGGCGCCACTACTATGCAATAGAGCACTGATGCCACTACTATGCAATAGAGCACTAGCGCTGCCGCCGACTATGCCGCCACTGGGCTGAGGAAGAAATTTGGAGTTCGATGGAGACTTCCCAATCAAGGGCGGTTGGACACCCCTTGGCATTGAGCGGGACCTAGGAACTTCCCAATTGTCATCATCATCAATTCCGAGCATGCCAGGCATTTTCCTGGTTCCGAGCATTCCGGGCATCATACCCCCAAAGCCAGGACGGCTGCCTGGGCTGAGACTCCCCTGTCCACTGGAAGCAATGCTGCGGCTGTTTCTCATGCTTGCCATAGCACCAGGACGCAACCCCATGTTCTTTTCTGCCTCCGAATGGATTTCAGTAATGGTTTTGGCTTTAACCTGCAAAAGTTAAGAGGCAAGATGGTAAAAACTTCAAAAGTTAGTCTCGCCTGCACTGCTTTAGTGGTACTCTTTACATCTTCTGTTTCACCTGTAGTATGGATAAGTCATAATACGTTACCTCTTCACGCCTGGGAATCCAACTATTTGCACGGAGATCAAAAACATCACGAACCATGAACCTAAGTCGTGGAGCCAGCTGGGGATTTGTCGACAATTCTTTCAACCGGCTGAAGTACATATCATTGATACGCCGCGACTTAGGGCTCTCATCAAGTTGTTTGCCAATAGTGTTGAAGAATTGACATATGGCCTCTACATTTTCCTCCTCAGGACAGGACAGGTCTTAGTATCATGCCCCAAAAGCTCCTGTGTCACGTGACAAACAAGGATAAGACAATCTTTCTAGTAGAGGGAGCTAAAGAGGGAGCTCAAGGCAGAACCTGAACTATGTGATGAACAATCTTTTCTGGCACCATCCTTTGCTTCAAAAGCTCCCCAATTAGATGGATATTTCCAAGAGTCCGAATCTTAATTATTCTATCTTTATCTCTACGTTCCAACTCTTGCTCAGGAGCTGTAATCTGCGTTAATTCTTCCCTAATATTGTCCGCACCTTCAAATGCTTCTTGGCAATTATTCAAAAGGACTCGCTTAAACGTGATCTCTTTCCCACCAGGTTCATCAGATGGGAAAGGTGGGAGCTTTTCATCGAGATCCGAACACAGCTGTGCATACATAGGACAAAATGTTGGTTCCAGTACTGCCTTGTCAAAAATCAAGGAGATAACCCCCTGCATTGCAAACAGAATACTCATTAGCCTTCATAAATATGCTGAAAACAACACTACATGAGGAAAAAGGAGGAACCTTCAGAATATCAGCTGTTGTGATCCCAGAATCAATTAGCTGACCCTTGAGAAGATCAAATTTCTCTGGAGTCAGCTTATTCAGTATCCTACATAGCAAAACCACAACAGTTACCATGCATGATAAGGTGAATTGAATTCATTCTTGTTGAAAGAATAAGGTTATACAAAGTGCCAAAGTTTGAAATAACGATATTGATCAATCCTCCAGCTGCAAGCTCCAGTAAACTCAAATTATTTTACATGTAGGTTTCCAAAGCTTGTAATCATTAATTCATTATCAATCGGTTATTCAATCATAGTGGCGCACAACAGACAAATATACCTCACTAACTAAGCTATTTATTTCAACTGTCCTGAAGCCCTACTAGTTGATACCAAACACTCCCAATAACTACGAATGGGTACAAGAATGGTTGCCATAAATAAGAGGAATTTAACTAAACAGCAGCAGTATGACTAAGGTGTCAAAAAGGACATATACTTGGAAGCATCATTGTAATCTTGCAACTGCATGTTATGATTCATCTAAAATAAGTATGAGGAAACACAAGAAACTGTTCTGAAAACCTCATTCCAAGAAAACCTAGCCAAGGCTCCATTCTTCTTGACTTTTTTTATTTAGAACTTTTTTCGGTATTTTTCATTTTTCATACCTTTTTGTTGAGCTTTTCCTCGTAATTTTTAGGATTAATCATTCTTCTCGGTGGGAGAAATCAGAAAAGTATAAAAACATGGACCGATGTTAAAAAAAAGTTTATATAAGACGACACTTTAAACAAAAAGACAGTTGTTTTGTGTTTTTTTCCGTCTTTAGTGGACCTTTTTTTGCTTTGGTCGTAAATTTTTATTTAATAGACTCTTCTTGTCATTGTTGTCAAAACGGATGATTAATCCAAAAAACATCAAGCAAATCTAACAAAAAAAGTCAAAAAAGACAAACAAAACACACAAAGCGAAACAAAAAGTTAAGAAGAATGGAGCCTAAGTAACACTTAACTGATTGCAGTATTGAACCAGTATTTACTAAGGTCTCAAGACTCTCAACATAGACACTCGACCCACATTTAGAATTGGCCATAAAATCTAGCAAGTAATCACACATTTGGATTCGGCTAATTCAATATATATATATATATATATATATATATATATATATATATATATATATAGAATTTCATGATCCGTTATAATTTCTTGAAGCTCACAGACAGTTGCCAAATGGTTTCTGGGACAATTTTCTGGAAATCACACAACAAGATCTGAAGAATAAGTACCCTTTCACTGTCTTCAAGACACAATCCTTCTCAGACAAAGTCCCCTTTCGAGCTGACCATGGAATATCAGCCTTAATTAGAGCAGCAGCAGCTCCGGCCTGCTTCATTGATAAGACATATTTTATACTTGCTCCAAACACTAACTTATAAGAAGAAAATAAATTCATATCTTAAGCATCAAAAGCCAATGTAACCTTAGATACAGAGGTGAATGAATCACACGGTTTACATATCCAACTCAAATCACACCACATATGTAATTGATCTTTAACAAACTGAGAATCAATAGGGTAAAGGATACAACTTTTCCTACTCTCTGCCCATGTAAAAGACTCACATAGAGGAGCTCATCCCTATTGTCACATGTCAAGTCATTACATTTTCAACCCATGTCCCAGAGTTACAGTAAGGTTCATGTTCTTCCAAAAGAGGAGGATACAACTTTTCATACTAAACCCTGTAAGAACACAATGCAAAGAACAGGGACAACAAAGTAAGAGCATGATTTAGATGCAGGAATTGTAACCCCTGATATAATTGGGAAGTTGATCCTCACCTAAACATGAAGGTGATCACTCTGACCTTTCAGTACTCTCCATACAAGTAGACACTTATACACTGATGAAGGATTGCATGTATAATACAGATGTGACTAAACAAACTGTGATACCGAAACCAAATAATGGGAAGAGTTGGACAATAATAAACTATTATTAATCTCTGGGGTCTAAGCACCCATTAACCAAATGATATTCATTAACTCTTACAAGAGTTAACATGACTTGACCCGTCTCTCTCTCTCTCTAACCCATCCCTTGTAACCTAGAAACCTTTCACATTCCGTCGTCACCTGTGGGGGGGGGGGGGGGGGGGGGGGGGGGGGACCTCTTTCTTCCTTTCTCTTTCTTTTAGCATCTCTCCAACTTTTGATTCCCCTTCTTTGACTGTTTCCTTCCCATTTTCGCCTTGTTCTGGTTTTTCGTTTTTCCCATCGGATCTCTTTGCTGGGCTAGATCCGGGTTATGCTTAACGGTGGGGTGGAGAGCAGCGACTGGTGGTGGCGTTCCTGGGCGTTGATTTCCCGTCGGGTCCTTCCATGGCTGGACCTGATTTATGCTTAACGGCAAGGGGTCACATCGCGGCTTCGACAGGGCAGTTTTCTTCTCCGGTTTTTCACCTTCTGGTCTTCTGTGGGTTCGTCTTTTGCCTTGGCTTGTTTGGGGGTTGGTGCGTGCGCGCGAAACCTCTCCGGGTGTATTTCCTGGTCGGTGACGGTGGCAGGCTATTGGTAGCGGGATGTGGATGTTTCAGTGCGTTTGCTCGACGGTGCTCCGTTGGGCTGTTCGGTGTTTGATCAGAGTTTTAGGCTGTTTCTGTTTTGCTGGCTGTAGGTCTCGGTGGTGGGGGAGTTTTGATGCGGTTGGGTGGATGTTGATAGTTAGGGTTATGGTTATATTTTTTTCTGTTTTGTTTTTGCTCTTTTTTGCAGGTTTTTGGGTTTTGTTGTTGGATGATGGTGGAGTGGGTTGGTTCTGTGGCGGGTTGGGAGGGGGGCAGCTTGGCGTGGGGTGAAGGGTTCACGGCTTGGTAGCAGCAAATGAGGCGGTAGTGGTGGTCAAATCACCAGTGGCAGGAGTGGATGCGGCAGCAAGGCGATAACAATGGTGGCGGCAGGCCAAAGGAGGTGGGGTTGCAAGGTTGTCTCTTGGAGCGTTTTTGGGATCGGCAACATACGGAGGGTTCACGGCCATCCTCGAGGTTGCGGCGGCGACAGTGCTTCGGAATTCAGATTTTTGGGTTTAGGCAGGTTTTTCAGGTTTGGGGGTGAATTTGGGTCTTGTTGGTCTTTGACCAACATTTGGGTCTCGGGTACCTATGGAGATTAAGTAATTTTAATTTTCTTGTGTCCTTGTCCTTTTAATCCTGTAATTTTCGAATTCAGTTATTAATAAAAAAATTTGCTGATAAAAAAAAAAAACTCTTACGAGAGTTGAAATTTCAGGTAATAGCAAACTAAATACTTCTTATAAAGGAACATATAGATCCCACATGGAAGTAGAAAAGAAAAAATAAGAGTTGTTCTAAAAATGGGTGACGAATAGAAACCAATCAAATTATCTCAACGACGATTATTTACCCCTTGGTTAAAAGAGATTTGTGCCCTTGCAAACTGCGAATTCAGTTGGCCTTGGCGATTAAACTGACCACCAAACTCTCTATTCTCTCGGATGGTTTCCCAGGATCTCTCCTCTCCAGATGTAGGAACTGGAGCCGATCGACCACGCCAATCACGGCTGTCTGCCTCAGAATAATGAATCTGAGATTGATTTTGTGGCTGCAGGAATGAAATTTGTAACACTAACTGAGCTGGCAAAATCGAAATGATTGAAATCAATCATTTTGCTTATTCGAATGAGTTGGATCAGAGCATCACAAAATGAAAGAACTTACAATGCTTTCTCCACGAACCCAGTTTTGATCTTCACCAAAAAATTCAGCTTCAACTTCTCGTTTGATTTTCAACATATCCTGAGGGATGTAACCAATCTAAAAGAGAATGCACAGAACAATCAGATAAGGAGAAGGATTTAACAACAGAATGGAAAAATAGCCATTATGCAACATAAGACCTAGCGAACATGTTGGACTAAATCACAATCAATAGAACATATGTCCGCCAGAGTAAAGAAAATTTGCCATGAGATTACTCATGTGAAAGATAACAAGAAGAAAGGTAGCAATGCTGCAATAGTATCAGTAATGATTCAATGGACAGAGAAGAACATTAGCTGATTAGCCTGTTCTGGTTCCAGATATCTCATATTCTGATAAGAATGACCATACACCAAATTCGTTTCTTCATGCAATCCATCAAGGGGGAAAAATGGGAAAATAAAGAAGGGTTGCATAAGAAAGTACATGAAAGACGGCAGTGGCATCTTAGTATCATACAAGCTAGAACATCAATGAGAAACGGTCAACTAACTAGTAAGCACACCTTTCCTACAAGTACCAAAGTAGTAACACATACGCATCAAAATCAAAAATTACCTCTCGAAGTTGTAACAGCTGGTCTCGGGTGTACTGAACACGCTCACGACCCTCAGACCAGGAATCTCTAGTCTGCAACAACAAAACTAACAAGAGTCAACAACTTTAATTCTAATTCGTTCATAGAACAAAGAAAAAAAACAAAAAATAACGTAGATTTTAAAAAATATGGAGAGTGCAAAACTAGCACATGTTATTTATCAAGCATCCCCACCTAAACCCAACACTTCATGGAATATCCACATTTACAGCAAATACAAATTTAAGTGCCCTGCCAAGAACTAGGATATTGGATTCTGCAACTCTCCACTTCAATACCGCATCTAGATACATTGTATCATAGTATTGTATCCTTTTTTATAATTCAAATTAGCACATGATAAGCAATATTTCCTTTGTTTCCTTCAGCTCCTCCTAAAGAATTAAAACTAATAGAACTATGCAAGAACCAACAACCTTCCCAAAAAAAAAAAAAAATTGCATCAAACCGACCCGTGATAACTTACTCATAAGCAAACAATCATTAAATAAACCTGAAATCAATAGGCATAAAACTTGATTACTGAGGTACAATCCATCAACATAAACTAACCATGTACTCTTTCAACCCACTGATATACATGTTAGGCCCTGTTGGAATTTGTCTCACAGGTCCGTTAATTAACATCAGAGCTAGGTTTTAAGAGGTTTTTCCCCTTTGTATATTCCGTAGTTGCACTTTGTTTTGTTGTGATCCATATGTTTTGGATCCTTTGTTGACCACTCAACATGCGAGTTGTTGGAATTTGTCCCACATCGGTAAATTAACATCTCCAAAACTAGTATATGAGCCTGGGCAGCCTCTCATCTCATTGCCAATTGGTATTGACTTGGATGCTTTAACAGATCCGTTTCTTAACAGCTCAACTTTTAGAACAATTAGTGATCTAAAACAGTATCACACCATTGGTTTCTAGAATGTCTTAAGTTCGAGACAGTATCACACCATTGGTTTCTAGAATGTCTTAAGTTCGAGTCTTTTTCTTTCCTAAGTGTTCTACAAGTCGGCCGCCCAAGCCAACTACTCCCTGCCTAGGTGCTAGGCGGTGGACCAGTGGTCCAACACCTAGATTAGGCAGCCCACTAGTCCCCGCCTTGGCATTTAGGCGGCTGACTAGGCAGTGTCTAGGCTCTAGGTGGCCCTTTTCCACTCGACTAGTGCCTAGGGACTTTTAGAACATTGCTTTCTTTGCATCATTCCCTCTTCCGATTTTGCTTCTCCCAAAGTTCCACTCAATATCGCCCCATGTATGGATGTTTGCATCTCAATGTGCAAGCAATTTGCACGTGAGTGTGTGTGTAGAATAGTTTGATACACATTGTTAGGTTTGTTTCATAGCAGCTTAAGCTTTTAAGACCATTAGTGATCTAACAATTCTACGGTACTACCCAATGTTTTCCAAATCTCATCAAGGATAATACCAACTACATTTCTTCTTCAATTTGGCACTGACCTGAGAACCGTCCCTGGACCTGACCTGGCCTGACTTGACCAAAGCAGCCCTAACTCCTGGGAGCCGGACAAAACGGATTTAGACGAGTAAGCAACATGGGTAAGTCACACAGGAGATCCACAAGCACTCCCTCGAGAGTGACTTGAACCAACTCCCACCAATAGCACAATCAGTGGCAGCACTGGAAATATTTTCAGGGAAGTCGTATTTAACTATTTAAGTACCATAAATTCTACCAATATCTAATACAAAATAACACAGGTGTAATTTTTAACACAAAAACATTCAGTCTGCACATTTCTTCTGCCCAAAATGTCCGGTGTTGTATTCCCAGACATTTTGTAATTTAATATTTATCACATAAAGTTTAACCACCAAAGGGCACTCTCCTTTCAGTACATGCCATATCGTACCATAACCAAATGAGCCCAAATTCAGTAATCAGAAACCGCGTGAAGCGGAAAACAATACTACACCATAAGTAGTGGAAGAAGAAAAGAAACCCTAGGTCCACCGAATGAGAGAGAGAGAGAGAGAGAGAGAGAGAGAGAGGAAAAGTACCGACCTTGAGAGAGCGAGAAGGAGGGACTCTGCTAACTCGGTTGCCTCCACCACCACCAGGACTCAAGCTCAACACCGTCTGACCAGCCTGCATAATACTACCCTCAATCGCCGCCGCCGATGTTTCCAAATCGGACTAGAGCTAGAGTGAGAGAGAGAAAGAGCGAGAGAGGAAGCGAAGACAAGTGATGCGATTAGCCGTACACGGGGGAGGAAGAAAAAGTAAAGAAACCCGTATGTAATTAGCTGAAAAGCGTGCCCAGCAAACCGAGATAGCTACCATGCCCCAATCTGGTATTGGGGCATCATGCCCCCAAGTTGTACTGTGTTACTAACAGTCCTTAGATCATCAAAATTTCATCTCTACCGTTGAATTGAAAATGGAAGAAACCGGTATAGCCAGTCAAGAAAAACTCCCAATGCTCTTTATAGTTTCCATAACCTCTAAGGGCTTAAATTCACTGATAAAGACAAAAACGAAAAGAGAATTGATATTCACACACCCTTTTTTGTTATCAACACTTTTTTGTTTTTATTTTTTAGTGTTAAAAGTATATGTATTTTTTTTGCTAAAAGACATAAAAGAAAGTGTGGATAACAAAAAAAAAAGAAATATAAATATCAATTTCCAAAACGAAAAAACTCTTCAAGGACTCCAAGAGTGCACCTGCGCCCCCTCAAGGGGAAAAAAACGTGCACCTGCTAATGTTTTTTTTCCCCCTATTTCTTTTCTCCTTTTTTGTTCCTGTTGCAACCAGAATTTTTTCTTCTTATTTTTTTGAAGAGGAAGACACAAGTTTAATAAAATAAAAATAAATACTACGTGCTTTGCTTTATTTGAACGGACTTTTATGGAGTGAACGCTGAAGTCACAAGAAAGAGTTAGGCCCCCTTTGACCTAAATTTTGGTTATCTTCAATCTTTTTGGTTTCTTTTTCTTAATTATTACCCTAAATAGTGGTATATAGTATCATAAAATATCGTAAGCGTAACCATAAAAAACTGTAAAATGGTTTTAAAGATCATTAATTTCACTTGTATTTGACAGACTCAAACATGACCAAATCCCATAAATTGTGAGATGCTATTGAGATTAAAAAGAGATATAGTTTAGGAAGAGTTTGAAGGGAAGTGTGTAAGTGAAAAAAATAAAGATAGAGGGAGAGATTGGTGAGAGATGGGTAACCAAATCCCATAAATTGTGGGATGATTATTAGTATGAATAATATAGATAAATATGCACACACATTTATAATTACAAGTTGAATTAAAAATTTTCTAAACTAATTTTAGTCACGAAAAATTAATCTAGGTTTTGGTTTAATCTAATTACACTTTAAAATAGTTAATCGATTACTATAGACTATTTGATTAAAAATAATTTCTTTATTCGAAAAAAAAAATAGGGCGAAAATCCGGGTCGTTACACATTTGTTGCTCAAACATCGACCGTTATGAGGGTAAGTATAATCAAGTTTTGTGGTATCAATAGCCTTATTCTATGGTAAGCACCGCATTAGTGGCATATGTGTTTACCACGATATATTTAGTGGTAACAACTTCCATATATGGTGGTAAGTATTTTCATATATAGTGTTAAAGCAATACTTTAGATTTGTTGAACCTATGAAATTGGCAGAAAAGTTTAAATATATGGTAGGTGTATCCTTTAGAAAATGTAAGTATTAACAGAAACCTTGGTATGTTCACATTATCAAGTAACATCTGAATGTGATGGTAGTAAAAATCATCAGGTGTCGTGGAACGTCTAACCTTATTCTGTGGTAAATATGGTATTAATATCGAGTAGATATGCATTTGTGTAATATAGTTAATCATCGTCAACCGATACTACTGTTAACTACTATATCTATTAATGACATTGATCACTATCAACTTACATTAATCAATTCATTTTAGCCAATTGTATTAATGCTTATTGAATAAGACACTATCAATGAATAATTAGTGATTACTCTTACATTGCCCAATTATATATATAAATCACTTATTGATCACTATCAACCAACACTACTGTTAACTACTATATCTACTGATGACATTAATCACTATTAACATACATTAACAAATTCATTTTAGCCAATTGTATTAATGCTTATTGAATAAGACATTATGAATCAATAATTAGTGGTTACTTTTACATTATCCAATTATATAAATCACTCATTGATCAACGTCAACCCACACTATAGTTAACATTTATATCTACTACTGACATTGATCACTACGAACATACATTAACCAATTCATTTAACCCCATTGTATTCATGCGTATTGAATAGAGAGACATAATGAATTAATAATTAGTGGTTACTATTACATTGTCCAATTATATAAATCACTCATTAATTAATCAACGTCAACTCACACAATTACTAACTACTATATCTACTAATGATATTGATCACTATCAACTAATTGAAAAGTCTAATATCAATTTAAGATATTAATCGTTAAAATAAATGTTAATTGATTGTAAAAATTAATTTAATTTTTTTCAATACCTAAATCTATTTGAATACTCTAATTAAATTAAATACTTTATCTTAAATCTATAAAAGGTCCTATTAAAAAATTATTTAATATTTGGTAAATTCACTGATTTAATATTTCTCATTTAATAATATTATTATAATTATTGTAGTATGTGTTTAAATATAAATATAAATTTTAAGTTATCAAAAATAATAAATACATATTAACATTTCTCATTCAATATTCATTGATTTAAATATCATAAAATTTATAGCTATTTAAAAATAAATAATTTTATTTTCTTAATATAATTTGGAGATTATTATAATTTCATGGTTTTTATTTTTTGTTTTTCAAAAATTGTTCTAAGAAATATATACACACAATTTAAATTTTTTAACTACATTTATATTTGCACCTCATTTTTTTATGTGTCCATTACACAATAGGTTAGGTGAAAAACAAAATTCAGAGTGGATTTAGTAAAAAGTGGTGTGGTGTTATAAAATCCCAAAAAGTAAGAATTTTTCCGCCTAAATTATGTGACCTGCTACCGGAATGATCAGTCAACCATATTTTGTGGTAAGTATTTCCATAGTTCATGGTAAGTATTCCCATATTTTGTGGTAAGTATTACCATATTTTGTGGTAAGTAAAAGGGGCGGGAAAACAGTAAAATCACCACTTTTTTTTGCAAAACCACCTTACTTTATTACTCCGGTTTTGATCCAATGGCTCAGATTTATTAATTTTTGATCTAATGGCTCAGATTTCATGGGGGCATGATGCCCCAATACCACATTGGGGCATCATAGAAAAATTGCCAGCAAACACAGTCTTACGATAAGCCTGGACTCAAACTTTGAAGCCATGGACGCAAACTATTATTAACTGGTAATCCCTCGGTGTGGTGGCAAAACTTCACATGCTAGTAATTTCAATCAACGAGTAGTTACAGTCTCAAATGGCAAAAATGGGTATTGTCAATATTACGATTAGAGCAGTGGGAGGAAGATCTGTTATCCTAACGTGTAATAAAATAACAAAGAGGAGAGGGATGAAGTAATCAAACTAGACTGTTTACAAAGATGGTTCTCTGAGGTCAAGCCGTAGGAAGATCAGGCTGCATGTATTGAAAGATTCGTTTAATGGCTGTGTTGTTTTGGAGTTCCATTAAACGGTTGGAGCAATATTCATTTAAAGCAATCGAAGAATTGTGGGGCACTTTTATTTCCACGGATGAATCTACTCTAAGGGTATGTTTGGTTGGATGGAATCAAGGTTGGAATGGAATAGTCATTCCAATAACTTACAGCCCCTTTGGATGGAGGGGTGAGAAAGGAGAAGAAAGGGGAGTCTTCTCCATTAATGGTGAGAAAGGAGAAGAGAGGGGAGTGATTTCTCACTGTGCAACCCAAACAACCGTGAGAAATCAAACCCTCCCCGGCGAGAAACTCTCTCCGGCGACCAAGGTCTGTAAACTCCGGCGACCAATATCTGTAAACTCCGCCGAAGCTTTCTCCAGCGACGAGCTAGCAACTCCGGCGACGAGCGAGCAACTCCGGCGTAGCCCGCATGTGAGATCTACTCTCACCCACGCGCCTCACTCGCCTCACTCTCTCCCTTTCTCACGGAATCTCACCACTTTTGGTGAGAAACTGAACTAGGGGTGTGAGGGGTTCCAGTCTCCCACCTTCTCTCACACTTTCTCGCCCTCTGGCCCTTCCAAACGAGGGAGAGAATCAGTTCTCCCTCCGTCCCCTTTCTTTTCTCTCGAAATCGCCTCTTCCAAACAAGCTGTTACTTATTCCAATATTTGGTTCACCATTGAATAATGGAATGATGATTCCAAATGGAATCACTATTCACTTTAGTAAAGGAATTGTCATTACATCCAAAAAACTAAGGAATTGTTATTCCATTTCTTTGTCACACCAAAATCACTAGTGTCACTCCAACATTCACTATTGCCACACCAAAAATTACTATTACCACTCCAAAAAATGCTATTGCCACTCCAAAAATTACTATTGTCACTCCAAAAATTGTTATTGCCACACTATTCCATTGGAGATGAGAATGACTATTCCTAAGCACAACCAAACATGAGAATGAGAATGATTATTCCATTCTCAATTCCTCCAATTCTATTCCATTCTTAATTCCATTTATATTCACATTTCATTTCATCCAACCAAACGAACCCTAAGACTCACTTCGTTTGCGGAAGTCAAAATCTTGGTGGCAACAAAGTGAGTTCAAAGAGATAGATGAATGGATAAATATTGAAATTGAAGGCAAATGGTACAGAGTCAAGGTATTGGAGATGCCTTGTGATCAACCATCAATCATGGAGAATCTAATTCCCGTGGCAATCCCAGATTCTTCTTCTCCTCTGATGGAAGAGGATGAAGATGAAGATGACGATGAGCTGGACGAACACGTGGTAGATACTAAAGTGGGGAACGCGAGGGATGGAGTGAAGAAAGGTGGAAATAATGATAATGATCCAATGGGAGACCAGAACGTAAATTTGCATGGGGATCCCACGAAAGCAAGACAAGGAATAGGTGGAGCTTATGTCTACGAAAATAGCGGAGATAAACGGACAGAATTGGGTGGAGTTACCAATTCAAACAAGGGAGGAGTTGATGGATCCTACAAAATCTTGGGACAGTAAATCAATGGATAGTAGGAATGGGCTTGCTATTGACAAGGAGTATAATGGTTCAACCCAAATGGTGTCAAGGAGGTTGATACTGAGCTTTCGGGCTCAATGTATGTTCAAACCATGGATACTTTTTGTACAACAAGTAAAGGGCTGAATGGTCAACAACTACTATAGGACAATGGGCAGTCGAAGGGAATCAATCTAATGGTGGATCTCAACATTTGTCAAGGAAGGATAGAGGGAAAGAGTGAATCGTTGGAAAGAGGTAAGATGGAGGTTCAATCCAAGATCACTTCGATAAGGGAGGTTAATGTGGACCTGGGGTGTAATTCTCATATAGAGGAGCATATTATTTTCCAATGGGGGTGATAAGCACCCGGAAATGTAATGAGAGGGTGCGCTAGTGTCTAGTTTTAAGATAATTTAACTGTTAATTAGTTGTTTTTAAGCTGTTCTGCTCGTAGAGTATGTTGGTCTGTAATGCAGGGAAAATCACTTAATAAAGGAGCTTTAAGGCTTATGGAAGCCAAACAGCCCGGGCAGAAGGGATCCAGCTAAGCTACGCCAAGGCAGAATCAATCAAGGACAAGGTGTGGCCAAGGCGTGGCCAAGGTGTGGCCAAGGTAGGAAAAGAAGCCAAGGTTCAGAACTGATAAGAGCTCGCTACCGATCGAAGAGAATCCTTCCAATCGGTACCGAGCTGCTTAAACGTTGGTACTAACTGCCTCGCTACCGATCGAAGGTTTTAGCTCCAATCGGTACCGAGATGCTTAGCGCTGGCCCTAACTGGTTCGGTATTGATCGAAGGTTTTTAGTCCAATCGGTACCGAGCCCTTAACTCAGTTATGTAAGGCTTGGCTATGGGTACCGAAGGGCTTAGCGGGGCATCTTCAGAGCATCTTTTGGGATATTCCATGCGCGAAACAGAGGCGGTATAAATACCCCGTTATGTCATTATTGCACGATTTGGACAGAAATGTACCCATAATTTTAGATCTAGCTTAGATTACTTTTCAGCTTTTGAATTGTTCTTGCCTTATTCTTCATTTTCAGCACTTATTTCTTAATTTCCTGTCTTTATTAGTTGTCTTTTGCTACTCTTGCTTTAATTAAAGTTGTTGCTTAGTTCCCGATCTATTGTTTAAGCTAATTTTCTTATAGTCTTGCATTTCAATTATGTTAAGTAGATTTTTGCTTGCTCTTATCTCTCTAGATATGTGTGAGTAGTTTCAAGGGTTAGGTCATGGGATGATTAGCATCCCATGACTTGGGTAAAAATTGCATTTTTCACCAATAAAGTTTTAATCTTTGGATTTGAAAATCGATGTGGGGTTCGGATTTGTTTGGTAAATTACCGAGGTGTTAACTTCTTTGATCACGTGTAGGTGGGAGCTTTGACTACTCACCACACGTGATGCTTAGAGCTCTGTCGCTCGAGGTGTTTACCAAATGAGTTCTAGAGCTAGCTTGATTTTCAAACCATTTCTATCTCTCGGTTTAGGTACCTACAATTGTGTACTTTAAATCGCGTGAATTGGTGAGAAATGTGATTCGGCCCGAGTCATGAGGGCTAATGATTCCTAGACCTAGCCTATCTTTTTCCTAGTTTATTCATTTTCAATTTAGCCTCTTAAATTTCCACCGTTCAAAGTAAAACTCGGTTGGCTACCTAATAGCCGAAAGCCTTGCTTCATCTACAAATCCATCCAAGCCATATAATTATTCCCTTGGGTACGATCCCGGTCTTCCGAATTATTATGCTTCAATTGACGTATTAAGCCCTACGCTTGGGGCGTTATTCTTCTACATCGGAGAAAACGAAGCAGGGGGTGTAGAAGAGGTTGAAGGGATACAAAGGTGAAACTCAAAAGATGGGAGTAGTGCTCCCAACGACAGAGCATCTTTGATGCCATCTTTAAGATGAGAAGCAGAGTTAGAAAATTGGAGAGGAAAATTAAGAAAAAAAAAACCATATTACGGAGATTGAGACTAAGTTTGATAAAGTGAATCGTACAAATAAGAAGGGCCCTTATTCCTCAATATTCTTTAAGGAAGCTCGTACGATGTTGGATATGGCTCCTACTTTGGGTATTGAAGTTAAAGGAGGGAGGAATTATAATCTGAAGAAATTTGTTCAAATGAAAGAGAAAGAACTAAAAGAAAGGATCCATGCTTTAGATGATTTTGAGGAAGAGGATATCTCGGAGGACGATGTTGATTTCGAGGATGATGCTTCTCTCTCTCTGGCGTTTTGATTTCGAGATTGGGTGGGTATGGGTGTTTTGATTTTTCTAATTTTGCTCGGTGATTGCTTCGGTTTAGGTTGTTTCTTTTGGTCGTGGAAATCGATCGATAATAGGAAAAAATAGAGGTGTAGTCCTTTGTGAAGGTCTCGGTGGAATTGTTGTATGTCTGGTTTTTTGGCTTTTCAGGTGATTGATGATGAGAGTTATGCATAGGGTATGAGGATCGTTTGGGTTTTCGGATGTTTTAGTATGAGTTTATGTGGTTTTGTTATGGGTTTCAGTTGGTGTCTTGCCATCTTTTAGGTCTTGGGTGACTTTTTGCCGGTGTGCCCTTGATCCTTTTAATCTTTGTAATCATTTATAAAGATTAATAAATTCTTTTTGCTTAGCAAAAAAATTGGACACAAAAATTTGTAACCTCGATGCAAACTCTTGCAAAAGCATTTCTATAGAAAACACTTAAATTGTGGGGGCACAAATAATGTAACACTAGACACATTGAATTGCACTTAGCCTCTACGAATTACTCTTGGCCGCATCGAATTACTTTTGGCCACATCGAATTACACTTGGCCGCTATGAATTACTCTTGGCACCATCGAATTGATTTTGGCCCCATCAAATTGCACTAGGCCGCATCAAATTGCTCTTGGCCGCTTCAAATTACACTTAACCGCTACAAATTACTTTTGGCTGCATCGAATTGCACTTGGCCGCTTCGAATTGCACTTGGCCGCTTTGAATTGCTCTTGGCCGCTTCAAATTGCACTTGGCCGCATCCAATTCCTCTTGACGGCTATGAATTATGAGTTTAGAGCTACATATAAAAATTTTGTCACGTACTAAATAAGTTCATCCATATTCAAAATTATAAAAAAAATTAGATATATAAGTGTACATTACTTGTATAAGTTTACACGTGTGCAAGTTATAAAATTTTCACTATATTGACACAGAAGATTATACATATTCAAGTTTATATATAAAACTCTCATGAAATATTTATGCTTTAGGTTTGTGAGCTTAATTGACGCGAATACGGTTAGATTTATGCTCGCCTCATTCATTAAACGAGCATAAAATTGAAGCGCTCATATTTAGTTCGTTTAATAGAGGAATCAAACTCGAACGAGCTTTGACTGAATCGAGTCTTGAACAATTTACAAACGATTCAATTCATTTCTTCCTGTGCCTGAGTTCTTGGGGACCCACATGAGTTTGAGGTCAACAAGTGGGTGAGAACCGACGGCACAGACTGGCTGGCTCGAGCTGGAAATTTTAGACAATCTATTAAAACATGTTTCCTACAACATTCATAACTTTGTGTCATTAACTTTGATAGGATCATAAGCTTCACTTCTCAATTCTCTTGGTGCTCGAGCTTAATTCTCGTTCTTACAAATTTTTAGTATTTCGGGATATTTTTAAAAGATGTTTTCACGCTCTCGCTCACACATGCGCATTATGTGACTCAGGCTCTTGTGATGACAATATCCCTACTGGCATTCTCGATTCAATTGAACCCAAACATGAAATATGAGCATGGTACGTTGCTTTTTCTAAGAAAAAAATGAACTCAACAACGATTGTGTTAAGAACATTTCTCCAATAATTGAAGTGATGTGTTTCCAACATATTTTTTTTTTCCAATCCGATCGAAGAAAAAGACACAGACCCAAATGTTTTTCTTCCTAGTAGGAATCGATTATCGCAACAATTCCGTTGGAGGGCTCTGCTAATGAGTCGAATCATAGTAACTCATAAGTGACTTCAATGAAACCATAACATATAGCCTTCTACTACTGTATTCATACAAAATCACCATCATCTGATCTAATCGAAATGTACCCATATGGAAAAATTACGCCGAAAGAGGTATATATATAGGAGAGCGAAAAGACACGATAACTGATGTGGCCAAAACCCGCCTTTTGCGCCATAATTAAGCCGTTCAACGAAGAAAGAACAGAGTCTCCTTTTGGACGAATTCTTTGTGTCCATATTGCCAATGTTGCTATTGTTGGTCTGGTTGTTCAAGCTATAATCATCGTATGCCTAATAAACTTCTTCTGTACTAATGGGACCGTATTCGCTATGTCGACGACTACCCTGGTAAACCCATGCAAGGGAAAGACACGTTCCAGCAAAGGCAACTGCAGCCATGATAATTAACAGCTTGCCCATCACCATGTCTTTCACCAGAGAAGCCCCAGATCCCAAATTTGACGAAACCGTCTGTTGGTCCAAAAGCAACCCAAGAGGGGGGGTGAATTGGGAATCTCAATTATAACGCGGAATTAAAAACTAATTGCAAGATAAAAATAGAGCAAGCCAAATTGCCCCAAGTAAGATTCAAAGATTATAAAATTACGCAAGCAATATAAATATGCAAAGCGAAAATTAAAGAGAGTAGGGAAGAGAGAATCGAACGCAAGGATTTATAGTGGTTCGGTCCGCAACTTCACGGCCTAGTCCACTCTCCAAGTGTCCAACTTGAGATTTGCTGCACTATCTCCAATAGTTACAATCTTCTAGCTTTGCGGGTGCTAGACAACCTTTACAACGAGCAATTATCCCCAATCGCTCCGACTAATTTTGACTTCGGTGCTAGTCACACCTAACCCAACTAGTTTTGACTCCGGTGCTAGTAACACCTAACTCTCAAGTGATTTTCTCTCCAAAATCACTCACAAAAAGATAAATCTCACAAGAGTACGAATAAGGGTGTACAATCCCTTTTTACAATAAACTTCGAGAAACAACACTCAAGCTAGTGTAGATATTCAAGATGTAAGTGTAGGGTTCGACAGATAGAGAGTGGTAAATGCAGATTTTTTTTCTTCAAGCTTTTCTGTCACCTTTCGTCTTCTGACTTTCTTCTATTTAAGCTCAGAGTGAATGATATGAATGAAGGAGGCTCCACTAGCCGTTGGAGCAAATAATGCAATCAATAAATCTTCCATTTGATTGTTTCCTTTCTTCAACTTTGAAACCAAAATTCCACTTCCTCAATGAATCCACAACTAGCCGTTAGAAACCATTTAGGAAGCCATATTCCACTTGACAAGTTCCATAAAATCATGTGACAAATAATTCCATCCATTTGTATCAATTTCTAGCCAATTAAGTTAGGAGAAGATTTGTCCTTAATCTTCCTCCTTTCAATTTATCTTGGCTATTGAAGATAGTGATTTGGTGTAGCAATATTTCTAGTGTACTTCAACCAAATCCTACAAAATAAACATGAATTTAAATGAGTACCAAATATCACAATATTAATTATATTTCGATTCCAATATGTTTTGTTATCATCAAAATCAATAAGGTATTCTATAGAAACCGTTGGGCTAACAATCTCCCCCTTTTTGATGATGACAATCCATTAATGATTTTATTCAAATAAATTCAGAAATATAATTATAACAGAAGAATAAAGATACTCCCCCTGAATTTATGCATCCTTTGCTTGAGCTTTTTCTCCCCCTTTGTCTTTCACAATATTTCTCCCCCTTTGTCATCAACAAAAAGAGCACGGAAAAAATCGAAAGAATCTCTCCTTTTGTCTTTCACAATATTTCTCCCCCTTTGTCATCAACAAAAAGTTGGGGAATCTTTGCACATGATAGTCCACAAAAATCCTTATTTTCTGTAGAGTTTGAAACTCCCTTTCAATCTTTTAAGAAGAACTAAATCTTCATGCTTAGAAAAAAATCCATAAGCTGCCTTCACTTGAAACACTCGGTAAAAATATAAGCACGTTAATAAATAGTAAATTTAAGAAGGATTAATCATGCCATGTTACCGTGTAACATTTAGAACAACTCATTAGGAGATATTCTCACCAAAGCTTTGAATCGGTTGAAAAAAAATTCAATTAGCAAGAATAAATAAACTATAGCTAACTCATCAAAATCAGTACCTTCAAATTGATTAGAACCTTGGCCAACTAAATTGACAGTTAATAATCATACCATACAAGTCTCAGTTGACTCCAATCTGTTTGAGCTCACTCCATTGCAAGAACTCACTTTTCTCGCTGTCTAAAAAACATCTTTAAACATATATGCCTTTGAGCGCACAAAATCTACAAAAAATTCATATGCAGTTCTTTGGTACCCACATTTGCATGGGTCCTTGAGGGTTAGTAACAAGATGCTTAGGAACCCACATCTTTTTCGTTCCAACACAAATATTTTTACGAATAGGACAAGAATATGATAAATGACCATTCATTCCACAATAGTTGCAAGAAGTGTAAGAATGACTAGAAGAAGTTGATTTTACAAAGAAAGTATGATAAAGCTTTTGCTTTTTGATAGGATTAAACCCAATGCCCGCTTTATCAAAAACACATCTTTGTTTTTCGAGAAGTAAATCCAAATTTTCCTTTCCTTTAACAAACTTTGAAAGAGACGTTTTCAAATCCTCAACCTCATTTTTCAAAACATCATTTTCAACTATCAAATCATTTGCAATTTCCTTTTGAGAAGAAACTTCTTCAATTTTTTCTTTGAGGGCATCATTCTCCTTTTTCAATAAATCCTTTTCAGCTAAGAGGGAAAAATTAGTCTTTTTGAGAGACTTATATTTGGAACTCAACTTCTTAAACTCGGAGTGCAATTCCCCAAATGCATCTAACAGTTCATTATAATCAAATTGATCATCAAAAGCATCACTAGAATTTACCTCATCGCCATCATGTGCCATCAAGCATAGGTTCGTGATTTCTTGGTCACTATTTTCTTCGGAACTACTCACATCAATTTCTTTCAATGCTGCAAGCATTGCTCTTCGTTTTTCCTTTTTCATTGACCTCTTGATTTCGGGACATTGTGATTTCAAATGGCCCGGCCTCTTACACTCATAGCATATGATGTCACTTTTCTTGCTATTCGCTCCTTTTGAACCATCTTTTTCAAAAGTTCTTTTCGCCCTTCGTATTTTTCTTTTCATGGACTTTTTGAGCTTTCTTGTGATTACCTCTAGCTCTTCATCACCACTTGATTCGGAGTCATCTTCACTTTCAGTTGATGTACTTGAAGTAGAAATTTTAAAAGCAAGGTCCTTTTTCTTATGACTTCCCTTATCTTCGAAATTCATCGTGATTTCATGAGTCATAAGGGAACCCAAAAGCTCATCCAAGCTATAATTTGTGAGGTCTTGTTTGGCCTCAATGATTGCTGTCACTTTTGGCTCCCATTGCTTTGGTAATGACCTGAGAATCTTTCTCACAAGATCAACATTAGAGTAAGACTTTCCAAGAGATTTCAAGCCATTAATAATATCAGTAAAGCGAGTAAACATGCTAGAGATGGATTCATCAGGCATCATTTTAAACAATTCATACTTATGAACAAGCATGTCTATTTTGGATTCCTTAACCTGACTAGTACCCTCATGCGTAACTTCTAATTTATCCCAAATCTCTTTAGCAGATTCACATGCAGAAACTCTATTAAACTCATTAGGATCTAAAGCACAATATAAAAGATTCATAGCCTTAGCATTCAATTCAATTCCAGTAATATCATTCGCATTCCATTCTTTTTCTTCTTTAGGACTACTACTCCATTAACGGTTTTGGTAGGACGGTGTGGCCCATCAATAATAACTTTCCAACTCTTGTAGTCAGTTTGAATATAAATGCGCATTCTAGCCTTCCAATAATTGTAGTTAGACCCGCTAAATAAAGGAGGTCTATTGCTCGATTGGCCCTCGGGAAGAAAGGTGCCATAAGGGGTTGCCATGGATCTTACCCTAAGACGATTAAGTCAAAAATAACTAGAGCCTTGCTCTGATACCAATTGTTGGTCCAAAAGCAACCCAAGAGGGGGGGATGAATTGGGAATCTCAATTATAACGCGGAATTAAAAACTAATTGCAAGATAAAAATAGAGCAAGCCAAATTGCCCCAAGTAAGATTCAAAGATTATAAAATTACGCAAGCAATATAAATATGCAAAGCGAAAATTAAAGAGAGTAGGGAAGAGAGAATCGAACGCAAGGATTTATAGTGGTTCGGTCCGCAACTTCACGGCCTAGTCCACTCCCCAAGTGTCCAACTTGAGATTTGCTGCACTATCTCCAATAGTTACAATCTTCTAGCTTTGCGGGTGCTAGACAACCTTTACAACGAGCAATTATCCCCAATCGCTCCGACTAATTTTGACTTCGGTGCTAGTCACACCTAACCCAACTAGTTTTGACTCCGGTGCTAGTAACACCTAACTCTCAAGTGATTTTCTCTCCAAAATCACTCACAAAAAGATAAATCTCACAAGAGTACGAATAAGGGTGTACAATCCCTTTTTACAATAAACTTCGAGAAACAACACTCAAGCTAGTGTAGATATTCAAGATGTAAGTGTAGGGTTCGACAGATAGAGAGTGGTAAATGCAGATTTTTTTTCTTCAAGCTTTTCTGTCACCTTTCGTCTTCTGACTTTCTTCTATTTAAGCTCAGGGTGAATGATATGAATGAAGGAGGCTCCACTAGCCGTTGGAGCAAATAATGCAATCAATAAATCTTCCATTTGATTGTTTCCTTTCTTCAACTTTGAAACCAAAATTCCACTTCCTCAATGAATCCACAACTAGCCGTTAGAAACCATTTAGGAAGCCATATTCCACTTGACAAATAATTCCATCCATTTGTATCAATTTCTAGCCAATTAAGTTAGGAGAAGATTTGTCCTTAATCTTCCTCCTTTCAATTTATCTTGGCTATTGAAGATAGTGATTTGGTGTAGCAATATTTCTAGTGTACTTCAACCAAATCCTACAAAATAAACATGAATTTAAATGAGTACCAAATATCACAATATTAATTATATTTCGATTCCAATATGTTTTGTTATCATCAAAATCAATAAGGTATTCTATAGAAACCTTTGGGCTAACACCGTCCTCTCAATCTCCCTGTTGTTCTTGTTGTTGCTGCCATTGTACCACGGATACAAAAGGGTCTGAGACGCAGGGTCAAAGAAGTCCTCCAACCCCCACGAACGATCAAACGTCCATCGTCGTAAATATTCCACTCCGTGACCTTGACTTCGTTGATCGAAGCACACCCTCCGTGGGGCATTGTGGTAACCACAAGAGGGTGGCCAGGAAGTAGAGTATCGATCTTGGACTCTTACGGAAGAGATGATTCGAATGATTCTCTGTCTAGATTTGAGGAGACTATGTGGTATTGAATGAGAATGTAAGCTCGGAACTGAAGAAAACCCTGGACTGGAGACCCGGCTGTGGCGGTTGGAGATGTGCATGGTTGTGGAAAATGGAAGTAGTGACAAAGTAGAAGTCGAGAAAAAGAGCCAAACAAGTACTGCTGGGGAGACTACAGTGACGCAGTGATCAATCTGACGTTGAGGTTACAAGCTGAATTAGACCTCGTTAGTGAAATGGACATAGCTAAAGCTAGCCCAGTGGCATTTAACTCCTAGAGAGAGAGAGAGGTGAAACCGTGAAAGAAACAATTGGAATTATGTGCAACGGTTAGTGAGTTGGATTAACTCCTCTTGTTTCAAAGCCTCTCGGAACAAATGTGGGGAATCCTGTTGAGAATGGCGGCCCGATGGAGCCGCTAGACATTTCGTTGGCTGGGGATTGGCTTTTCGCTCTGCGCAGGGAGGTGAAGGTGTTTGATATATGGGAGACCCCCGCGATCGCCTATCCTCTAGTTCTGCTAACTTATGCCATTCTTGTTTTCCAAGTCTGGGTTTTTCCCATATTGATCTACTGTTTTTCATTTTTGTTTCAGCTCTTTACTTATGGTAGAAGATGAAATTGCAGATGATGCTTTCAGGGGAACTTAAGAAAGTCTGGAGTTTTGTGTGCAGTTTGCTGCATTGCATTTGTTTTTTTGTGGCTAATGTTTGTAATCATCCGGGACTACACTTGATAGTATGCCAACTCTCTCTCTCTCTCTCTCTCTCTCTCTCTCTCTCTCTCAATCATTCGCGACTACGTACACTTGATAGTGTGCCAACTCTCTCTCTCTGTGTATTAATGTGTTGTGTTTGTTGGGCTTTGTGTATTCTTGTGGCACGTATCGTTGGAGATTCTAATGTGTTTGGTCCAATGGTTTGGTCAAGTGAAACTTCAATAATAAGTAAAGGGTTACCCCAATTTGCATGTTCGATTCCTACCACTAATTAAAAAAAAAACTCTTTCAGCCATTGAAAGTTTGTTAATTCAGTTCGCATTTGTTAGTTTTACGTTAAATTTTTTTGAATTATTGATTCGTTTTGACAAAAAAAATTGAAAAGTAAAAAATTATCGCTGAAACCTAATATAAGTCATTTCAGTCATAATTTTCTCAATTTTTCTTGCCGAAACAAATCAATAATTTACACAAATTTAACGCAAAACAATACATGGGCAAAAAATTAAACAAAGACAAAGAAAATCCAAAATTGACTTTTTTGGGAAATTTGGACCAGAAATATCTCAAAAAAACTTAATCGAGGCTCATATAAGCTAGAAAATTTACTCAATGCTCGTTGTGTAAGCTGATTTCAACACACTATTAGCAAAAAAAAATCTTGTGAATTAATTTTCTACTTTTGAATTGCTTATCATTCGTGAAATATATAGATTCTACTACGAGTAGAGTAGATCCCGTAACTCATGACAATGGACATAGAAATTTGGCTTGCTTAATTGTCTTGGCTTTGATCTTGCTAATGATTTGTTTTTCATCCAGGTGATTGGTCCCTTTGAATCTTCTTTGATGATCTCCCACCAATTTTTTAAAATTTATAGTGCAGTTTGGCTTGTACTAGTATCCTACAAACGGGTAATTATTCAGTAGTTTGGAAGTACTGCCACATACGTAATGGTTCATGACCACAAATTTACATGCGCTCTCCATTGGGTTCTACAAGGAAAAAAAACGAAATTTCTAACCGATGTACAATTTGCCCCGCACGAAGAGGCACAACACTAGTACTATATTTCAACTTTCAAGGTCTTTGACTCTTTGGGTTAAATTGACACAATTGCATGAACTGATACAATACGTAATCCATTTAGGGAATGACTTCGGTGTCCCCGGTCATTTTGGGGACACCGTAACTTTTGGCATAACAAAACTATTATAAGCATAACCAAATTCAAGCATAACCAAAACCATTCTAAGTATAACCAAAACCATAAAAAGGCATAACTTGGTTGGTTATGCCTTCGTTGATTTTTGGTTATGCCTTGATTGGTTTTTGGTTATACCTTAGTTATGCCATGTTATGGTTCTATTATATTTGTAATGATTTTTGTTATGCTTGTAAGGGTTCTGTTATACCAAAAATTACGGTGTCCCCAAAATGACCGGGGACACCATAGCATCATCCCGTAATTTAATCTACGTAGGAACTAAAGAGATTAGGAGAATTAGAAGGAAAAAAAAAAAAAGAGAGGAAGCCGAACGAATTGATAAAGTGACTTGCGGCTTTAGATCGAGAAAATAATAGGATGACACTAAATAAGTAGATGATGCTTTAGAATACATGTCTAGATGATGTTATGGTATCTCCGGTCATTTTGAGGACACCGTAATTTTTGACATAACTTCACCATTATAAGTATAACTAAAACTCATTACAAGCATAACAGAACCCAAACAAATAATATCTAAAAAAATCAATCAAGACATAACCAAACCCAACCAAGACATAACAAACAAATTATGTCTTGCTATGGTTCTTTTATGCTTGTAATGAGTTTTAATTATACTCATAATAATTTTGTTATGCCAAAAGTTACAGTGTCCCAAAAATGACCGGAGACACCGAAGTCATTCCCATACATGTATGGATGATGCTAAGTTGGTCCCTTTTTTTATTTTTTATTTTTATACAGTAGTTTGTTAACATCTAAAAGCAGAGATAGCTTCAATCCACTCCACAAAGATACCATTTACAATGAACCATGCACTGCACGTTAAGCATAATAGTAAGCATACTACTGCTAATAAGTGTTCGAAATCCATAAGTAAAGAAGTTGTGATGCATTCCACACAAAATACCATTCAAATGAACCACAGTGTAAGCTAAGTTGGTCTTTTATAGTTTGTTAACATCCAGAAGCAGACATATATCTACAATCAACTCCAC
This sequence comes from Rhododendron mucronatum var. ripense, assembly GCA_019656295.1. Lineage (NCBI taxonomy): Eukaryota > Viridiplantae > Streptophyta > Magnoliopsida > Ericales > Ericaceae > Rhododendron > Rhododendron mucronatum. The sequence continues at coordinate 2,040,278 of BPLT01000061.1, forward strand.
AAAGATACAATTTACAATGAAACCTGCACTAAATAGTAAACATACTACCCTAATAAGCGTTCGAAATCCATACGTAAAGAAACTGTGATCCACTCCACACAAATTCTACCATTCAAAGGGACCTTCCACAGCATTACTGGTATTGTTGTCACAGGTCATCGATACACTGCAAATAGCACAATAGCTGGAAGGTTAATATATAAAGCCCTTAAAAACTTCGGTTTAACGTACGTAACGTATACCCTCCAATTCCTCTGCATATAAATTGCATTGAGTCCAGTCTACGAATCAATTCCTATCACACAGTGCAATTGATAAAGGGAAGTATTCCACTTCACAAACGGAAAGTGTTTGGATTCCTTCAGGTACTCTTTATGGGATGGATCGTCATTCGTCCCATGTAGGCTTGTCAATGGGCCAGATTCGATCTGAATTCGACAAATTCGAATTCGATAAGACTCGAATTCAATCCGGATCCGATAAGACTAAAATCCGATCGTGGTAATCCGAATCTGATCTGAAAACTTTTTTACTTCAAAAATTTTAGCCAAAAAAAAAATTATTTCCCAAAAAAATAATTAAAAATAAAAAAATTAAAATAAAATTACAATTTCTTAAACTTTTTTTTTTCAAAATAAAAAATTTACAGTTTTTTTAAAAAAAAATTAAAAATTAAATTTCAAATCGGATTAATAACGGATTTAATCCGATCCGGTCCGATCCGTATTTGAATTACCAGATTCGGATTCTCAGATTATCGGATCAACGTTATCGGATTTTTCAGATCGGATCCGGATCAGATCTGGTCCATTGACAGGCCTAGTCCCATGGGTCTCTCTAGGGTCCACCATATGAAAAATGCCTAAAAACATTACATATACATTTTGGCACTCACATAGAACATCCACGAAACAGAACAGTTTACTTTTATTGTCAATGACTCAATAATGTGTGACTTTAATTAATCGTGTATGTAACTGGTACTTCATAAAACCAATTATCTGCATTCAGTTAATTACTGAATACAACCTCCGACGCAAATTGTTTGTCCAATTTTTAATTTCTTTGCTGTCCCAAAATGATTGTCCATTCTGAAAACTCAATGTAAGAAAATGTAAAAAAATGTAATATTCTCCACCAGTGGACAAACAATTTGGAACAGAATGTGCATCTCTATGAAGACTTAGTATTTGAATCAAAATAGTAACTAATAACACCTTGAGTGTCCTTGACGCATGAAATCTATGCTTTAACTATTACTATTAGGAAGCAATTTGAAAGCAGAAGGTAGTGGATCATGAAATCCCTGAACCAGTCTTCAAACAGTTCTTAACTTCATGAAATCGGAACTTAGCCATCGCTTCCAAAAACCTCCAAACTGGTTTACTCGTTTTTTTTATAGAAACACCCCTAGATTATTGAATCAGTTTATTATATCTATCTATATGTTTCTTTCTCTAAATAAAAACTATTTAACCGTTCTTATAACTAATTTTCTCTTAATTTAATGGGAAAATGGCCGTCCAGGATGTGTTTTGATAATTAATACACACCAAGGATAAGCTAAGAACATTTGCTAATATTGAAAATATCTTTGGCGGATATTAATTATCAAAACACGTCCTTAGCTGTCATTTTCCCTAATTTAATTAACAAGAAGTCGTTGAGTATTGTTCTCCATGTACCCAATCAGCCCAAATTTAATTGGACCGAAATAGCCCATCCTAACTCAGCCCAATATGTAGAATAACGCAGCCCATTGTTAATATTACAGTTGGAGAAGAAAGCAAGGGCTATAGGAGCCCAAGGTTACTTCTGTTGGTACACGGATTTGCTCTCCAGATAATTAACTAGAGTTCGATTATTTAATTAGGCCACAAGAAACAGAAAGTACTTTTTTGTGAATTTTCGAGTACGGTGTAAATTATTTGCCTTTAACTGAACCAGGTAGGCGAATAATAAGAGTACGCATAAACTGGCGCAGACACCTCTGACCTTTGATTCTTTGGTTAGGCTCCAAGAAAGTGGATTCTTTGGTTAGGCCACAAGAAGTAATTTCTTGTAAATTTCCTAGCCCGGTGTGGATGATATGCCTGTAACCGGACAAAGAAGACGAAAAACTGAAGTGCGTATAAGTTAGCCTGGACACATGGCCGTCGTAAAAAAAAAAAAAAAAAAAGAAAAAAAAGAAAGAAAGCAAGCAGTGAGATTCGAGGACGAAAGAGAGGAGAAGAAGAGGAACACAGAGAGATTGTGAAGGAAATTAATGGATAAGATCTGAATTTACATCTATACCCCCGCACCAGTTCACTCTCCATGGCTGGACTCACCACCAGCACCTTCCCCTTCAAACCCACCTCCACTTTCTCCCTCCTCTCCAGACTCCACAAACCACCACCACTTTCTCTCTCGTTAAATTCTTATTCCAATATCTTTGGACTCCGCCTCTGTTACCGTAAATCCCCCTCCCTCAGAACCTCCATCACCGCCCGGTACGGCGGCGGCGGAGGTTCGTCCCGGGAAGACTATGGGTCGAGGGAAGAGGCCTCCGATGATGACGAGGACGATGTTCTTGATATTTCCTCGATCAGGTAGTGTTATGTTAATATATATGTTGAATTTTGGCTCTGTTTGGAACCCATGGAAAGGAAAGGAAAGGCTAGGAAAATTAAATGAATTTCCCTTCCACTGTTTGGTTGGAAGAGAAAGTGGGAAGAAAATAAGAATTTCAAGGGCAGTGAATAGTAAATTTTTCCTCCCATTTTCCTTCTCTTTTTATTTTCCTTTTCATGGGTTCCAATATCATGGGGTAGAAGTAGAATGAGTACACATTTTCTGAATTAGTTGTGGGGGAATTAAGAGTAGGATATATGGATATTTACCGTATTTTCTTTTGGGTAACAATATATGGGTATTTTCAATTTTGTATCTATTGCCCCTTTTCAGTAGGACCTTTGCTTCTGCACTCAATCCTCATCCTACAATCCCGCTCTTGACTCTCGCAAATTTTAGCAGTTTGGGATGTTTTGGGGAACGCTCGGGCACCCACTCCCGCTCACGCACGCAGACTATATGACTAAGGATGTGAGCATAATGGAATATTTCAGAGGACCATTTGTTTGGTTTTGGTTAGAGTTCTTACAATCGTGATCAGTTATATCTCACGTATATAGGTTATGTATTGTGCATCAATGCAGTTAGGATTTTGAACGAAGAAAAGTAGGGTAACGAGCACATAAATTGAAGTGGGTTTGTAGGTCTGCCCTCTCTGATTCTTTCTGACTTTGATTTGGAGGCATGGTTAGACGATATAACGTCCTTCAGGTTCTCGATTTTGGAGTTCTAGGGGCCAAGTTATTTCAGTGGTAAGACTTTTTGAGAGCAGCCACTTTGCGTATATTACCAAATGTTAGGTTTGTCTTCGGTATTCCCCGCCCGTACCTCCATCTAGTGGGGATTACATGGGTAATGTTATTGTTGGATATACATAGGTTTTATCTGTGGGATAGCTAATAGTAATACTAGTGTATTACTAATTCCATTACTATGAGATTTTTCTTGATGAAGATTAGTCTAATGCGATTATATATCCAAATTGTATTACATGTCCCTTCAGGTTTAGTCTCCTTCTTAAATAGTGGCCTCGCTACTACAACTCTAAAAATCGAGAAACTCAAGGACGCTATGCCGTGAAACTATGCCTCAAATCAAAGCCAGAAAGGAGGGGAGATCTACAAACCCAAATCAATTTTTGTGTTCCTTACCTTGTTTTTCCTCGTTCGAAATCCAAAGCGTTAATCCACAATACATAACCCATACATGCAATATATAACTAATCTCGAATGTAAAAACTGTAACCAAAATCAAATAAATGGTCCTTTGAAATATACAGCTATGGTCATATCCGCGTGCGTCGTGAGTGGTAGGTGGTGTGCGAGGATGAAAGCAACCTCCAAAAACATCCCAAACAGCTAAAATTTGTGATAGCAACGATTGATAATGGGAACACAGAGCGAGGATTGAGAGTGGGAGGACAGATCCACTGAATTGTGCGTCTTACTCTATTCAACAAAAGGGGCAATAGATATCTAATACCCATATGTGGTAAACTTTCTGAGAGCAAACGCTTTTTGTATATATCGCCAAAGGTTAGGTTTATCTCTGGTCTTCCCGCTCATTCCTCCGTCGTGTGGGGATTACATGGGGAGTGTTACTCCCGTCAAACAATAGGACCTAATGTTTGGATCTTTGGTATTGGAGTATTTTTTCTTTTTTTGGTTAGTGTTTTGTATGAGTAGTTAACCTATAGGTATGTAATCAATCCACACATTGTTCCATTCAAATGTGGGAAAGTAATTGTATTCAATTCCATGTTTAATCGGGCCAATCAAACGGGCTAGAATTGAATTGAGAAAGTAGTTATGTTGGTTATTTTGAATCCATCGTGAACTTGAAACCCATTGTTCCATTCAAAGGCGGTAAATTAGTTGAATCCATCATGAACTTGAAATTGCTATTGAAGCGTTTGTCAATGTGGTGATTTGAAATAGGTCTGCTACGGTGAGACTAATTGATCAGAAGCAGAATATGGTTAGTACATAACTTCTTGTGTTTATTCATAAGTTGGTGTTTGAAGTGACTGATTTGAAATGCACTTTTCATTTCTGTGCTGAGATTTGTTGCAATTGTAGGTGGGGGTGGTATCTAAAAATGAAGCTATTCAAATGGCTGAAGATGCTGAACTTGACCTGGTAATGTCCTTTTACCTCTGGTGGAAAGGAAATTTTGTGTTATTGTTACCCTACTAAACAAATATTTTGTACCTGAATAATCTTTCGAGGAACCACCTAAATGTGATGGTGTAAAGTTGGTCATGGTGCCACATATTCTTATTTCCATCATGGTGGTTTGCTCCATTTAGTTATGTGAACATTTGAAAATTGTTCAACATTGCCACGTATTAGGCGGAGAGGAGGTGGAAGTTGACAGACAGTTTGGGTACACTTTAGAGCTATATACTACTCAGTTCTTTGTTGTCTAGAAGTGATTAAAAACTCTGATATTTTTGGAGATCGATGTTTTTATGCAACACATCATACATGCTTGGGATTGTCTACTAATTCTGCAGCTTTTTTAAAATCATTATGAAATTGTCTTTCTTGTGTCATATAGTTTTTGCCTTCTGAGCATCTCATGGGACACTATGGTAGCATTTATTTTGATCTGAATTCCTTTGCTTCAATTGCAGGTAATATTATCGCCAGATGCAATTCCCCCAGTTGTCAAAATAATGAATTACAGGTCTGATATGAATTTAGATGTCATGTCTTATATATGTTATTTTGTTTTTGGTAAGGTAGATCCACTTTGATGCTCCTAGGTGAATTTGATTTTAATTGCTCGAGGAGTACATACTATTAGTGTGGGCCAATCTTCAGAGTATGTTGTGTACTATGTATAGGGATTATATTATCTGCAGCATATTATTGTAAGCTTTTGATTGACTTCGCCTCTACTTTAGACTACCATTTTGGACAACTTCTTTTGAGCAAATGCATTGTAAAACAAATATTAAACCTTAGGCATGGCGTGAGACACGTCTCTTAAAATTAGAGTATCCAAGTTGGTGTCCAACAGATGTTTCATTTTTGTTTATCTATTTTGTGAGTGGTGCAATTAAGGCATATTGATCGACTTCTCTTGCAGTAAATATAAATACGAACTGCAAAAGAAGAAAAGAGTGCAGCAGAAGAAAAGCAGTGGTGAATGTCGCTTCTGTTTCTGGTTTGCTGTTTTTCGCTTTGATGTTTATTGGAAAAGATACTGACAAAATTGTGCACCTGCATGACAGCTAACCGTATGAATTTGAAGGAGCTGAAGATGGGGTAGTTATTTTGTTCTTTGACTCTCAATTTCACTTGTAATCTCTTGTTATAATTTCACTTGATCCTGCATGTTAAATCTCAGCGACATAATGTTGTCTCGTATAACTTTAAATTACTGTTTTGCGTTTGTGTAGTTATTTGGAGTACACAAGAGGAGCGGATCATACACCTCAGCCTTGTCATTTTCTAGTATTTATTTGTTACTATTAATAATTTATTGGTGTTGACAAAGGAGACAGCTTCTCTCAAGTTGGCTATTGATAAGAACCACGTAAAAAATCAAGTTGATTGGATACCTGAATGAAGCACATTTATCTGCTAAAAAAAGGTTCTTGAAGTTATCGTTCAGTGTGGTCAATTCATTTTTTGCTAGTAAATCTGCTATGTTCGGGTATCAATCAGTGTCCAATTGACTTTATTTTCTGCATGGATGTTCTTAATAACTGATTCTACAATATGAACGAATCTGATTATTGAAGTAGGTCCGAAATGGGTGGAAAATGGCAGGACTGCATCCTTTTTGCGGGAATTTCACATGTTTCCTTTTGTGGGATTTTCACATGTACTTTACTGAATTTCTTGGCCTCTAAGCTGATGAGGTAGTGTCCCAATGTGCGTAGACCAGTTGAACAAAGTAATAGCAACAAGAGAGGGTACCAAGGGACATCTCTTTCTTGTTTTCCTATTGCATGAAAGAAAAAGAATAGGAAAATCATCTCTCTTTGGCAGTTGTTGTGGTTGTGTTTAAGTCTGTCAGATTGTGAGTATTTCTATTTGAATTTATAGATTTTTTGTTTCAGTAATCATCGTTTTATATGAGGTCACTGGGGTGTGAATATGGGGTATTTCACGTGTACTAGTTTGAATCCGACAAGGTGACAATGACTTGGTCAACTTGTCACTGGGGTTTGAATATGGGGTATTTCACTGGGGTGTGAATATGGGGTAATATGCGAATCTAGCATAGATAAGTTCATTCGAGTGCTCTGATTGAGCATAAAGACATTCAAGTCCTATACCAAGCAATGACTTGGTCAACTTATCATTGTTTTGGATCTGATTACTATTTATTTTTCTTTTCTTGTTTTAATCAGTTCTATTCAATCTGTTGACAGTTACAACATCGATGTGCATGATTATGCGGTGAGATTAAAAGCTGCAAATAAGTTTCTGAAAGAGGGCGACAAGGTTGTTTGTGGTGTCAATATATATCTGTCCATGGAGACAAAATACGAGAGATGATACATCCATTTTCCTGTGCTGACATCTAGTCAATTTCTGCAGGTCAAGGTTATGGTGAACTTGAAGGGCCGTGAAAATCAGTTTAGGAAGAATGCTGTTGAGCTGCTTAAACGCTTTCAGAATGACGTTGGGGAGGTACTCGATTCTATTTCGCTTTGATATTTAAACGGATTCAGTTTAGAAATAACATTATCCCTTTTTCTTTTTCTTTTTTATAGATTTTTTAACCTTCAATGTAAGATTTGGAAATTTGTATTGTCTTGGTTGGGAATTTATAATGGTTGGATTGAAGTGTAAAGAAATTCGAGGATCTGAGTTTACTTTCTTCCCCTTCCCCAATGTGAATCATTAGTCAATGACCCTTCTGCCCAGTAGAATAAAAATGTGTGCTATTTACTGTTTGGTCTCTCTCTGAACTGCTGCTAAATGTCACACTTGGTCTTTCTGAGCATTTTTGTGGATATTAGTTGATCAGTTACGGGTCATGCAAGAGTATTTCCATGTGTATGGAAATCAAAGAATCTCCACCTTTACCAATCCCCTCTTTCTTTGTGGTATTTAGATGCAAAAGAAAAAAAAACACTAACTGGATGTAGAGTTTACAGGAATTACTTAGTGGCCCCCTCTGAGATCTTGATTATGCTCCTTTGAGAAATATTAGCGAAATAACGTTGAAGTAATTTCAACATAGAAAATCAGTTGTTTGCAGGGTAAGCGGAGCGGCTCATCCAATTCCTACCTGATGTGTTTTACCTCTTCCCATGGTGTTTGAGGGTCACAGTTTGATTTTCAATGTAACAATTCTTTATTAGAAGATTCTCAAATGTGTTGTTGCGGTCAGGTCTAATCTCCATTGGTTATCTGGTTCATGGGCAATCCAATACGGAGGCCTATTTTGGTTGCTGCTGTCAGAATCAATTCTCGAGAGTACTAATCATTTTCGAAAGACACTCAATCCATTATTGTGCGGAAATTGTTTTGGAGAGTTCGAAGACATAATTATAATGCTTCTTAAAGTTGAGTGGTTCTTTTAAAAAATAGTTTGACACTTTGACACCATCAGCCAAACTAGTTCTCTCTCTCTCTCTCTCTCTCTCTCTCTCTCTCTCTCTCTTTGGCACATGATAGAAGAGTTCCTAATCCCAATCCAATCCCTTATAGAGGTTCAACTTACTCTCTGTAGGATTTAATCCCACAACCTTACTGCAGCTACATAACTGGTGGGCTGAATGATCTGGTTGGTTGACCAAGCAATTTCTCTGAGTCCTCTGCAAAACTGATTATGCCAACAAGGAAATGGGGTCGGATCCAAAAAAAAAAAAACAAGGAAATGGGGCCTGGTTCTTTGCCTTGTGTTTTTCCATCTGTTATCTATGAAAAGGATCAATATACCCTTCCCATTGAAAAGTGATTACATGGGTTACTGCCTTACTGGTTGTAGTTTTGGTGGATTTTTCCTTTCGTAATGTCTGATCCCAACTTGTTCTTTTGCCGTAATTTGCAGCTTGCAACCCAGGAGACCATGAACTTACAAGATAAGAATATGTATATGGTTTTGGTTCCTAATAAAGCTGCTGCACAGAGGGCTCAAGTTCTGCAGAAGGAAAAGGAAAAAGAAGCAGCGAAAGAGGTTTCAGCTGGTGTCGGAATGCAGTAATCTTCCCTTTTCAAAGGTCAAACAGTCGGCATATAGAGTTAGTTTGCGTTCATCTCCAAACCAGATACTCCTCAAAATCTTGTATAGCATTAGTGTACTATATAACTTGTACAATTCTTTGTTGGGTTAAAATGTAAAAGAACAGGTTTTCAGGTCTAGATGTTGTAGCGTCTGCTAGCCTGCTATGGGTTCCAGTTTCTTAGATGAACTAGAATCCACGTACTGATCAACTTCTTGTCATTATTGGCAGAAATCTCATTTGTTTTCTATTTCATTTTTTCCCCTCTTATCCTTAAAACCAGCCCGTGTTTGGATCAAGGTTTCGTAGAAGGGGGTAAGGATGTACGAAGAGAAACGAAAATGACACGGAACCGACGAAGTAAATATAGCTTATTCACGTCTCTCTCTCTCTCTCTCTCTCTCTCTCTCTCTTATTCTCGAGCTTTTCCTTCCTTGCCGTAAGGCGTAAACCCTCTACAAATCCAAACGCCACACCTTCGGTGATGGAAACGTTGGATTGAGCCTTGGACCTGTGGAACTGCTTGTGCTTGTGTTATGTACTTATATGTTGTGTCAGGTTTGGTGTGCTTGCGCTATACGCTTTATGCCTAACATACATGTACTGTTGGGATGGGGAATGCTGTCAGCAGGTCCGGTGCGGTGATGGCGCAACATCCAGAGAGAGAGAGAGAGAGAGAGAGAGAGAGAGATGGATGATGGGGAAGTACCAACTTAGGAGGCCAGAAAGTCTGGTATTGCCTGTGTTTGAAGGCTCTTGCATCTCAAGCATTCGATCTGTTTCTCGTATTTCTCTTCCTGCTGAATACAACTCTGAAAGCAAAGGGATATTTTTGCTTTGTGGGATATTATTATTCCATGTGGTTGGTGGGACTTTGGAATCAGACCTGTGTTGAGGGGAAAGCTACATTTTGTTACATGATCGCATTCCAGACTTTGGTAATTATGTGGTATCAGGTGCCTGTCCAAACCAACGTTTAAAGTTGTGTTTGGGACCTTCGGGTAGTGGAAGAAAAATAAATAAATAAATAAATAATAGGTTAAAAACTGCAAAAGAAAAAATGGATCCAATAAAACATGTATACTTTTTTGGTAGCGTTAGAAATATGTATATTTTTTTTGAACCCGTCTATCAGGATTGATGGGTTCCTTACCGATGGGCACGCGGGGTCCATTCCGGATTCTTCGTGGATGATCTGAGCCGTTTAATAATTTTTTTTAAAAAAGCGAGTGAGCTCTGTAAAAAATTAGCTCAATCCGATATCTGTAGGTGGATCCAATCTTCCATTTTTCATTCGTATGACAGAATCCTAAAATCGTTTTCATTTTGCTTAAGAGTTGAAAATTGATAGACAAAAGTACATAATCTCACTTGATCTTTCAATCCTAATCTTTGGACAATAGTCCAGGGAAATGCTGAATCAATGGCAGAATAAAGAGTGATCACCTTTCTAAATCTAGGATTAGGTGGTAAACATGCAATCATGTTTAAGGTGAATGGGCAAACCAGATCTTATAGTTCATGATTATAGTTAGGGGAAAGACTACAATACACATCTTTTATTTGGGCGTGTATCATATGCACTCCCCAAAACGTTATGAATTGTAGAAAAAATGTTACGAATCGAGTTGTTAAAAAATTATGAATCGTATAAAGGTACGAGATACACCAAAATGTTATGAATCATAATGAAAATGTTACGAATCATACTGCTAAAAGGTTATGAATTCTAGAACAAAAGTTACGAAACATACTAAAATGTATGAATGAACCTTACAATAGGTGCATATAGTACACAATTTTAAAGGGTGTGTATTATAGACTTCCCCCGTTAGTTAATTAGGCAAATAACTAATCATTTACTCCTACAATTAACAGTTACAACCAAAGAGCTTGTAGCCTAATGGTATTTTCTGGTCCTTCCTTGTGAGAGGCCAGGATTCGAGCTCCGTTAGGAACCATTTCGGTTTCAGGACTATGGACAGTCTTTGAACCCTATATGAGAACTAACTTACTATAAAAGAAGTGAGGGCCGGCCCAACAACAATGTGGGGCACTTTCAAGATTCTCAAAACAAATTGAGAAACTAAGAGGTCATGAGAATGAGATAATTAGTTCGTGCCAAATTTCGATTCTATCTCCATTATGTCATTTTCTTACTATGAGATTGTCTAAGAAAACGTTATCTGTCTAAAACGAATGGAGCATTAGTTAACAATGATAACTGTTAGACTTAACGACCTGCACTTGCTTACGGGATATAGGGGCGGATATACTATCACACCAGATAATACTCCGAACTACTTATATCCGGTGTTTGCTATCCTGATATAGAAGGGGATAATATCCCTTCAGATTGTATATCCGGCTAGAGGCGGATATAGTAACACCACTTGCCCCCTATCCTTACTATATCCGTCTTCATATCCGGCTATGTAATTATGAAAATGGCATATTTTCTTCTAATTTCATACCCACCTACTTAGATCTATCTCAAAACAAAGTATACTTATTTCATCTTCCATAAATTACGCAAACAAACCATCTAAAACATATTTCCCTTGTATATATATATCCAGTCTTTTATCGCATCTTTCCTCATATTATATTCACCCAAAACTAATCTGGTCGGCAAACCACCCATAATTGTACATTCAAGCATATATGTTAGTATTGTTTTATTTACATAACCCCATAATGTTGGCAAAGGAAGCTTGACTAATGTTCCTTTTGACCAAATGGAAAAAGAAACAAACAAAAGCTAGGGTAGAGTAAGACCATGGTCCTAACCCAAGTCGGCAAGTCCTAATACAAGGACCTTTCTGGCTAATCAACCAATATTTTGAGGGAAAAATTACACAAATGACCAAGTACATGTACGCAAGGAGAGAGAGAGAGAGACACACACAAATAAACAAGTACATGTACGCAAGGGGGGGGGGGGGGGGGGGGGGGGGGGGGGGGGAGAGAGAGAGAGAGAGAGAGAGAGAGAGAGAGAGAGAGAGTGAGTGAGTGAGTTTGCAGGTAGTTGAGATAGACGAAGCTTAACTTCAAGGCAATGGGGACTATGCAACCAACACCATCCCCCAACCCATAACGTGGACACATTAGGTGGGTGCTAGAGACTAAGTTACCACCCTCAAGTTCTAACCCCCTTCACTTTCATTCCTTAAAAAGAATCCCCAGACTCCCCAACACCACCCTCAGCCCCCCATTTTCACCACCACCATCACCCTGCCTTCCCCAACTGCACCCCGCTACCATGGAAGCCGGAGCTGGACTTGTCGCTGGATCCCACAACCGTAACGAGCTTGTTGTCATCCATGGCCATGAAGAGGTAAACGCGATATACATGATAGCTTCATATAAGATCATCACTATTATAAAAGAACAACCTTCTTCGGTATGAACGACAATTTTGAATGGCAAATGCAAGAAGTTAGAGTAAAATCGTAGTTGAAATAGTCAGTTATTTGTTTTCTTTCTCATCTCTTGCAACGGTGCATGCGCTCCAGACGCTAGTATGTACATCTATACACCTACAAAAGAAAACAAGTTTTCTTGGACTAAGGTGTTTGGTTTTGGTTTTTGCAGCCTAAACAATTGAAGGACTTGAATGGTCAAGTGTGTGAGATATGCGGGGATGAAGTAGGGCTCACGGTGGACGGAGACTTGTTTGTGGCCTGCAATGAGTGTGGCTTTCCGGTGTGTCGGCCGTGCTACGAGTATGAGAGAAGAGAAGGGAGCCAACTGTGTCCCCAGTGCAGGACCAGATACAAACGTCTCAAAGGTGGAGTCATGATATACGAACAGAAAAATCAAACGAACAAACAAATACAGGATGATGTGTCGGGTTTGAGTCGTATCATTTCAAACGAAAAGATTCATTAAGATTGTCAAATATTACGGGGAAAAAATTTGACAAATTCACATCTCTCTTGCCATCATTGCCGAGTATTATGTACGAAAATATCTAAAGAAAAGCATTTTCCAAAGAAATAACTAGGCTTCATGGTTGCAGCAATATGATTAGAATTGCAGATGAAAACCCAGCATTCGACAGTCACTTTTACCAGTTAAAATAGCTGCAGAAGTAAAGAGTTTAGTACTAAAACTAGAATTTGATTCTTGTTTCCTGAAAAAAATGAAGGGAGCCCAAGAGTGGATGGAGACGAAGATGAAGAAGACGTGGACGACATCGAACACGAATTCAAAATTGACAACGATGGACAAAACAAGAACAATCATCTTGCAGAAGCCATGCTTCATGGCAAAATGAGCTATGGAAGAGGCCCAGAAGATGATGAAAATACCCAATACCCACCTGTTATATCCGGTGGGCGTTCTCGTCCGGTAAGCAAAAATGGCAAGAGATATATTCTACGTCCCGAAAAGATGAACTCTCAGCGACACGTTTATGTTTCAAGATTTATGCGTTTTCAGATTTCACCGCATAGTGTGGTTTGGAGTCCATTAGGACTTTTGGGAAGCAAATACTCTGTTTCATAAAGAATTTATTTCATGCTTTAATTTGGATCTTATAGAAATTCATGTAACGCATGCAGGTTAGTGGTGAGTTTCCAATATCAACTCATGCTCATGGAGATCAGCATTCTTCGCTGCATAAACGCGTGTATCCGTATCCAGTCTCCGAGCCTGGTACGTTTCCACATCACCATCTCAGTTGCTTTAGTGAAAACACATCCTAAAAGGCGAAAAAATGTTTCCGATTGCACTTTCATACACACATATAGACATATGTGTGACTTCCTCAAAGGCGAAAACATAACTCTGTTACAATTCAATATACAAAAACGAACATTTGTGTATCGATATGTACTTATTCGTCTTTGTGTTTTGCATGACATGATATATAAATTAGGAAGTGCAAGATGGGATGACAGGAAGGAGGGAGGGTGGAAGGAGCGGATGGATGACTGGAAACTTCAGCAAGGCAATCTGGGGCAGGAAATCGAAGACTCTGCTGACCCTGACATGGCCATGTATGTGCCAATATGTATATTAAAACAGTTGATTTCCTATATATTGTTCGGCTTGTTTCCTACTAGAACTCTGATCGGTACCCTTTAAGCTTTTTTCCTTTCGGTTTTGATTTTCCATGTTTTTTCGTAGCCAAAAAAATAACAAAAAAGAGAACTCAAAAGTTTGAAAATACTAGCACATTTCATGCAGGTTTCAAAGCTCAAAACAACTTCTCTGGTGTTCCAGAAAAGTGGCTTATTTTCAGGAAATATTACTGGAAATTCGTTTTTGAACACCACATAGACTCACTTTGGGCACAACTGCTACTTAATTTATACTTACTGTTATGTGCATGAACAAATGCAGTGTTGATGAAGCAAGGCAGCCACTCTCAAGGAAAGTACCAATTGCATCCAGCAAAGTCAACCCTTACCGGATGGTGATAGTGACTCGACTTCTAGTTCTGGCAGTTTTCCTCCGGTACAGACTCTTGAACCCCGTGCACGATGCCTTTGGCCTCTGGCTTACTTCTGTCATCTGTGAGATCTGGTTCGCTATCTCATGGATTCTTGATCAGTTTCCCAAATGGTTCCCGATTGACCGCGAGACTTATCTTGATCGCCTTTCTCTCAGGTTAAAAACACTTCTGCCCCTAAACACTTTCATCAACATTAGCTAAATAGCAACAAGTTGATTTTTGTTTAACTACATGCAAGTATCAAAATTCCATTTCTGTTAAATTAGAAAAGGAAACCTTTGAGTAACATTTTGAAAACTATGCCAAAACAAAAAAAAAATGTCAAAAGAATTCCTGACTGTATGAATATGTCAATGTTCCTGTAAAACTCGACAAGTTTTTTTTTGAAACGTAAATCTTGACAAGTTCCCATGTTTTTCGATATGTGTTGGTGGACAGGATTCTGCTAACGTTTTGTTTCGTTCTCCCACGAAATAGAAAACTTTCGGCCTTCCCAATGGAAATGAAATGAAATTTTGTTCCTATGCTACGTGGTCTCCAAACATAACACTATAAGGCCAATTTATTCTATAAAAAAAAGAACCTGAATTTATTTTGTGATCGTACAGAGTAATAGAGAATATATCTGAACTGCAGGTATGAGAAGGAAGGGGAACCGAATTTACTTGCTCCAGTAGATATTTTTGTCAGTACAGTGGATCCCATGAAAGAACCTCCTCTTGTTACCGCAAACACGATTCTGTCGATCTTAGCAGTTGACTACCCTGTTGACAAAATCTCGTGCTACATCTCTGATGATGGTGCATCAATGCTTACTTTTGAAGCATTGTCCGAAACTGCAGAATTTGCCCGAAAATGGGTTCCATTCTGTAAGAAATTTGAAATAGAGCCAAGAGCACCGGAGATGTACTTCTCTCTCAAAATTGATTATCTCAAGGATAAAGTCCAGCCTACATTCGTCAAGGAGAGGAGAGCAATGAAGGTCTGAATCTTGAGTCTGTGTGGAATGGTTTTCCTTTCTTCTTTTTCGTTTTTGTTGTCCATGTTTTCGACAAACAAAGAAAGAAAGTTCAAAGCCAAACAACCAGTTTGACACAATTTCAACACAGTTACATAGATTTAAAAAATTGTTTTGCATGAAAAGTGGATTGTTTCAGAAACTAATTTCCTCAAATGACTTACTGAAAGAAATAGAGAAGCAAGGTTTCCGTGGTTTCCGGTAAATGAGAACGAAAACTACGACAAACATCTGTTATCATCTTGATTTGTCAGTTTATAAACTGAAAATGTTGGAATAAAAGTTCAATACACTGCCATGCTTGACAGAGAGAATACGAAGAATTTAAGGTTCGAGTTAATGCACTTGTTGCAAAAGCCGTAAAGGTTCCCCCAGAAGGGTGGATCATGCAAGATGGTACACCATGGCCAGGAAACAATACTAAAGATCATCCGGGTATGATTCAAGTCTTTTTGGGTCATAGTGGGGGACTTGATGCAGAAGGGAAAGAGCTTCCACGACTTGTCTATGTATCGCGTGAGAAGAGGCCAGGTTTCCAACATCACAAGAAAGCCGGTGCCATGAATGCCCTGGTAAGAGAGAAAACTCTTTTCCTGTTATTCATTCTTCTGTTAATCCCTCAACAAGAAACAAAATTATGTTTCGCTTCCATTGAAACAGCCGATACATTTCTGTTTCCTAGGATACCAAGATGAAACATCAGTGGAATCCCATACTTCCAACGCTAGCACCAGCGCATACTAAAATGCACAGAACCGTGTTGGAATTTTCTGATATATATCAAAACGTTGAGTCGTTTGGCTATCTATCATAATTACCCAACAATGACGTTTTCATACATCCCCAAAGCCTTTTAATATTTCCATTACGTTCTGGATAAGTTTTCGAAATGTTTCAGAAAAATTAAAACATTGTTCCCTTACTGTTTCTTTTTCTAGCTAACTGAAACAACATACCGAACGAAAATTTCATCCTTGTCTGTCTGCTACAGAAACAAATTGGAACTCAAGTAAAAGTATGAAGTACAATATTAACTAGTGACTCTTACCTGCAGATTCGTGTCTCTGGAGTGCTCACCAATGCTCCATTCATGCTGAACTTGGATTGTGACCATTACATAAATAACAGCAAGGCCGTGAGAGAGGCAATGTGTTTCTTGATGGACCCACAGATTGGGAAAAAGGTCTGCTATGTTCAGTTCCCTCAACGGTTTGATGGCATTGATAGGAATGATCGATATGCCAACAGAAACACTGTCTTCTTTGATGTAAGTTCCAGCAAGAAATGCCACTAAATATCATCTAATGTCATTTTGCTCAGATTAAAGCATAAACTAGAATATATTTCTTATTTTCTGTTCCTTTCACTTATTTAATTATTTCTTTTGTGGCAGATTAACATGAAAGGTCTAGATGGAATCCAGGGTCCTGTGTATGTGGGCACAGGATGTGTCTTCAGAAGACAGGCATTATATGGTTATGAGCCTCCAAAGGGTCCAAAGCGCCCAAAGATGGTAAGCTGCGACTGCTGCCCATGTTTTGGACGCCGTAAAAACCTTCCAAAATATGCTAAACGTGGAGCAAACGACGATGGCGCAAGCATTCAAGGTTTTTACATTCTTTACCATCATAATATCTGTACTGGATCGCTTCCCTAAATGAGTTTCTTCTGCCTCATCAACTAAACTGGACTTATATTTGTCCCGTGACCAGGATTTGATGATGACAAGGAACTATTCATGTCGCATATGAACTTTGAAAAGAAGTTCGGGCAGTCAGCAATATTTGTAACCTCTACCTTAATGATTGAAGGAGGGGTCCCTCCTTCCTCGAGCCCAGCAGCCCTGCTGAAAGAAGCCATTCATGTAATCAGCTGTGGATATGAAGACAAAACTGAATGGGGTTTGGAGGTAATATCACATTATTAATGACAGAAACCTGGAACTTGATTCCATCGGCAATATATTCCTCACGCCTCTGACCGTCCTGGGGGTGTGGGAACTTAGGGAAAGAAAGAGAGAGGGGCAGAAAATGATTTGTCTGGTTTCTATTTAGAAGTACGAAAAAATTCTATAAAAAAGAGATGAAAACTATTGATCATGGATCGCTTTTCCTAAAAACCAAACAAGGGAAAGTTAATTCTTCCTGTTCCGTGCAACAAAAGTATTAGATTGTTAACCACCAACTCATCTAAAAGCTTAAGGTTTTAGAGAGAGGGCAACTTTTATTATTTATATTCTCAACTAAAACAAACCAAAATTTTAGTCTTCATTACATTGGTTTTTCACTTCGTTTATTCTTACCAATTACCATTCCTTTATCTTCTTTCCCAATATCCAACCACAGCCTATTTATATCAACACCATCAATAAGGTGATATGCCTGATTTATCTGCATCAACATTATTGTACATATAATAGAAATTCCTAAAAATGGAAACATAATCACCTACAGCTTCTCCTACAATGACATTCTATATATCAATCAATTCAGACCTCTAATCGCTCTTGATTGTGCAGTTGGGTTGGATTTACGGCTCTATTACAGAGGACATCCTAACAGGCTTCAAGATGCATTGCCGTGGTTGGAGGTCCATTTACTGCATGCCAAAGCCGCCTGCATTTAAGGGTTCTGCTCCTATCAATCTCTCAGATCGTCTTAACCAGGTGCTTCGTTGGGCTCTGGGTTCAGTTGAGATCTTCTTCAGCCGTCATAGCCCAGTATGGTATGGCTATAAGGGAGGAAAACTTAAATGGCTTGAGCGCTTTGCATATGTCAACACAACAATCTATCCCTTCACCTCCATACCTCTAGTTGCATACTGTACGCTCCCTGCCATCTGCTTGCTCACAGACAAATTCATAATGCCAGAGGTAATCAAATGATCCCACTAACCAGGGAACGTCTACACTCACGCACATGAACAATATGTATTTCCTTTTCTGTCCCTTTAACACAGTAACGTACACAAGTGCGTCCAGATGAGGTGGAAAGTGAGGTCAAGCGACCGAATTGAGCTAGGAAAACCTCATAGATAAGTAGCTCAGGAGCTTGGGTTTGGTCGAGAAGCCAAATATATATATTTACTCATACTTGCACATTATACACCATAGATATTATGAAATTGTCCTAAGGAGGAATAAATGGTATATGGCTTCAAATGTTTGACCTCACTGTCCACAAATCCTAGCCCAGCAGGCCTTCTGATTGTATCATCACTAAACTCGAATTAAGACCTAAAACATTGGAAGATAGACATTAACTTTGACCCCAACATTCAATGGATACGTTTTTCAAATCCCAGCAACTATCTCCAAAATCCAACTTGCAAAGAAGATGCTTACATGGTCATTTTTGTGGCAAGTATGCATCCATGCTCACATGTTTTCCCAAATTTCCATTAAATTTCTACTCTTATGTTGCTAGAGGATTAACATTATGTATTTTGAATCCAGATAAGCACCTTCGCAAGTCTTTTTTTCATATCTCTGTTCATCTCAATCTTTGCAACGGGCATTCTTGAGCTGAGGTGGAGCGGAGTAAGCATAGAGGACTGGTGGAGAAATGAGCAATTTTGGGTCATAGGTGGTGTGTCTGCGCACCTGTTTGCCGTAGTACAGGGTCTGCTCAAGGTTTTAGCGGGTATCGATACAAACTTTACGGTCACATCCAAGGCATCCGATGATGAGGACTTTGGAGAGCTATATGCTTTTAAATGGACCACCCTACTTATACCTCCGACCACAATCTTAATCATAAACCTCGTTGGGGTTGTGGCCGGAATCTCAGATGCCATCAACAATGGGTACCAATCATGGGGTCCACTATTTGGAAAGCTCTTCTTTGCCTTTTGGGTCATCGTGCATCTCTATCCATTCCTGAAAGGTCTCATGGGAAGGCAAAACAGGACACCCACCATAGTTGTTATTTGGTCAGTGCTTTTGGCTTCTATCTTCTCCTTGCTTTGGGTCCGTATTGACCCATTCGTGTTCAAAACAAAGGGGCCTGATGTCAAGCAGTGTGGCATCAATTGCTAAAGTTTTTTCTTTGTTTCTTTCTGCGATTCATGCTTCCCCAGAGGAATACATGTATATTGTGGTGTGATATGGGTAAGATGTATGTACCGACAAAGGGGAGTTGCAGAAGAAGGAATAAATCCAGAAGGGAGAATTTTGTCTAGCTGAGTCAATTGGACTGAGTTTTGTATGTGAATGAAAGAAAACCATTACTCAGAAGTCGGAATTAATGTTGAGTCATTCAACAGTGTTTTCATCACAAGCTGCAGTTTTATTCTTTCTGTATCACCATTGACAATCAACTCAAAACCCAACGAAGTTAACAGCATCGAAATAATTACCAGACTGGTGCAATGAAAGATGATCAAATATAGACCAAGGTAAGGGAAAAAAAGATTCCAAATGAACAATAAATAACAGACAAACAGAGACCAATCAAAAAAATAAGGAGCATAACTGGGTGAAATTGCTCAAAGCCAGAAGACTGATCAGAAAAAATCTACAATGGAGTTTTTAAGGGCTAATTTAAGTTATATATTGTTGAACTGTACCAAGTCTTGCTTTGGTATGTTAGAAATTAGCCTGGAAACAAAGCTTTCGAGATGGTTCTTTGACACACTTCAATTCTGACCACATAAAGACCACACTGATAAACAAATTCAGTAATGAAAACCTAAAAATAGACCAAGAAGCTTGTTCAATTCATCTCCATAGGCCGAGAAAGCGGTAACAATAACATGAAAGAACATATCCATCTCCATGAACATTGAGTTGAATAAACAAATATCAAATAACACAATTTGGTAGAGAAAAAGATCTACTATTAGTACTTCGGACACCGGAATAAGAATAAACCTCTGAAAAAATCCTTGAAAAAAATACCTGTTTGTTCAGTCAGGCATCTCAAACTACCATTCCATAGCTCACTGTCCACAGCTCTAAACATTTCTCCAAATAACGAAGCAGAAAGCATGGAAAGATTCACGTGGAAAACATCTTAAGGGATAATTTAAGTGGCAGAACATCATACAAAAGGGCTTATGGACAGAAATTCAGAAGCAGATTCAGGCAAAATTCCAAAATTGGAGTCTACTGAATTCGGTTTGCAAATAACAGAAATTCTCACTGTCAAAGCACTTTGTGCCAGAATGGAAAACAATGACATTTCATTCGGCCTACTATCCAAGGGCACTTTGTGCCAGAATGGAAAACAATGACATTTCATTCGGCCTATGATCCATGAACATGTGCACGC
Source organism: Rhododendron mucronatum var. ripense (assembly GCA_019656295.1). Classification (NCBI taxonomy): domain Eukaryota; kingdom Viridiplantae; phylum Streptophyta; class Magnoliopsida; order Ericales; family Ericaceae; genus Rhododendron; species Rhododendron mucronatum. The sequence continues at coordinate 2,060,830 of BPLT01000061.1, forward strand.
TTTCTGATTTTTCCCAAATGAACAATTTCAATGGTATAGTTAGGAATCTTAGGATGTAGATATAGTTTTGATTATCCGCTCAATCATATCATTTGCTGCCCGCACTAAGGTCTCCTCGCAACAGCTTTCACTGAGATATATCTGGAGAATGAATGTACAGACACTTCGTGTGCGATATGCTATAGGGACATGGAGATCAACTGACCAATATGAATCTCAAAGTAAATTGTATCACCCCCTGGTCCTGGCATGAATATGTTCGTAGTGCGGCTAAACTAAAACATACCAACCCACTTGCAGCCATGTTGATCATATGACTTTCATGACTACTTTGTGCAAATCAAAAATCTGACCTCATACACCTTCACTGTTGAAGAAAAAAACCATTATCACCAATAATCTCCACAAGAACACACACCATCTTTGAAATGATGGAACCTATTAGCATCCCTTACAACAATTACCCTCTCTGAGATCTTAGATATGAATTTCGTAAAATTATGGCAGTCTAAACAAACCCGAAGGTTCTTGATGATCCTGATCTCTGTTCCTGGTTCAGAAGCTATGAGCCCAAATGCAATGGCCAACTTCTCACTGTGAACCTTTACCATTAGCTCCTTCTCTTCCTCTTCCACATCGTGGAATGCTGTGACAGTCTCTGTCTGAAATCCAGCTTCCCTCATCTCTCCCATCAACTTTTCCAGCTTTGAATATATTGCCTCTCTTTGTGGGTGAGACCGGTCATTGGATGTAAAGACATATGGGGTCTCATTAATTTCTATTAGAGTACACCCAGGAGTCTTTTCCAGATTTCTCCTCTTAACCACCTGCCGTACTGAAGCAGCTTGAGGATAGTTCCGGTCAGCTGAGTATAAATTCGAGAGTAGGACATAGTATCCTACGTTCTCTGGGTCCAGTTCAAACAACTTATTAGAAGCCAACTGTGCCATGTTTTTGTCCTTATGAATCATGCAAGCACCAAGTAATGCACCCCACACAGCACTACCTGGCAGAACAGGCATTTTGTTGATAAATTCCAGGGCCTCATCCAATTTTCCAGCTCGACCAAGAAGGTCAACCATGCATGCATAATGCTCTGCCAAGGGCTCAAAGCCATGATCATAAACCATAGAATAGAAAATTTCCTCTCCTTCTCTCACCAAGCCAGAATGACTGCAAGCGTATAAGACAGAAAGGAAAGTAACCCCAGTTGGCGAAATTCTTGACTCCACCATTTTAGTGAATAGGTTTAGAGCTTCACGTCCATGACCATGGAGGCCATAGCCAGAAATCATGGCATTCCATGTGACCACGTTTTTCTCCTGTACGGAGTCAAATAACTGCCGTGCCTCTGCAATGCTTCCACACTTTGCATACATGTCAATTAAAGCAGTTGACACATAAATGTTGGACTCAAAACTCTCTTTGTTTAGCAAATTATGTACCCATTTCCCTAAACTTAGAGCTCCAAGTTGAGCGCATGCTGATAGAATACTGGTAATGGTAACAGGATTTGGACGGATTTCAAAATCCTGCATTTCTCGAAACAGAGCTATCGCCATTTCTGTTTGCCCATTTTGAGCATATCCTGACACCATAGCATTCCAAGAAGCCAAGGTTTTCTCTGGGGAATCATCAAAAAGCTGCCTAGCGGATTCAATTTCGCAAAGTCGACTGTAGACAGTAGTTAACGCAGTGGATACTGAGGTATTTGAAACCACACCAGTCTTCATACAGAAACAATGAATTGAATATGTAACATTCAGCCACCCAAACGGAGAAACAACAGGAATCAAACCTACCATGGTGCTCGAATTTACTTTCTGCCCTAAAACAAGCAACTCTTTGAAGAGCCTCAGTGAACACTCCGTCTTACCATTACACGAAAACCCAGATATCATTGCATTATAAGATATCAAGTCAGGCCACCCAATCTGCTCAAACAACCACTTGGCTACTGAAATTTCCCCACACTTTGAATACAACGAAATCAAACCCGTGAGAATATATTCATGATGATGAAACCCAACTTTCACTGCCAAACAATGCAACATCATCCCAACTCTCAACTCCTGCAGCTCTGCAGGGGCCGGTAGCACCGCAGTCAACGTCGTCGAATCAAATCGCGTCTCCCCACCCTCAACCATATCCTTAAAAACCCTCAACGACTCTTCAAAGAAACAATTCCTCACCAACCCAGAAATCACCGTATTCCATAAAACCGTGTCAGGTTCAGGAATTCCATCGAACACCTTGCGCGCATACCCAACATTCGAAAACTTTAAATACATATCCGCCAGAGCAGACCCAACAAACAAATCTGGCCCATACCCATCAACAATCAAATGGGCATGAATCAAAATCCCAACTTTCTCGCTCAAACACGACGAGGCGGCCACAACGAATGCGTAAGTGAAGTTATCCGGCAAAAGGGTAGTCTTTTTTCTTAACTCAAGGTATAAAGAAAGAGCCTTGTGAGGTTGTTTGTTATTTGAAAGGCCTCTGATGAGGACGTTGTAGAGGAATAAATCAGGGTTGGTGAAGTTGGAGCAGAGGAGAGTGGCGTGGTCGATAGCGTTGAGGTCTGAGAGCTTCTCGGTGAGCTTTGTGACGGTTGCGAGGTCGTTGTGGAGACCGTTGAGGATGATTTGGGCATGGGTTTGGGTGAGGAGAGAGAAAGTAGTGGCCTTGTTAATGAGGTTCAGAAAGAAGTTGCGGCTCTGTAGTGCAGAGGTGGTTATGTTTCTGCAAGTCATTTGTTTTGGGATCATAAGAGATTTTTGGTTTTCAACTGTTTTATAGCCAACTGTCTTCCGTAGAAAAGAGGGGTCAAATACCCCTCAGGTTATGATCAAAAAAAAAAAATACCCCTCAGGTTTTGGTATTGTCTACTATCAAAAACGTTACACACACAAACCGTTGCATGTGTTGTGTAACAAATTTTGGCCGTCCAGATGTGTTTAAACAGTTTAGATTTTTAGTAAACTGTTCGCGTGAATAGTTTATTTATTTTCTGAGCGAATTTGAACCGTCTAATACAACAATAAACGGATAGCGATCGTTTGTGCGTAGCGTGTCTACAATACCTATCAATGACCATCCAAACTCGGCACCGTTGAATTTAGGATTAGGCAAATTTTGATTAGACTGTTTGCTCTACTTACTTTTCAGTCTTTTCTTTAATTTGAAGTTTGAATCATTAGGGGTGTTTCCGGTAGTGAAAAATTTGTAAATTTTTATTTGTAATCGAGAATTTGTTAGGTGTTTTCGGCAGTGAATAAATTGAGAAATACCAAGTGTTTCCTTTACTAAATAAGTTGTTGATGGTTTGTAAGTAGAATTACTGTAGCAAAAATATTGTTTATTGATAACTTTTTTTGTTAGTGGAAATGAAATGGTAAAATACGTTAAGTTTTTAGTATTTTTTGTTGGTGGAAATGGGAATTTGTCAAGAAAGAGAGGAATTACTGGGTTTATGAATATTAGGAAATTTAAATTCTACGCGTGGTGGTTTGTCTTTACAATAGATGTTATTCAATTCAGATCTGAAGTGTGATAAGCACATAAAAAGTGCATATTTAATCCCCAACTTAGATTTTGTTTGGACTAATGTATATGTTATTATTTATTCTCGTTTAAGCTATTGTTATACTTTTCAAGAACCAAAAAGATTTGTCTAGAAAAAGAAGCAAAGTGAAATTTGAAGGCTAAAAGATCTTCTAATATATGAAATTGATGTTTGGAGTTCACTGGGCATTTGAGTTCAAAAAAGAGAAGAATGGTACTGGAAAATGTTTCCGTTGTTTGGTTAGACAAAAGAAAGTATCCGTTGTTTGGCTAGACAAAAGAAAGTAGTAAAATATTTTCCAAAATAAAACATTTTCCGTCATTGAGGCATAAATGTTTTCATCCCAAATTTTCCTTCAGTCGTTTTTCCTTAGAGGGCCATCCTTAGAAGGAATTGGATTGAAGAATGTATGTAACAACCACGGGCCATCCTTAGAAGGAATTGGATTGAATAATGTGTGTAACGACCACTCTAGCTGATCTGCTAACCCTCCGCCGAACTATGTGACTCAAAAAATTAATCTCAAGTTATACAATACCTGGTGGACATTTTTGGTGGACTTCGTTATATAATACCACTAGTTTCCTATCTTTCCCGATGTGGGACGGTAGCCCCTTTATGGGCTCTCACATTGCATTTTCTGTGTTTTCTTGTTTTTTTAAGAAAATTTTCTCCATATTTTCAACTGTTAACCAAACATAGAATTAAAAACAAAACACATTTTACATTGTAAAAAAATTTACTTCGAAACAAACAGAGCCTAGCCAAAAGACATTTTCCAGAAACCTACTTGGCCGTATTGCTGTCAAACATTCTTCAAAATCATCTCAATTGATTCAGTAGTCACTCAAAAGTCAAAACCCACTGAGAAAGCTGTTCGAAATTGGGCCAAACGGCATCGTAGCAAGGTGCTCCAAATCTTGCAGCGCATCCGCACGCTAAAACATTTTCCAACCCACGTCCTCGTGCATCCACAGATGTTAAAACCATCACTTCTATACTGAACTTTGCTATGCATTTTTCTTTTCAGTCGAGTGATGACAAAACTAAATGTAGAAAGGAATGGAGCCAAACACCTACTCGCTAAACAAAGAAGGAAAAATTGAATCGTGGGGAAATACATACTCCCAGCAGAATTGCGGAAGGTTAAAAACCAATACACTTGCTCATACCGAAGGAGACAGCGTTGCTTGTCATTTCTGGAGAGGAAAACGCAAAAGGTTGTTAGGTTAGCATACGGGCAGTCACGTACGTGTGCTGGTTGCCGTTCGTCAGCTGCTGAACATTCTTTGAAGTTTGTTTCAGCTGTATGAGATGGGTCCTAAGGCTGTATTCCTCCACCTGCTTTGAGCCAAAAAAAAAAAAACACTATAACTTCTGATAACGTAAAAGCAAAAACACTATAATATCTGATACCGTAAAATCAACACAATGCACAGAAGTGTAAAGGTTCAAAGCAAGCTCAATCATATCTTGTCAGAATGGCACCGGAACTATTGTGAAAAAGGAAAAAAAAAAAAAGACAACCAGACAAGTCTTTCTTTGAAGAAAAAGTGCCCCATCAAATTATGAAATGCAGACATGACCAGTATAAAATAAGCACCACTAGGCTGATATAGCTCAGCAGGCAACCAGAAAGTTACCACCTCTGCAGAAGGCCGAAGCCACCATATCGAGTTTATAATCATGTATGATTGGTTCTCACCTGCATAGCTATTGTTGATGCCAATAGAGACTCACATTCATCGAGCATGGCTCTCTCCTGTGCTGCCACATCAGCCAGTTCAGACACTAGACAGTTCATACTCTCTGCCTGTGATACCGAAAAGACGGGCAGTAATCAGCTATCACAATGATAACTTTGGACAATCTTTAAAGTAGCTGTACACATGAAATTCCAGTTAAGCGCACAAGCTTAACAAAAAGCACAATCTTTAAAGTAGTTGTACACATGAAATTCCAGTTAAGCGCACAAGCTTAACACAAAGCACAACTAACAAGAACCAAACATGGTTCAGACATCTTCCCTAAGGGCCATCATGTGCTCAGATTTACAGGGATTTAAATCAACAAAAAGAATGAAGACCAAAATAATATGCACTCCAAGAACCAAAAAGCAATACTGGTTGTTCTACAACCTTTAGTTTTAGCAATGCTCTTGTGCTACACACAACAAAAAATTTGTTTAACTGTACATGGTAATCCCAGCTGCATTGTTACTGAAAATCTATCAATTGTGCCTGTCAATCCCCGATACTTGGACTTCTGTTGAGGCTTAAAAGTACACTTCTTTTGCATTCTTCCACTTTCAAAGCCCAACAAAATTTCTAATTTGAAGATGACATTTGCCTGCTCCACAATTTTCCACCATGTTTTAAGGCACTGTAGCTTCAGCTCAAATACGTTCTACTAATCCATCCTACACAATCCTTATTGACCACACAAAAGATAATGTTGTTCACTAGCAACATCTACAATGATTGATCGCAATAGTAAAATTAGTAACTTTGACTATGAAAAGACACAAAAAATGAAACTACGCTAATGCAATATCACCACAAAATAGGCCAGCGGAGAACACTACTCTCCGTCCCAAATTGTTTGTCCATTTTTGGAATTCTAACTTACTAAGACTTAAGAGGACACAATCATTACAATCAAAAAGCTTTTAAATTCCAATTTTAAAAAAGGAGAGGGCATTAAGGGAACTTTAACAAGTCAACTTCAAATTGGACAAATATTTTGGGGCATGCCAAAGTCAAAAAGTAGACAAACAAATTGGGAGGGAGGGAGTATTACAGAATAACATTAACTAGGCCATATTCCTGTAGGGGCATAACTTAGGAAGCTTATAATCCAACAACCATAGAGGAAAGGAAATGCATCATGACATGTGCCTTGTATTGGACCTGCTGCAACTATTACAACAAATAATTACACGGAGTAAATAATGATTCCAAACTTAGAACAACCTTACGTATGACATGATGCCTGGAATATGGGCGCGGGGAATTAAAAGAGATGAATCTTACCCTTGGGAGTATAGAACAAATAGAGGATCCCATAGCTTGCATCACATCAACGGCAGAGGATACAGCTGCTTTCACAGTTTCAACATCTGCCTGCAAAAACAAGTAATCAATGACCGGTTCAATAGTATCTCAAATCTAACAACAACTTCGGAGACTTTCATGGACAGACATACCCTTGCTCCTCCGCAAACTGGAAGACGAAGAGTGCTTGACTGAAGGTCACCAATTGCCCGAGCTAAAGAACTAGTATGATCTCTTTCAATCGAAACCCAGTCCTCTAGGTAGGCCATCTGAACCATCCAATTAATATGCAAGCATTCAGAAGAAGGCAACAGTGACAGTGTGTTGCAAATAGCATAAATAATAGTTTTATAATTCATGTTTGATATATAAAGGGACGTTCTCAAGAAGAAGAAGAAAAATAGAATGATAACCACGTTCACCTGCTAATTGAAAGGCACCAAAATTGTTCATTCAAGTTAAAACAAGTAACTCGAAAATTTATATGCTAACCCAGCAATTTTAAAAATCAACACAAACTAACATTGGTGAATTTGGGAAAAAAGGCTTTCAATTCGGCAGGGAGTTGCAGAATGATGGGACTCTTGCTTCTAATCTGGGCCGCAGAATACGTTCCATCCCAGCCACCAATTTGGATTTAGCTTTGGGATCATCTTTGATTAAGGTTTGCCGTGTCTATAAGAAGCTGAGAACACAATACCAATATAGTTCCTAACGAAACACTTTTTAACTGGTCAACATGCCACTTTCAACGGATGTTCCTCTTTCCTGGGAGCCAAAAACGAAAGACTACTCGGCGGGGAGTTGCAGAATGATGGGACTCTTGCTTCTAATCTGGGCCGCAGAATACGTTCCATCCCAGCCACCAATTTAGATTTAGCTTTGGGATCATCTTTGATTAAGGTTTGCCGTGTCTATAAGAAGCTGAGAACACAATACCAATATAGTTCCTAACGAAACACTTTTTAACTGGTCAACATGCCACTTTCAACGGATGTTCCTCTTTCCTGGGAGCCAAAAACGAAAGACTACTGGAATCCCGGAACCCACCAAAACTACAAACAGAGTACAAGGATTATCCTACCATGACATTTTTATAGTTTCCATTTCCTTTTCAATCCACTCATGAGGCCACAGAATACGTTCCATCCCTGCCACCCGAATAGAAAAGAAAGGCCACAAAACAAAAAAGGCCCTATACACTACCATGGAAAAGCTCAACCCAATCTAAAAATTGGTCAAGGAATGGATTACATTCTCCCTTGTCCCAATTGTACAAGCTATTCACGAAAAAAGATATTATCACAGACAGGTTTTTCCACCTCTTCGAAAACTCTCGAATTTCTCTCGCGCCATAAGGATTATTGATCCATGCAAAAACTCAATATTTGTTACCAAACAACTACTTGTAGTGACAAGAGACATTACTTGTTCGTTCAAAACTAAATACAGCTTCAGTGTCAGCTTCAGCTCCTGGATGACCATCCTCTTCTTAGATACTGAATCCCACAACTCTGACGTAGTTCTCCACACATTGTACAATGTTTTCTGCATCATCACAACAATGATTTCAGCAATGAGCAACACTAACTGCTACTAGTACAATTGTATGAAACATACATCCTCGGAAAGGTAAAAACCATAAACATAATGAAGAATGCAAGAAAGGGAACCAAAATTTGATGTCAACCAAGGTAAATGAGTGAACAATAGTTGACAAAATACAAGCGCAGTCTTAATCTGGCTTGTCGCTCTGTTTTACTCTTCTTTTAGCTTTGATTTTTCAGTTTTTGCATCATTACATTTCTTGCCATTGCCAACATATGAACAGCCAAGAGTACAGAACCTTCATTAATTGCATCATGCAGGACAAATCTAGCAGCAGTCTGAAGCGTATAACTTGGGTAAAGGTAGGAAAAAAGTGAACTTGTTTAGCAGCTTCTCAATTCAGAAAGGCACCATATATCGTATAACTTTCCTTAGCTTCAAAATCAATACATGCATAAAAAACAAATAGGAAAAATATGAGGAAGCTATGTTATATTACACTTGGAAAAGGGCTACCTCTGCCGTTACTTTCTGATCATATAAAGAAGCATCTGCTTGAGCATTGGCATATCGCCATTGCAAATGCCTATTGTGTAGTAACCGCAGAAGATGAGCATCTTCTATGTGGTTTGCACCCTTCTTTCCTTTTCTAATATCGGCAATAAAACTGAGGACAGAAGTAGAACTGTTAGATTGCCTTGAGGGACTAGATGGCCTTGTCTGAGATGGACTGATACCTCTAGCAGTGGGATTCAAAGCCCTTGTTTGGGATGGACTGACACCTCTAGAAATAGAGGATGAAACCACTGATGCCTTATTTGGAGATGGAGGCCGTAATCCAGGGGTAGGCAAAGACTGAGATCTAAGAGCAGGAGTAACCAATCCCATTCTTTCTAATGGACGAGAAGAAACAGGATTTTGTAATCCAGATTCCCGCAATTTATCATAAACTGAATGTATATCAAGTTCCATGTTCAGCCTTGCTGCATCACTGACTGATTTTTGTAAGGGCTTACTCGTACCATCAGGAAAAGACATTCTCCTAAAAGAAGATGTCCCCATACCCACATTTGGAAATGGCGACGGTTTAGCCGTCTTGTGGTTGAGGTCCATACTTCTAGCTAAAGCATTGGAAGATACCTTCCCATCTGCTCTGCTAGGCCATCGATGCTGATCTACTAGTCGACTATGTGACCCATCAACTGGTTTTGAATTCTCAGACTCATCAGTGGCATTCTTTCCTTTAAGCGGACTCCTCTTTCTATCCGGGGTGGACTTTCTTGAAATAGGCCGCGTTTCGGCCTGTTTTTGTGACACATTTGGCGATGGAGTCAAAGCACGATCAGAAACAGCATGAGGAGCTGGCTTCTCTTTCTTGGTAATGGGCAGCGAAAAAGTATCAGACTGGAAAGAAACACTGAGACTCCGCATTGTGGATGGCCATAAACCCTCTGGCAACCGATTGTTACCCATTACCTTTCTTGATGCCAGCAGCATCTCTGTTGCTGTATCACGAGCTGGTGTGGATGGCCTTGGGGGTGATGGTGGTGTAGAGGGTCTCTTCCTTTCAGCTGATATAGCTCTCTTTGGTACCGATTGGGAAGATGGAGTGGATGTTCTTGTGATAGTAGGTGACGGGCAACGCCTAGATGGAGTAGGTGATCTATATCTAGAGCTAACTTCCTTAGTTCGAGACCTTTGGGTTGTTCCATTGTTCTTTTCAGCTGGAACCAATGGTGGTCTTGAAGTCTCCACGGCAGAGTGCTTCTTTAATGAAGCCTTTGATTCATGTACATCCATCCACACTCACAACATCAGACCACATTGATTCCTCGCTTCATATAACTAGACAACACATTTGACAGGCTTTCATGAAAAACTCCCACAGCTAGTGGTATGAAACCAATTGTTCAAAAAGAAAACGATCCTTTTTTCTCTACAAATCTGCCACATAAATACAATCAAGAGAACATCACAACCAAGAGAATATTACAGAGAGGCAAAAAAAGAAGAAAAGAATAACCCATGAGCAAAAAGTAAAAGACAATCAAAAGAATACATCTTTAACAATACCCAGTTCTGAAAAAGTTGAATTAGATAATCACAACTAACCAGTGGAAATGGATACTCTTCTTTCATTAATAAAAGCCCAAATCTCCCCAGATCAGATTCAGGCAACGATAAACAAGAGAGAACGAAGTTGGAAAGCATCTAAGGATCCAATGGGCAAAATCGATCATCAGTGAATGTCGTCAACAAGTTACCAGGACAGGGTCCCTGAAATAACCAGAACAAAAGAAGGGTTGGCTTCCCTTTAGACACTGGGGAGAATAGAGAAAGTGAAATGGGTATAGAGAAATGTGCGTAGGATAAGAGGGACTCTTTTGCCTTTATCTCTGGCTTCCTTTTCAGTCCCTCTCACGGGAATGCCATGGTCGGCTGGGCTGGATATGCATTGGTGACATATGCTCACTCACACCCTGTCAAACCTGTTTCTTCTTCTTGCTACCCACAAATCCTTTTCATGACAGGGAATTGAATGAAAGTGAAACCCACTAAATGTACTCTCTCTCTCTCTCTCTCTCTCTCTCTCTCCAAATTTCTTCTTGGCTATTACTAGGAGTATATTTTAGGATCCTCTATATCCTGATAGCATCTGATCTTACACTAATAACTGTCAGAAGCTATCACTAATAACTGTCTCTGGCCCATAAGCCAAATTCTAAAGTTGTTGTGAACAAATTAACATAATTTTCGAGATCAAAAGTCATAACCCACGAAATTACGCGGCAGCACACGCTCCATAGAGTACCTTAGACTTTTGTTTTGTTAATCCACTAATAAAATAATCCTAACTTATTGAGCATTTTGTTTGTATATCCATCTTATTATCCTCATTAAATATGCAAATTTGAGGTTTAACTGATTTTAAAAATTTGGGTTGTGGGAACAGACATGGAGGTCCTGGAGGACCACGTGCAACTGAAGATCATTGTCCATCCCCATGATTTCCACTAATACCCAGAGTTGATGAATATACTAGTCTTTTGGTTTTGACTATTTTGCAGATTTTAGGAACAAAAATCGAGTGAAACCAATTTTATGGCAGAAATTTTGGATTTTCCAAGCAGTAAATGAAATGCTATCTACATGTGACAGCTTTTGTCCTCTATTTTGAGGACAGATACAAAATCCCATGTAGAATCTCAATACGAAAGCTTCAGAAATCAATATAGAGTATCTAAAGGACACACACACACACAGAGAGAGAGAGAGAGAGAGAGAGAGAGAGAGAGAGAGAGAGGCAATTTACAATTTAGTGTGTAGAAAATGTCTTAAATTCATCAAAAAGCACCAGACGCAGACAAAATGACAAACACGGAAAGAGTCGAACTTTTTCTCACGAATTTCACCAAAAACGAGAAAATAGAAACAAAAAAATTGGTATTCAGATAAAAATCACATCCAAAACCCTAGCAACGTAAATAACTGTCTAGTTCAAAATTAAATAACAATAACAATGTGGGCAGTGGCAGATGCAAAATACTTCACTTAACAACAAAATTTCATCTTTAAACACAGAAATGTACCCCAAAAAAAGTAACAAAAACAAATATAGCGAAGTACATTTCCAGCTTTCATACAACAAAAAGAACCAAAGTGGATTACACAAGTAAACGTTTTGGAAGAAAATGAGCAATACACGTTTCTCAAGGGAAAAGCGCCGCAATAATTTTGACCGAGGGTCGTGATGTGGGGGCCACTCTTCCGTAATTTCTACAAATTTGGTATAGTAGAACTAATAGAATAATCGGAAGGTGTGCAGGACCCAGGACGGCAGGACCCCCTCTTGCAATAGAATCAAATTTTTTCGTTCGAATTTCAATACCCTATGGGGGAAAAAAAGCCTAAAAACGAGAAAACAAAAAGAGGAAAAAATTGGTAAAGTTTCTGGTTTAGTTGGCAGAATATTACTCAGAAAATCCAATCTAAAACCCTAGCGAAGTAAATAAAATAAAAAATTTCAAAATTTTACGATCCACCCCCCATCAAATCCCTTTTTAGACAACCACCAAATTTAACAACAGCAAACACATACAACGCATGTACGATTGCATATACAAGTTATGGTGGTATGATTGTGTGACTAATTCAAAGAATTTGAATTCGAAATCTAACCAGAGATCGTCGGGATTCACGTTTTCCGGAGAGGAAAGTGGTAACCGAGTCTTCGAATTGGAGATTGAAACGGAAAAACCGCCGTGAAGTGAAGTAGTCGATCTGTGTGGATTAGTATAGATATAGATATATAAATTGAGTGAGTTTCAATGATATGTATGGAGAGAGAGAGAGAGAGAGTGAGAGAGAGAGAGAGAGAGAGAGAGAGAGAGAGAGAGAGAGAGAGAGAGAGATGGTTGGGGTGGGGGGGAAGTTGATGAGAATGGTATGCAGAAGGGGACGAGAGACAGAGGAGGGCGTTGTTTTCGCGCCACCTACTTAACATAAGCACCCCATTAATTGCACGCTAATCAAGCCACTCATTACCTTTTCGTTGTTAGTTTATGACTTATTCAAAAATGCTATCAACAAAGAAAACTTAACTCTTGTGAGTGTTCTGAAAAGTGCAACTAGTGGTTAAGATTCATTTTGATATGTGAGGCCCAATAATCAAAGTGAATCTCAATTACTGATTGTTTCTTTCGGAGTAAGTTTTCTTTGATCTTGGCATTAATCTGGTTTCTCTGATGTTTGTTGGACTGCAAAGTTCTGTCCGCGTGATCCTAATCATTCAAAAGTATTTTTAATGATTCAAAGGGAAGAGTTAGAGTTTTGTTAAAATTTGAACCATTGAATACAAAGATAATGACTACGATGAAATGACAGAGGCCTCTTTACAATTCAATTGCAGAGAAGCCGGGTCCTTTGTTTTTAGAGGCAATTTCTTGGATGGATATGTACTATAGAGTTTTAAACTTAAAACTGTTTGTGAACATCCATCTTACCAACCAAAAGTTTTTATCTTGACATATAGTACTAGTAAAATGAATAGTTCATATTACTACGATAGATGCACGGTAGGAGCTCACAATGGTGGTGACAAAAAACACACGATTTTCACCTTAGAGAGAGAAAATGACTTTAGTTTCGATGACAGTATTATTGAAGTAATGGAATTAAATGAGATGTCGTATTTCATGATTCTTACATTTGGAACTGAGTGGAATGTGAATGTGATTACCAACGACATATTTAACTAGAAATCACATTTTCAAATTAAGTAGAAATCTAATTTCTTTTATTACTCATGGGAATCCGAGAATCATGGCTAAATACATATAAAAAAAATGTCTGACAGTAATAAATCTCTATAATAATTGATTCTTGGATAAGATAACTGAATTACTACAAACATCGGAATAGAATTACTCTAGGTATCGAAATACTAGGAATTTGATTTTTGATAATCAAATTATTTTTTCCACCAAAGATTACGGGTATCCAAACATAGATTCAATTCAATTATTTCTAATATTACACAATTGATGTAATGTCCCGTTATTGTTATTGTTTGAATGCTGGTGATAAATAAATAAAAAAGAAGAAACTATTAAACCAACGTACATTAGTGGGGGGCTGTGGTGACCCAAGTCACAAGCCATTGAAGAAGTCTTCGCAAAAAAACAAAACTTATGCGTTAAGACTGTTTATTAATCTTGTATTCATGGTGTCTTCACAAACAAACAAAACTTATGCGTTAAGACTGTCTATTAATCTTGTATTTATGGAGTTAATTTATGTTTAATATATTACCAACAATTTAAATAAACTAACTACTTCTCGTTTTCCTTCAATTAGGAGTTAGGTGGGTGGATGTTTGTTTATTTTGACTCATTTTCTAGTCTTTCGTGCAAAATTAATTTAATATAGGAGAAGTTGTTTTTGAAATAATTTCTTTAACTGAGGCATTAATCATGATATAATTGTGATTTAACATCTAAAAATACGATTCATTCTATTTGTGGTCAATAATCTTTTTTTTTTTTGGGAAATAATGAAAAGTGAAAGGAAAAAAAAAAGAAGAAGAGAGAATCGAAATGTTCTTGGAGGAATAGGAGAGTGAAATTAATTCAAGACGTTAAAATTCAATTATAACATAGTAGTATTAGAGAACTTAATTTGAAAATTCAATTATATAACATAGTATAAGAGAACTTTGAAAATTCAATCAAGATCATGTTCGGATAATGTTACTTTCAAGTCCCAAGAGAATAGTGGTTAAACAATTTTTGTTTCCATCAAATAGAAAACAAATTATCATGAGAAACTTCAATTGAGATAATGAAAAATCATTTCATCTTTTTAGCTAATTAATTAACAAAAGAAACTAATTTGCTTTCATATGTATTTCACGTTACAAATTCGAGAACTATTTTCATACTTATCTTCAAAATGGCTTCTTTTTTTTAGGCTGAGTGAGGCGGGTGGAGAAAGAGCCCGAATCTGATCCATAGCCATATGAACTTAAGCTCTTTTACCTTGAGAGCTATTTTCATAGTTAGATGTTTTTGTAGTAGAACATTTAGTGGACAAGACAAATGATTCATTATTTGCCTAAACATTGTCCCGTTGGGACAAATCTTGGCTCTACCACCGCATGAACAAATTATGCACTTTCAGATTAATTCGGTGAGATAAAACTTTTGAATTTTTTCGAAACTAAAAGAAAATATGGATCTCCAAGTATGAATCACGTATTGATCATACACATGATCGTCAGGGGACAAGGTGGGTGGGGTGGTTTATTCGACACATCTATCAATGTCTTGATCAACCGAAAACTCAATGGATTTCAAAACTGTCATTTTGCCAATTTTTGGTAGCATAACAGGTCTTAATCAGATAGAGTTGGGCTTGGATTGCAATTTTGGTTATATTTGGCATGAGAAAAGGGGTGGCACCCATATGGGAGGACCATTTGCTTTCCAAGGTGGTCCAAAAGCCATGAGTTGAACGTATGATTACAATAAATAGAGAGACCCTCCCTCCAACAGGTCATGAAAATGACTTTTTAGAGGCTAAAGTAACTACCCTTACTAAAGTGGGAGTCTAGGGACAGGAAGGAACTATCCTTTTTTGAGACCCTAACTTGCAAGTGGAAATTTGATTTAAGGTTTGCAAATTTTACTGTCTATTATTACACTTCTCTCTTCTCTTTGATTGAACAAGAGCCAGCCCTAACTTCTTTTCCTCCGGAGGCCAAACTATGATGGGTTATCATCATAGTTTGGCACAAAGGGTAGGCCTTCTTCCATCCATCACCTCTAAGCTTAGATAAGATAAGATAAAGCGAGATCAGATTTTGCGCCTCATGCGATCACTAATAGACTTGATATGAAAGTTTTTTTTTTAAGGTGTTTTGCTGATGCCTCGAAAAGCCACCTGGAAACCAAAACCAAAAGAAAGCAAGATACTGACCGAAATACCACGACAAAAAGTCGCATACCCAAAACAATCCTACAACCTAGACCCTAAACAACCCCGCGCCAAGAAACACAAGGACATTCCGAATAAAACTAAACCAAAAAACCTCCAAAACTCAGAGTTAAAATTCCAAAAAATTAAAGAGAACCACCTTCCTAGAAATTATTAACTTAATTCCTCTAAAAAATCATCTTCCTTCAAATCGTTGAGGGCATTAATCCTTTCCGCTAAGTGCTCCTCTTGTCTTTTTAGTTAACAAGGAATATGAAGCCACCTCTCTCTTCTTCTTTGTTTCAATTTATAATATTTTCCAAATATTTTTTAGGCAAGTAACCACGTGAAATTCCGTCTTGTAAGTTGTAATTAACCTAGACATCTCATGGCCATTAACCTAGTCACTTGCTATCAAGAAGTCAAACTATTAGGTGAAGTTTTTAATAATTAAACTTGTCTTTTATACTTGGACGTTTGTCTTTATCTTACTGCAAATTTTACAAATTCAATGTTGCAAATTTCACTTGGACGTTCCCTGTAAACTGTTATATTATTAAATGAAATTCTTACACTTCTTCTAAAAACTTCAAGGTTTGGTCAAGTGGTATGAGAAAAAGGCTTATCCTCAAAAGATCGCAAATCCAAATTTTACGAAAGCCAAACATTTCAAATCTTGAGGCCACTGAAAGATTTGTATAGTAATTAATTTCAAGACCGCAAGTTACCTCGGACATCCGGTCATTAAAAAAACCTAGACCTCTCGAGGGCATTAACCAAGACAGTTGCAATCAAGAAGTCAAATTATTGGGTGATGTTATTTTATTCATAAATTAAAGTTGTCTTTCATACTTGGACGTTTGTCTTTATCTTATTGCAAATTTTACCCAACCCTGTGGGCTTAGTTGACCAGAACATATCCCCAGGGCCATGTTTGTAATTAGTCAAAGTTAAGCCTGAGAGTCTCGGAGTGCGGGAGCCGTGTTTGATCGATGGCAGTTGACCTGCATTGCGATTTCCAAAATTGTGAACTGTTTAGGTTAAGGACAGAGTTGTCATTTTATGCGAGACAACGTAAAGACTTTGAAATGCAAGCGAAAAAAAAATGGTGGAATCGAAAGTATGTGTACGCATGTAACGTAATTATAATAAGGTAACTCATGTAAATTGTTCACCACACTTAACCTTCATACTCGGTGTACCATTGCGGTGATTCTTCTATAGACATGCAACAACTTCTATGCATGCCGAGGTTAGGATTATATATCAAAACGCGAGCAATTGAATGGGGAATATAAGATATGTACTCAAAATTTTAATCATCTATCGCAAAATGTCCTCTGTGTGGATTCGAGCTGCTGTAAAGCTTGCCATCCTCTTAGCTTGCAAAAAAAAAAAAAAAAGCCCTTCATTCAATAATACATAAAATGATTCCTCCTTCTATTAATTATATTATTGAGAACCTTCTCTGAAAAAGGGGAGAAAACACTTTATCTACATAATGCCTTGTGTGGCATATTATTTATGTTGATGACCTAAAAAGCAATGGATAAAGGTGCAAGTTATATTTTTCTAGGAACACTGCAGCCAATCTTCTTTGTGTACATAGAATGAGGGGCCAAATGATGGCCTCTCATGTGCAAGAATATGCAAAGTCAATCATTGTGATCAATTTTAATTATAAATTTTATGGCCTAGCACAATTTCTGCCCCCCACCCCCAACAATGTCATCTACCATGATTTGGCATTTCTTAATTTTGTCCTTTGAAAGAGCCCTATGGTGGCTCAACACATGTCATGATGTTCCAAATTACAAGTTGTCATGTGGGTTTTGATTATTTTGGAAGGAAAAATTATCTCTAATGATGTTTAGTAGGTATCTAAATGTACGAAACTAAATTAAATTCACTTGATTGAGGTCGGTTGTATGGACCCGGATCGCGGATGCTGTAAAGCAGTTCCTTGAAGAGCGCTGCACGGTGCATTTGGACCGTCCAAAAGTATTTTCAATGGTTCGGATTAAAAACGAACTCTTCCAGAAAAATGTTAACTCTTCCCTAAG
Organism: Rhododendron mucronatum var. ripense; assembly: GCA_019656295.1. Classification (NCBI taxonomy): domain Eukaryota; kingdom Viridiplantae; phylum Streptophyta; class Magnoliopsida; order Ericales; family Ericaceae; genus Rhododendron; species Rhododendron mucronatum. The sequence continues at coordinate 2,078,535 of BPLT01000061.1, forward strand.
TGCTTTTTCCTGATAGAATTCGTTTTCAATCCGAATCATTGATTGCAGAGATTGACAGTTTGGATGCGCCTGTAGGACGCCCTACAAGGAGCTGCTTTGCAGCATCCTGAGTCAGTATGTACCCTTTATTACTGTTCCGCTCTGTCAAGAGTTGTGTTGTTTTGAATTCATTAAATCCATAGCTTGTTGGAACATCAGATTAGAGATATAGATATATATATATATATATATATATATATATATATATATAATTCATTAAATCCATAGCTTGTTGGAACATCAGATTATATATATATATATATATATATATATATATATATATATCTCAGGCAAGCCACAGAATCTATATTTGGTTAATTTTTTTTTTTACGAATCAAATTAGGCCGTTTGGCTAAATAAGCCAAGTGGCTTATTTTTTTGTCCTTATTCAAAATTTTTTTTTTTTGCATTTGTTAGTTTTTTGTCAACTTTTTAGGGATTATTGCTTTTTCATGAGAAGAGGAATCTAAAAAAGTAAAAAATTACGCTCAAAATCTAATTTTTTTAATAAAGACGAAAAAATTGGCTTATGACTTATTTTTTTCTTTTTTAAAAAAATTAGGTTTCGATCGTAATTTTTTACTTTTAATATTCCTTTCGTCATGACGAAGTAATAATCCCCAAAAAATTGACGAAAAACTAACAAATGCGAAAAAAATTTAAATAAAAACAAATAAATAAGCCATTTGGCTTATTTAACCGAATATATGATACAACAGAAATGTAACACATGGGTGTGTGATATTATAAATCTCATCACTACTGGTCATATGAGGCTGTATATTGCACAAGATTATATATCTCTCAACTATTTGTCCATATATTAATCCTTCAAAGAAACGGACCCACGTATCTTTTTACCATATTTTTACCACAACATATCGTATCAATATAACTCCAAGGGGATGAGTACATTCTGAGGTCTCACGTTCAATTTTTCTTGTCAACAATTTTTGAAGCCACCTTACCCTCATGCGTAAACGTGTGAAACGACTATAGAAGGTGGTGTAGGGATTAGTTTAAAGTGCGCTAGGATGGCCCGAAACTTTCATTAATGCAAATCTCATCGTTTTTAGTTATTGATCGCCTTTGGATGTGATCAAAACATCTCAAATATCAATTCTCACCCAACTAATCTTCCACATCACTCTTACTAATCCATCATTGTTCTCGTTTCTAACTTCACCATCACGATTCCAACTACATCCATTTTGTTTTTAGTGTTCTTGGTTAGCATTCTTTAATTTCCTCATATCATTGACGGCCACAGGTGTTCCAATCCAGTTTGCACGCACCTCAAACTAATTTTTATAGTCTCTCTCATAGTCTTTTCCATGCTTACATGTCAAGTGAGGCAAGGGCAGAACCAGTATGAGGCTACGGTGGGCTATAGCCAGGTGCCCTTGAGAAAAACCAAAATAAAAAATTAATTTATATGTCAAAGTTTAACCCAAATAATTTAAGCCCAACTTATTTATTCTTTTAGCCCAACCCCTCACACTAAACCGATTTTCTTTTGCTTTTGATAAATGTAGAGCAATAGCTAGTGTGCTTAGATTTTTACTGATTTAGTTGATACAGAATACTGACTGGTGTGTTTAAATTTAAAAATGTTTATTCTTACTATCTTACTCTTTTAGGTTTAAATTATAATGGTACAAAAAAAAATTTTGGAGCGGTTTTTGAAATTTGTTGGTGTCCAAGAGTTTTCACGGAAGCGTTTTTTAATTTTTCATATTGTGCATGTTCAAAACATCACTGCATTAACTCTTAAAAAATAGAAATCTAATGTACTCACTCGTTACAATCTGAATATTCACAATATGCGAGATCAAGTGTATGATGGTTCTAGCGATATGCATGGTGCATGGAATAGATTACAAGACTTATTTCTTAGGGATTGCTCGTATGCATATTATATACATTGTTTTGCCCACCGAAAAAAAAATTAGGGTTAGCCCAGGGCATAATTAATTCCTGGTTCCGCCTTTGAAGTGAGGTGACCCTAGAAGTTGACGGCAAGAAAAATTAGACACAAAACCTTAGAAAAGAGCAAACTGCTAAGTCTCAGACCAGGACTACCTGGCCAATTCCCAGGACTACCTTATGTTGTTTTTAAACATAAATAAATAATGAAAGAATTCTCTTAAATCAGACTTGGTTGGTAAGGATGATTCAGTTGACATTGACTACCATGTTTTCCATAAGCATAAGGAATGGACATGGACCATCTCTGATCATATTGTCTCCCGACATAGTACAACATATCAGTATTATATGGTTTTCATTGTTACAGAAATTGCCTCAAGTGTAAACATAATTGACCGTTCGCATTTTTTTTTTAATAACCAGGAGCCCCAACCAACTTAGGCACATTTCGACTACTTTTGGGAACCAATCTCACCGTCCACTAACGGTCTGATTGATGACGTGGTTTATGGACGCTCAAAACTTGTAAAATTCCCGAAGCCAAGAAATCTATGCTAACTATGCTACAACCATATATATGCAATTTGCACAATTTTTTATTATTTTTGCACTTTTTTTTTTTGATAATTAGGTTTCCACACCAGATAGTGTACACCCCGATTGATGCTAGAGCTCTAAAGTTAACAATCGGGCCATAAATTTGCACACGCACTTATAAAAAGGTGTGTGAAGCCCAAAAAATGTGAGCGTAACCCACACAATACAAGAGTTTTGCCTAGCAAACACCTTGTAATGCAAAATCCCAAATTATAGAATAATCTCATAACAATAAACCACATCAGTTTTTGGTTTCTGCTCTGCCAAAAAGACTTTTCCTTTTTTTTTTTTTTTTATCTTCTTCTTCTTCTTCTTTTTTTTGCAAAAGAAAAAAATCTTCATTCATTAAGAAGAAAATATAGCACATGACATAACATATCCAGCACAAAGTACAAGAAAAGATCAGACCAAAACAAGAAGAAATTATTCAATAGGTCCGTCCTATGGGAGACCATGGTATTCCCTTCCAATGGTTGAGGACACAAGACTTCTCTATCTCGTATTCCATTTTTGACATCTTAGATGTGTGAACCAACTTATGCACACTTTGATTAATCTCTGAGACTAATCCCACCGTCTACTAACATGGGGTTTGTCCTGCTTATTGAGCATTAGGCCAACTCTTTTATCTCAGATTTCTTTCTGAACTAAGACTACTCCGTCAAGTGATAAATCACACTCTTGTTGACATTAAGGGTCATCATCAGGCCGGGCTGGGCCAGCCCACCAAGTCACTACCTGGCTGGGTTGTCTCTGAAAACTTAAAGCCCAGGCCCATCCATGGGCTTAGCCCAATTAACGGGCCGGCAGGCAAGCATTTGGGCGAACCAGCCACAATGGTCAGAATTCAAAAATTGCCTCAAAAGTAGAGTTTTTTTTACATGCACACAATGTTTGTGTATGGACAGTTTTTAAAACTTCCCAAAGTTGGTTTCTTGATCCCCAAATGGATAGACAACTTGAAAACAATAAATTATTTTTTCCAAAAAACATGGAGATTTTTGGGCTTGCAGCAGGCGGGCTCACAGGCCGGGCCGACGAGCAAGCTGAGGAAAAATTCATAAGCCCAAGCCTGGCCCATAAAAACTTCGGGCTGGACTAGCCCGCCCAATGAACAGGGTTTGGGTCTGGCGGACTTCGAACGGGTCGCGGGCTTTCAGGCTAAATGATGACCCTTAATTGACATTTCAGGCTAAATGATGACCCTTAATTGACATTATAAGAAGAGGCATTTGATGACATAAGAAAATATTAAGATAAAAATGAAGAGGCAATTTGATAAAATAGCTAAAGTTTCAGCGACACTTTATCGAGAACATAACAATCCCTTTTACAGGTTGCTGATACAAATTATGAACGGAATGCAAAATTTCTCGACCGAAAAAAAATTCAGCACCCAAAAATCTAAGCCAACTACATAGTTACCTCCTTTCAGCTCCATTCAACATCAGTAGAATTGAAATGACCGAAATCTATTAGTAACTTGTAAATCCATAACTCTTAGCCTTGCCCAAAACTAACTCTACGCTGCACCGGTAGAGATCTAGACTTTTTGCCAAAGCAAAACCAGCCTACATCCCATCAACAGCAGCGCTCACAATCCCGCCTGCATAACCTGCTCCTTCTCCGATTGGGTAGAGTCCTTTTAACGATGTGCACTCGTATGTCTCAGCGACGTGGAATTTTGACAGGAGAACTGGTTCTTGTCTGGGAAAAGAAAAACGAAAGTATTGTAAAATGCTCATTCATTCATAAAGAAAAAAGTACTATGATTCGTTGACAATGGATAATGAAACTGCAGATCCAAAAACAAGTGCCAGATAATACCATTCTGAAGTGAAATGCACACTACGTAAATAGGAAGGCAAAATGAAAGTAGAAAACAAGGATCAAGTAATAGAAAAGCCGCAAAACTGAAAGAGGTTACCTCTACTCCATGAAGAAGAGCATAGGCCTGTCAATGGGCCGGATCCGATCCGGATCCGGTGAATCCGAATCCGAATTCGTAAAACTCAGATCCGATCCGATCCGATAAGGCACGGATCCGATATTGATAATCCGAATCCGGATCCGAAAATCCGAATTCGATCCGTTTTTTCAAGTGACTAATCCCCTTAGCACTACTAGCAACAAAGATTTTTTTGCAATGATCACACCTCGCTCTCTCTACTCCAATCTTTGAAAAATCATTCCATACCTTTGATCTAAGTGGTCTTTGCTTCTTTAACGGTTGACTAACATCTTCTCCCAATTCAAAAATATCCTCCTCAGCGTCCCCCTCACCCGTTGTTTCACTGGAATGTTCCGATATCCTACATTAGACAACCAATAACAGAGAAGATAGAGCAGGAGTTACAATGCTGTCAAAACCAATAACAACAAAAATAGAAAAGGGAAAAATACAGCCTAACCCAAAAAAGAGAAAAATACAACCAAAATTTTTCTTGAGACAATGTAAAATTTTCAGTTTGCTGCCAATAATCTCCAATCAGCCTCCTTTTTTTTGGGGAGGGAATTTACATGTCAAGACCGACAAAATGAAAATAAATAGTTTGGATCGTTAAAATAGTATTTTATTTCTAATTAACCATTTGCTAATTTGAAGTTTTTTCTTTGTTGAGTGATTTCTGTGAAGGGTATTGCCATCTCTAGCTACTTGCGGTGGAGTTTAAGAGACCCAAAAAAGGGAAGCCAGAAATTGAAGAGAAGAAATAATTTATTCTTACCCTAATTCTTGAGCTCGAATGCCGGAAAGCCCTCAAAGGGTGTACGAAGAAATCAAAAGCGAGAGCGAATCTGCGAAATGTAGGTTGTATTTCGGATTGAGAAACAGAGACAATCGAAGACAAAACCCTAGAAATTGAAGAGAACGAGGAGGGAGGGTATGCGTGCGAGGTTATTGAATGCGAGAGAGAGAGAGAGAGAGAGAGAGAGAGAGAGAGAGAGAGAGAGAGAGAGAGAGAGACCTGGTTTTGATCGGTGACGAGTTAGTCGGACTCCCAGAGAAGGGAAACTGTGAAAGGATAAGGCAAAAGGATGCGTTATTAGGCTTTTGGGGGGTTTTAAAAAAAAAAACAATACGGATCGGATTTTTTCGGATATAATCCGTCACGATCCGGATCCGATCCGATCCGTAATTTTCGGATTCAGATTACCGGATCACGGATCGCCGTTATCGGATTTGGATCGGATTTTACGGATCGAATCCGGTCCATTGACAGGCATAGAAGAGCATTGCTGGAGATGAATCCTGGTAACTGAAATTCCAATATTTAGGGGGAAAATGGTAGTTTGAACTATGTATTTCGTGCATTTAACATGAAGCAAAAAGGAGAGAAGAAAATGAAGATTAAAAGAAAACCTCATTGTCAAAGGTCAAGATTGAACTCTGTAAAGCCTCCGTTATATAACTTGGAAACAATTCATGGAGGTGGGCTGCCTTAACTCCCAGTCGATAACTCGAGGGTGGTATAGGTGCTCCTGAGCATTCAAGGCAATTCAGTTTAGATACAGATTTGGAAGTAAGAAATTAGGTATGAGGAAAGAAAAAAAATGCTTTACCCGACAACTTGTTTTCCAGAAAATCAGCAACTGTTTGCACAGGCACCTGAAAATTGCCCCCTCCCATTATAGCCACTCTTCGCTCAAATTCTCTCTGTATAATGGTGGCAGAGAGAATTTGACATGCCATTGATACATAGTTCTGACGTATTTGTAGTAGTGAGAACAAACTGCAAGTGTCCTGTTAGATCCCATCCACATGAACTCAGGAATGAAGATTTCCATCCTCTCCACACACCAAATTATCTATCACATGACCAAGGATCAAAACTGGGTTACGGAATATTGTTTCGGTTGGCTAGGAATATCAAGGATGAGGAAAGTTTCAGATGCATAAGAGAAATGTCAATTGACTTTGGAAATACTCCATCTGAAACTGTCATCGTTGGATTTTTCCAGTAGGTGTCAAAACAAGTCAATGCTTTGGGATGCTCAATATGCTAACCAACATGTATGCCGTTTATTAGTTCTTGAGGATGCTCAATACGCAAACCAACCTGTAAAGTCACATAAGTCATTACTAAAAGAAAAGTAAGTAATGATAATAAGAACGTAACTGACAGAATTAGAGAAAACATCAATCCCCACATATCAAAACTACAAAAATGATAAATAGAGCACTTGTAACAACTTTCCACAAATGATCGACGATAATACTAGCATCTTGATAAAACCAAAGTGCACAGAGCCAATGTCTTCAATTGATATGGAAGAAGAGCCCTACCTGCATAGCAAACGGAATTCTACCCTGCTCATTTGATGTTCTTTACCCTGTTACCATTTAAATGCCTTCCCCTCAACTTTTTAACTACAGGTACAAACCACATTCCTCAGCAAGCCACTCACCGAGCTTGTTCCCCAGCCCTTCCCCCTTCTTTCCTTGTGGGGGCTGGGGGTGGGTATTATATACACTAGCCAGGACCATAAGAGCCAAAAAAGAAGCTACCAAAAAATAAATGCTTAAAATGGAAAATGTGTTCCAGACCCAGTCGTCAAAAATGATGAAAATGCTTCTGGTTTTAGTTCTGTTTCAACGTATTCTTGATAATGTGGTAATTGTTTCTAATGAATCGGTATCATGTTGAGTTTCAAAAAACTGAAGGAGGTAATGGTTGGGCTGTTTGGGATATGATCAAGCCTGCTTGTCTTGATACCATCCGGTGGTTGATGATGAAGGAGGTGATATCGATTCTATCATACTATGATCACAATAGAATAGGAAAAAGTAAACTGTTACTCCATTAATCTTGGACTATGGCATTACAACATGCACATGTTAATAGATAAACACAAGTGGCACCATTGGATGCACCTGTGGACAATTACAATCACATGCCCACACACAAAGAGATTGAGACATAGAGTGGTACGGCCACATGGGGTAGTTCTGCTTTTCCTTGTTGACTCAGAAATGAATGCAGATGTCATGATATGATAGAAAATAATAAATGTCACAACGGAAGCAGATGACACAAATATTAGCCGAGAAACGCACAGCAAATTCTTTAGGAACCAGGATCGTATCATGAGAGAGAAGCATATGATATATATCACGGGCAGAATGTCCAACTGCAAGTACAGCTGCATCACATCCCAACTTCTGGCTATTAAACTTCACGTTGCTTCTCGAGTCACAAACTTCTACGCCCACAACATTTCCATTCTCCACAAGCAAGTCATCTACCCTTGTCCCAAACCTAATATCTACCTAAGCACATTACATGAGGAAACATTTTAGTACAATAGAAAACAAGTATTGGAATAAATTGAAACTATGTGTTTCTGTGTCTAGGGCACTCTGGGAAAAAAACTGTGGCTCACCCCCAATCTTTGCAGATGCTGCCGAAAGTTGCGTTATAGTGGAACCAATCTGTCAGTTCCCAAATGGGGCTTCCCATCAAACAAGATATTTTCTGGAGCTCCCAAAGTGACTAAAGTTTTTATAACCTGTGGAAGAAGTGTAACAGTTTCTGACGCTGATAATAGCTTCATAACTCATTAGATGGTTGGATATGCCAAAGTGCAAAAAAAATTTCAGGGAAAAAAGTTAACCAAATGGGTTCATATAAAAAAACTTAGGTAGTAAACTTCAACAGGTCATTTCCAAAACACAGAGCCATGCGATAGATCAGTGCTTCTTTCCACCAACCATGAGGGAAAAAAGGAAAAACAGACCAACATTCTGACTTGGAGAGGGAGAGAGAGAGAGAGAGAGAGAGAGCTGGGGTGGGGTGGGGGGAAGAGAGATTCAGGCTTCAGCAATGCATTGCTCACTTTAGTTGCCCTTGAAAGTACCCTTTCTGTCACTTCAAGTCTTTGAGAGCTTTTTTTTTTTTTCCCATTTCCCCCCTTTTGTTTAGAACTTCCATTGAGGTCTCAGCCAAACACTGAAAAGAGAGGAACGACGAAGTTCCTACCCTAAAAAGTCTTACACGAAAATATTTGTCTTTCTAGAGCAAAACACTTTATGTTGAAACAAACAAAGCCACAGAAGTTGAATGCTAGCAAAAACAAATCATACAACTAACAAGAACGAAGTTGTAAGTTACTAAATTTGACAAATGATACACACCGACAGAACGCTGTTGCTATTCCTTCCTATTCGAGTTAATAGCTTTCATTCGCTCCAAGTACCTGCACCACCCTGCCACGCATAAGACCTTACTCCTCAATCAACGAGGGGTCCTCTTATAAAATACTACTAGATGGAAAGATTAACACGCCCAAAGATTAAGAAACATGAAGGACAAAACTATTGAGATCAATGCGATTCTAATATTTTTAACCAGATCATCAGTATCATGTATTTCAGCTGATGCCTCGACATTGTACCATATGCAAGCCCGCAACATGATATTGTCATATTGGTAATTGTTAGGAATATCGTCTAGTTATTGTCCCACATCAAGTTGTGGAGTCTTGCAATATGGTGTCTCGTTAATATAAATAATACTTACTTGTGTTCGGTTTTCTTAACACCCTACGGCCTATGCACTTTTTACTCTCCCAAACGACAGTAATAATATTATAATAGCATGCAAGTAGCAGCAATACCTCTATTGTGCGCATAATGATCACAAAATTTTGATGATAAATGAGCGAGAGCGAGCAGCACAGTGCGATGAGTTCATGCCAAACTAATTAACTTGCATACCTGATTATCTGTTTCTCAAGGAATATAGTAATTGAAAGAATAAGCTCTTAGTGCCAACTGCCTCCATCATACGTATCGTAGTACCGATTACAGCAATAATAAGCTCTTAACGTCAACTGCCTCCATCCCAGGCTCAAGAATCTTGAGTGGGAGTGCTGTATCGACTTGGTTTGACTAAACGCTACTCCCTCCGTCCATTTTTAAATGTCCTACTTCGTAATTCCAATTTATTAAAAAGACATCATTATTATACCTTTCACATCAACTTTTTCCTCCACTTTCCCTACTTACTCATCATCATTACACTTTTATTCACTAACTTTTTAAAATGGAATCTACTTTTAAGGACAAAATAGACAATACACCAACTTTTACTCACTAACTTTATAAAATGGACACTTATTAAGGGACAACCCAAAATGGAATACTGGACTATAAATAAGGGACGGAGGGAGTATTATTGTTCAATTTTTTCCCCTGAAAAAAATGTTTACCTGGTTCCATCACAATCTTCGACAATTTTTTGGAAGTATCATAGCAGGGAAGCTTGCATGCTGATCTTTCTATGTTTGTTTAACTTGCATCTTACAGGCTAATTGTTAAGTTATAGTGAAAATTTGTAACCAACATATTTCATCAAATATGGTACCATTTCATGAGAGAGAATAGCATACAAATAAAGCACCTAATCATCAACAACGTTACCATAAAAAAAAAAAAAACAGTTTAATAATATCGAACAAGCTTTAATATACTCACTCGTGTGAGTAACCGCTTTGTGCCAGGGTGACGTTTGTGACGTCACGTTCGGCGGTTCGCCGGTTACGCTAAAGGATAACGATGAGCGCACATGGGGTGCCAGCTCACGCTCAAAGCAGTTACTAAACCTTATCTGTGATGTTGAAGTGGCGTCAGCTGACGTGTGTTACCCAGTGATAGCAACCCTAAGTACAGGCTTTCTCCCCACACAAACCCTACTCCATTCCTACTTGCTCTGCACTTTTCTCACTCTCACGCCGGAGGGCCATTCCGGAGCTCCTCCGGTGTAGTATTTTGGTCGTGCCTGCTTGTGTCCTGGTCAGGCAAAGGGCAAGGCGATCCACTCATCCTATAACCAGAGGCTCAGAGGAAGTAAACCAAACTTATCGGAACCCCCACAAAGTCGATCTTAATTCTCTCTGATGTGCACATACGTAGCGAAATCATGACATATATATATGAACCATTATGTTCTAATTTCGAAGTTGCATTCAGAACTGTAATTCCCAATATATATAGATACAAATGCATGTAATATTTGAGTAAGATCGATCGAGATATCTTTCAAACCCTCCTTGTTATAAAATTTGCAAAAATCTACACGGATTTTGCGACCAGATGTGTCCTCCACATCTACCCCTATTAAATCTGATGCAAAATGCAACACTTTGTATAATCAATAATGTATTCCACACAGTTTGTGTGTTTCCTCTCAATATTGATCAACTGCAATTTCATGTAAATGTTTTCAGGTAAAATAACTGCAATAAAAACACAGAGAAGATAATTCGAAAAGTACATCAGGCCATCATCTGGTAAAACTCGTGAAAATCCAGCTCCCCATTCCCGTCCGCATCGTACGCCCGGATCATGGCTTCACACTCATCTTGCGACTTCTCATCCCCAAACCGGCTCAAAACCCTCTGCAAACTCTTGGACGTGATCCGGCCCGACCCCTTCCCGAATTCAAACATCTCGAACGCGGCCTTGATGTCCTCGTCATCCCCGTCCCCTTTACCTTCCTTCTTCATCAGCCTCAGAAAGTCTCCAAAATCCATCAAGTTATCGCCGTCCGCATCCAGATCTTCGATGACTCCCCGCGCCTCCTCGTGCGACATGTACTCCCCTATCGAGGCGAAATAAGCCCTCAGCTCAACGGCCGATATCTTCCCGTCGCTATCTCCGTCGAAACGGCGAAAAACTTCTTTCAACTCCTCTTCTCTCGTTGCACTGGTTTTCCTACTCGTAGTAGTAATATTTGTAGAGTTTGGAGACCGAGGAGATGATTTCGAACCGGACTTTAGTGACTTGCAACGTCGGAGGGTTGTTCGCAGGCTCCTGTGAGGGAAACAACCGAAGGATTTCGGAATTCTCTCGGGTTCCATTGGGGTGGCGGAACGGAAACAACCGAAGGTTTTGTTTTTCTCCCTCAGCCAAAACAAATCACATCACATGCAATGGGGTTTATTTATATTGAGAGATTGTCTTATTCACGAGAGTAGCCGTGAATAAGACATTTACGGAGACGTGTGATTTTGGCTGTTCATTTTGACTTTGGACAGTTTGAATTTTAATGAATGTTTTTTAAAGAAGACCCGTCCAATATATTTTAGATGTGCGCGATGATGCTTTGCAATGCCCTTTTCACGGAAACAGCCGTAAAAAGATTTTATCTTATATAAGAGATTAAATTCTGTCCGGATCAGAGGGGATTTTTCGCCAACACCTCCATGGGCCTCTTTTTCACAGTAATTCAAACCATGCATATTGTAGAGCTTGTAAAATAACATATACATGCAAAAAATCAAATTGTTCGGATATTGATAGGTATGTCAAAAGTTGAGTTCTAGATGAAAAAATGGACGGCCTGGATCTGTCTACTATTTTTTTAAGTTAAATTGTTCACAACCATTCATTTTTTCTTTTAAATACTCAACTTTTGGCATACTTATCGATGTTTGCACAAGCTGATTTTTTGCATGGATACATTATTTTACAGGATCTACAAGATGCACGATTTGAATTACCCAAAAAAAATGCACGAAGGAAACCCAGAAGGTGGCGAAAAACCCCCTTTTCCGATTCATCCGGACAGAATTTACACTCCTTATATAATTGGGAAAAAAGATTAGATCTGCCAACTTTGGAGAAAAATAATGTGTAGGTAGTATATCAACTGTATCAGAAAATTCCTGGGGGAAATCGTAGAATAAATGATTGAAGGCAGGAATTATTGCATTTTAATTTGCTGGGTAGACCGAGAGAGAGAGAGATTGATTGATTAATTCCCCCAAGTTTCTGGCATTAGGAAATTGCATGGCAGCTTCGTTACAGAAATTGACTAATCGCTTAAAACTCTCTAGTTTTTTAATTCCCAGTACCGGGAGCAATGCCCGCGGCCACATGATCATCCGTTCCCGTTCTAGTTTCAAGATCCGGGTGTCGTTCATTTCGAATACTGATTGCGTAATTTTTTTTCCCAGGGAGATTCGGATCGATTTAATAATCGCAATTGTACTAGTAGTAGTATATTAGTTGGCAAAATGAACGTTCAGAACCATATCGTTTTATAACAACTGTTTGTACTGCACGATGATCAATAGTTACAATAGAATCCAAGGAGAAGATCCTAGCTAGAATTAGGAGTATTAAGGAATCATATGGGTGCAAAGGTTAGCTGGGCACATCTTGGTTTCCATTCTTAAACGACTTTTTACTGTAGGTTTAGGAAAACGGGAAATAACTGCCAGTAAGGAGCTAGTATATCGCGCTTTTTAATTACGCGTAGGTCTAGGTGGGTGGGAGAGTTGAAAGCACCGGAGAGATTCCGAACTTAAGTTATTAAAATTGAGCATTTTCCTAAGTTTCGGACCTTAACTACGAGGCCAACCCGTTTGGGTTAAAATTGACCGGTTGCATTTTCTTAGGATTTGACTAGTACGTGGTTTTTAAACGCTCAAAACTTAAAAAAATTCCCGAAGCAGAGAAATCTATAGTAACTATGCTACAACCATGTACAATTTGCAAACTTTTTTTTTCTTTTGATAACTAGATTTTCACACCCGATAGCGCATACCTCGATTGATGCTAGAGCCCCGAAATTTAACAATCGGGCCCTAAATTGGCACATGCACTTACAAAAAGGTGTGTAGAGCCAACACGATATAAGAGTTTTTGCCTAGCAAACTCCTTTGTTTGGTTCTCCTCTCAGAAATAATCTCTCCAAAATTTTTGATTGTTTTGTCATCCGTATTTTTTCGTCTATAGTGATTTTTTGTCAAATTTTTTACTTTTTGGATGTACATGGCGCACCACTATTCAAAAAGTAAAAGAGTTTGTCAAAATGTTAGAAAAAAATTTACTAAAGACGGAAAAATAAACAAATCTATAGAACTTTTTTATCTCAAAATTGCAAACCAAACACATTTCTTGTAATGCAAAATCCCAATTTATAGAAAAATCTCACAACAATGGAAGAAACATGGAAACCACATCAGTTTTTGGTTTCTGCTCTGCCTAAACGACTTTTCCTTTACTTATTTTTTCTGCAAAAGAAAAAATCTTAATTAATTATTAAGAAGAAAATATAGCACATGACATAACAAAACCAGCACAAAGTACAAGAAAAGATCAGACCAAAACACGAAGGAATTATTCAGTAGGTCTGTCCTATGGGAGACCATGCATGGTACGCCCTTCCAACGGTTCACAACACCTCGTACTTCTTTTTTTGACAACTTATATCTGGACCAATCTATGCGCACTTTGATTAATCTCTTGAACTAATTCCACCGTTTCTATGAGGGAAGAGATTCAGTCCTGCACCATGACCATCAGGCCAACTCTTTTATCTTAGATTTCTCAACTAAGAATACCATGGCAAGTGATAAATCATACATGCACTTGTTGACATTACAAGCAGAGGCATTAGATGACATCATGACACAAGAAAAGAAAATGGCAAAGTCCACTTTGATTTCCTGTGGTTGTTGTCATGTGCGGACACCTCCTTCATGGTTCAAAACTGACCACATAACTTACATGTGGTTTTGATAATATGCGTATAGACTTCATGCCATCATGTTTTCCATCTATATTAATGGACACAACATTAAAAGACCGATATATCCTCATTATGCCTATTGATTCTTCTCTTTTAAATCTAACCACACCATCCCCTATACCAAAAATTGAATTCAAACCGTTGATATTGTAAATTTTGACGAGTAGTACATCTATGCCAAATTTCAAGTCAATCAAAAAATGAAAAGCTCATGGTAGAATCAATTTTGTTATGAAATTAAGATTACAAATTTGAATTTACTAAAAATTAGATCACTGGGTTATTGATGCCTGATCGAAATGATTTTTTACAGAAATATTCTATTCTTTATTTAATACATTATGAACGACTCAGATTACATTCTAGAGGCGTGTAAGATACACCTCTGTTAATATGGATGGAAAACATGACAGTAAGGAGTATATCTGCATATTTTCAAAACCACAGACAGGTTATGTGGTCAGTTTTGAACCATGAGGTAGTATCCGCACATGGCGATAACCAAATGGGATGAAAATGGACTTTAAAAATGAAGAGGCATTTTTGGTAAATGGAATGCAAAATTTCACGACTGAAAAAAAATTTAGCAACCAAAAATCTAAGCCAACTACATACTCGTTAGCTCCTTTCAGCTTCATTCAACATCAGTTACCTCCTTTATCTTCTAAATTTTCTCTACTTTTATCATGTAGATAAATAAGCATTTATGGCCCTTCGATTGTCCAAAAATTAAAAAAATTCTACAGATTAGAATGTACGATCGTACTGTTTTCCCTCAAGTCGGCCACCCTTCGCCCAAAATTCTGGCCCTACCAATGAGATTTTTGAATTGTCTTTTTTCTTAGGACTTAGGTTCAAAACCTCTTAGGTGCTATAAACACTTGTAAAGCCAGTTTATATGGGGTTTTGCCTCAATTTTAATCAGAATCCTCGCCAATAAGACAATGGTATTGAATCCCAAAAAATTAGTCGATGTGCGCATAAGCTAATCAAAACATCTTGAGTTACCAAAAATAAGTATGCGTGCGAATTGCTGAATGATCAAGATTTAGGGCCTCTGCTTGCAATTTTGTGAAATGTGTAATTATATGACTCTGTGTGTGTGCACACGTGCTCTTATGTTAGGGTTTGAATTCTATAATTTGTTTGCCAATTTTCAGCTTTATGATTCCTGTAGTCTTTCCCATGAACAAAGTCTTGGCAATATACGACATGGGGCCTTTATTTAGTTGTTCTTCATTGATTCTAGTCAATGTTCCAAAAATCGTTAGGCGTTAGTCGGGCGGTCAGCTACTTTCGAGCGATTGAACAGATTAATCGGTGCATATTACTTAGTAATCGGTGATTAATTGTAAGTCAGACCTAATCGAATAGGCCCTATGCCGATTAATTTTTGGTTTAGAACACTGATTCTAGTTTACTTATGACAACTCAGGGGGTGTTCCACTTTTACAAAAAGTTCCTTTTTTTTCAAACGGAGGTAATTTCAAACTCAAATATAATGCAAATAAAAAATATTTTTTCAATTTTTTTGCACCGTTTAAAAAATCTTAATGAGATCTATCAAACAAGAACCATATTGGTAGAAAAATTATTTGCGTAAACATATAATTTTTGAGCTTGAAATTGTCTTCCTTTTCTAAACGTTCTTTTTTTTTTTTTAGAAAACGGAACACCCTATTTCATAATCAACTCTATTTCATTAATCAACTTTCAAAAATATACAAATTAATAAAAACACTTCTCACTCACACTCACACTCACACATCTCTTGCACAAATCACTCTACTGCTCTCTTTTCTCAATTTACCCAACACTTGCACAATACACATACATGCATGCAATACTTATACATAATCTGAAACACACTGATCATCATAATCAGCACCAGTCGATTAAGCCCCGCGTTCAGGTTCGATTTGCCTGGCTACAAATGGAGAGAGTCGATCGAGAGACCAATGCTCAAACTCAACTGCTTGATGCCCTCAAATATTCTCGCAGAAGAACTTCTTGAAGGCATCCATATGTTCAACCTGCAACCGAAATGGGGCATCGAGGGAACCATCTTCGTCACGGCTGGGAAATACGAACGACTTCCCGTCCAACCCGACCATTCTGGGTCCCATGTAGATTTCCTTTCCCCATCCGAAATCAACACCACACAAAGGCAACCCGATCCAACTAGTGACTACGATGTTCGGGTTGCCAAAGAAAGCTCCTTGCGTGGATCCGGCTACATGAGGGTACCTCAACTTCGACAAATCCTTTTCCCTTTTCAAGTAAGTTAGAGATGACCTTACGTACTTGTCTGTTACCTTCTCTATGGCTTCTCTTATCTTGCTACATCCATATCCTAACGGCTTCGACAACAGCTCTCCCGAGGTGATCGTTGCTGATCTCATCGGTAAGACTGCATTCCCGAAATAGTGCTTTGGCAATGGCGGTACCATCCGGCTGTGAAAATCCACGTTAAAGCGCACGCATGTTAGTTGCTCAAATTCGTGCAGCCTTGCCTTGGATGCACACCTCCACAAGTGTGCAGTCACAGCCTCATACCTGCAGGTAATAAGAGGTTTCATCATCTTATATACTGTATAGAATCGCACTCATTAGCTTAATTTGCTCTTCCTGTAGTTTTTGGTCAAACGAAATCTCGTATAAATGCTTGCATCCAGACTCTCGACCAGAATTGGAAAATGATAAAAAAACGGAACACTTCTTAAATATATGTAGTACTAGTACTAGATTAAAAAAGACAACATTAAGTTCAAACTCAAATGACTTTAATACGTATTTAATAATTTTAGCTTTAGGGATGGAGTGATGGTGGTTGTAGTGGCGCCATTGGTGGTGGAGTGGTTGTGTGGTGGAGGTGATTGTGGTGGCAATATGGTGGTGGTGGTTGTGGTGGAGTGTGTGACTGTGCCAGAGTGATAGTGGCGGTGGAGTGATGGTTGCGGCAAAGGGGTGGTGGTGTGGTGGTGGAGATGATGATGGTGGTAGAGTGTTGGAGGTGCTGATGGCGATAATGGTAACGAACTAACAATGGTGTGGAGGGCAGTGGTGGAGGAAAGAGATGAATGCAAGTTTTCAAACAAATAAAGAGTAGATTATGATTAAGAATGACAAAAAAAAAAAAAAAAACACTTACGGAGTATTACTCAATCCATTTAGTATTAAGTGTTGATTTTGGATTATCAGAACAACCCAAAAGTTAAGATAAATTGCACAGTACTGCGCGTCTTGAATTTTTTTTCGTTGGTGGAGTTTTTCAAATTTAATCTATGTTTTTTTAAAATTTTTTATTCCTCTTGTCAATACAAAATGAATTCTGACAATTTTTAATGAAAAAAATCATGATTTAAAAGACAAAAATAAGAGTAATGATTCAGTCGTCTTAGGGCACCGTCACGTGGTGGATCAACACCACACATATTTAAAGTTCATACACTTGGAGGTGAGCTCACATAATGTGTGGTACTGATAAGGAGTAATTATTCCATGCCCTAAGGCACCACCAAACAGTGTCTTAAACACTTGTTGGGAATGAGCACCGCGTGATGGTAGCCAAGACCACCCAATTATAAACCACAAGGGATCATATCATATACCTGGTGAAAGGCTTACTACTAGTGTAAACACTTGGGAACTCATTAGCCTCTTTCTTCAGCTTTTGAATTTGTTCTTTGCTCAATTTCAACATCACCAAAGTCGTTTCCTTCTTCCGCTCTTCTAAGTTATTCGTTTGGCCTATCAACATCGGCAGTTTGCCAAACTCCAAGTGATCAAATTTCGGCGGTGTCAGATCATCCTCCTCCAATTTCAGTACCGTCCGATCAAGAAATGGTAAGTTTTCAAGTTTCTCGCCGCGGGCAATCCTTGCCCACTCGGAAACAAAATGAGTTGCACATCGGCCGTCGACAAGCACATGTGACATGCCCAAGCCAAGACTAATTCCACCGCAACTAAACTTTGTTACTTGCACCAAAAGCAATGGCAACTCATCAATAGGCTTATTGTAGTCTACAGATGGAATCAGAGCTTTGGTTTCTGAAGTCGGAGTGAAGTCTCCGAAGTCGTCGATTTTAGCCTCTGACTCTGCTTCCAAAAATAGAGCGCCCATGGAGTTGCAATTGAGCTCAAGGCGGCACCTATTAGTCCATTGGAGGCGTCCGGCGAGTGGGTAAAATATGGTTAGTGCTTTGCTTAGGGAGTTTTTGAGAATCTCTATTGGGTTCAAAACAAGTGACTGATCACTCATGATCGGTCTATAGAAGTATACTGTAGGCACATGATTTGTTGAAATGACTTGATCGAAATCTGATAAGTACATGAGTTCTGATGGTTTCGGCTCCGCTGGTTTCACTGTGAAGGAAGCCTTCAACGTCACCATCCTAGATAGAGGGAGAGGAAATTTAACTTCTCGATAAGTTGGACCAACATGCCTAAATAACCACATTTTTGCATTTGTTTTTTTTTTCAAAATTTGTAAAGAATAAAATGTTATCCATTTTCTTTTCTTTATTCCGATCCAGTCAAGTCGAAAAATTCATATTCGATCATGAAATATTTGTCTATAAACTTCAAAAGATTACTGAAGGCTAATTTTTATTTTATGAAAAATACGTCAGCATTAAGGCATGCCAAGTTTACACAAGTAGGTCGAGAAAGGTCCAAGAAAAGAAACTAACATTTTTTTTTTTTTGCTCGGAAAAAGAAACTAACATTTTAAATGAAATCAACGAAGATATAGAGAAGAAGACGAATATATATATAGAGAAGAAAATTAAAATAAGCATGTCAAGTTTTATTCACAAGTAACAAGTCTTTTTCATTTTATTAGTTTCTGTTTATGGCATTTTTGACAAAACTAGTTGAAACCAATTAAGGTTGTGAACACATTACGTACCTTTTGGGACTCAAACTAGCACTACTCGGTAGTTCCAACTTTGTTCCCGTCAATTTTCCGATTTGAATCGTCTTTTCTTGGATATACTGGTCTACGCTGCCTGATTAATAATTAGCTCAAATACCGTAGTTTTCTGGCGTATACTGATTGCTAAATAAATGGAGAAGAGGAAAAGAGGGGGAGATGGAGAGAAGTTTTTGGTGAAGATCTAATGGAGTCTTGAACTACTGTTGGGTTTTTAATTTTGGATTTGGCTACTCCACGGGTCAGGGGCCATGTGGTGAGCAAGCTCATTCCAGGGTGTAAAGCTTGCCATCCTTTTAGCTTCTGAAAAACAATAAAAGGCCCTTCATTTTTTTTTTTTTAATGTCAAAAGTGAGAAAATTGTATTGATAAACGTCGAGCAGCACTTACAAAATGGAGATCATTACGAAGAACTTCGACAAAGCCAAAATAATCGTCTAACAAATAGAAAACACGTAAATCACAAGGCAATTGATTTTGCACGTGCGCAATGGTGCTCTGCAAAACCCTTTTCACGGAAACAGTCGTATAAAAGATTTTATCTTGTATAAGAGATTAAATTCTGTCGGAAAAGCCGGATAGAGGGGGTTTTCCGCCAGCATCCCTGTGGGCCTCCTTTGCGCATTCTTTTAAGTAATCCTAACCGTGCATTTTGTGGGGCTTGTAAAATAATGTATATATGCACAAAAAAATCAACTTATCCGAAAATTGATTGGTATGTCAAAAGTTGAGTTCTAGACGAAAAAATGGACGGTTTGGATCTGTCAACTATTTTTTTAAGTTAAATTATCCCTAACCGTTTATTTTTCTGTCTAAAAACTTAACTTTTGATATATCTATTAATGTTCGCACAAGCTATTTTTTGCATGGATCGATACATTATTTACAGGATCTACAAAATGCACTGTTTGAATTATTTAAAAAAATGCACAAAGAGAATCCACGGGGTGGCGGAAAACCCCCACTTCCGGTTCATCCGGACAGAATTTACACTCCTTAGAGCATCTCCAGCCTTGACCCATTTTAAGACTCAAATTTAAAAATGGGGCAAAAACCACAAAAATCTCTCTCCAATCTTTGACTCAAACCCTTCCCCATTTTGGGTTTTACCCATTTTTTTGCCCAAATTTGAGACAACTTTTGCCTTGACCAATTTCTACAACGGCTAGTTAGAGAGAGAGAGAGAAAGAGGGAGATGTGTAAAATTTGGGTTTGATGGTTGGAGATGTGTCCACCCAAAATGGGTTTTTACCCAAAATTTGACTCAAATTTCAAGAAAAATATGGGTGAAGGCTGGAGATGCTCTTATATAATTGGGGAAAGAAGATTAGATCTGCCAACTATGAAGAAAACTAATGAGTAGGTAGCATATATATCACCTGTATCAGAAAATTCTTGGGGGAAATCGTAGAATAAATGGTTGAAGGCAGGAATTATTGCATTTTAATTTGCTGGGTAGACCGAGAGAGAGATTTGATTGATTAATACCACCAAGTTTCTGGCTTCGTTACAGAAATTGACTAATCGCTTAAAACTCTCTAGTTTTTTAATTCCCAATACCGGGAGCAATGCGTACGCATGATCATCCGTCCCCGATCTCGTTTCAAGATCCGGGTCATTCATATCGAATATTGATTGCATAATTTTTTCCAGAGAGATTCAGATCGAATTTTATAATCGCAATTGTACTAGTATTAGTTGGCAAAATGAACGTTCAGATCGAATTTTTGAACCCCTATCACCCGATCTCGCCGTTCTCCTGATCCGATCTCGGTCGTCGGTTCACTTATTCGGTTTTCCGGTTGGTGGGTTGTTGGTTTCGCCGATTGTGCCTAACGGCAAGGATTTCCGAGGGTGTTCTCGCGTTCGGCGTGGCTCCCGCTTGGATCTTTGTCGGTGGACCTGGGTTTTGCTTAACGGCTTGGTTGTAGCTCCCGCGGTAGTTGTTTCACTGGCATGGGTTCCGGCTTTGCTCCCTCATTGGGTGAATAAGAGAGCCCTGAAACTAAATAAGGAGTCTTTGGGTGCTTGTTGAAAGGCCTTAGAGTCAAAAATTCATTACGACCATTTAGGATAAAATGATCAAAAAAATAAGATCTTCGCACCGGTTCTAACGGATTGAAAATTGAAACACTTATTTTTTTTTCCGTTAGTTTCGTTAACGGTGTTAACGATTTTACCAATTTGGAACGTAAAACAAACTACAGGGACGAAATTCGAGTACTTTGAAACTAGAGGGACAAAAGTGAAACAACCGTAAAACTACAAGGACTACTACGAAAATTTGCCCTCTTTTTTTTCAATGGACAAAACAGTATATAATATGCATACAGGCAATCTCAAAGAAACAAGGCTTGTAACTTATTCCATGTACAACGTATATTGCCTAGCATCAACATACCCTTAATCTTGCATATTGTGAATGTCTAGATTGTGATAGGTGAGGACATTAGATATATTATTTTTAAGAGTTAAATGTAGTGGTGTCTTTAAGATGCACAATATAAAAGAAAAAAAAAAGATGCTCCTGTAAAAACCCTTGGACATTAACATATCTCAAAACAAATATTTAAAAAAAAGCTCCAGATTTTTTTTAATGTTCCATTATAATTTAAACCTAAAAAAGTAAGATTGTAAAGATTAATATTTTAAAATTTAAACACACGAGCCAATGCTCTACATTTAACAATATAAGAGCAAATCTAAACACACCAATCAGTGTTATGCATTTAACAATATTGTATTATCTGGGTTTTGGCCCTTACGTCTTTTGGGCTTCGACCCTTTGGGTGTATCTTCCAACTTTTGGTTAGAATTCTCTCTTTTTTTCTAATAAATATTTACTTCGCCTTTCAATAAAAATAAATGAACTTTCAGAACTATATCTTTTTATAACAACTGTTTGTACGGCACGATCAATAGTTCCATTAGATCCAAGAAGAAGATCCTAGGTAGAATAGTATTAACTATTAAGGAATCATATGGGTGCAATGGTTAGCTGGGCACATCTTGGTTTCGATTTTTAAACGACTTTTTACCTGTAGGTTTAGGAAAACGGGAAACAACTGCCATTAAGGAATATATCGCGCTTTTTAATTACATGCAGGTCTAGCT
The DNA here is from genome assembly GCA_019656295.1 of Rhododendron mucronatum var. ripense. Classification (NCBI taxonomy): domain Eukaryota; kingdom Viridiplantae; phylum Streptophyta; class Magnoliopsida; order Ericales; family Ericaceae; genus Rhododendron; species Rhododendron mucronatum. The sequence continues at coordinate 2,100,684 of BPLT01000061.1, forward strand.
AGGTGGGAGAGTTGATAATACCAGAGAGATGTTTCAAACTTTAGTTGTTAAGATGAAGCATTCTTCTAAGTTTTGGGCCTTAATTACAAGGCCAATCCGTTTGGGTTAAAATTAACTAGTTGCATTTTTTTAGGATCCGACTGACAACGTGGTTTTTGAACGCTCAAAACTTGTGAAAATTCCCGAAGCCATGAAATCTATAGTTACTATGCTACAACCATGTACAATTTGCGCACATTTTTTTTCTTTTGAGAACTAGATTTTCACACCCGATAGCGTATACCTCGATTGATGCTAGAGCCCTGAAATTTAACAATTGAGCCCTAAATTTGCACATGCACTTACAGAAAGGAGTGTGGAACCCACACGATATAAGAGTTTTGCCTAGTAAACACCTTGTAATGCAAAATCCCAAATTATAGAATAATCTCACAACAATGGAAGAAACACAGAAACCACATCAGTTTTTGGTTTCTCCACAGATAATTAGTGCATGGATAGATCAATTACAGTATTTCATACGTAAATTGTTGATGATATGTCCGTCTACTACTTGTGATTTTCCAACTACTTTTGGCAGTAAGAATGTAGCATTAGCATAATTTAGTGTAGTCATTTGGTAATGTTATTGTTTTGTAGTTGTTTCTTCTTGAATTTAGTTTTGTATTTTTGCGTTGGAAAAACTCCTAGAATGTTTTTTTGACTGTAATAGTCCTGAATATTGATTGGGGACTAAATGGGTTCTGATGTTGTTTGTTTGTAATAGTCCTGAATCTGGTTATCGGTGAAGCAGGTCTGATGCCTAGGTTTGCATTCGCATAGTGTAATTATAAGATATAGTATGCTACTTTTGGTTCCTCCTTTGTACGCCTTAGGTTTGAAAATCTGCGATCAACTCTTGTAGAGTGGGTTCTTACGGGCTTTTAAATGGGTTCCTACTAGTAAACGGTGTGATAAGTCTTTCGGAGATTAGTTGGGGGTGGGTGGCTTTTGGCCTGGGTACCCTTAGTCATCAAGAACAAGATAAAATGCGGTATGGGTATTATCCTTGACATTTTCTTCCTTCTTATCTCTGTCATGTGAAGTTCTGAAGGGAATGCAGACAGCCGATAAATGTGCCAAAAGTACATGTTTAGTATTTTCTCATCCAGCCAAAATAAAATGAAATTATTTTGTGGGTTTCTTGCAGCATGGTCCCTCATCATGTGATGAAGGTACTAGTATATGATCTGTCCAATCCATAGGGGCCAGTTTCCAACCAATAAAATTTTACTAGCATTATTTGATTTGTAATTAATTTATTTCAGGATGGGTGGCGTTATGAGTATGTATCATGTAGGGAAACTTGTTCGGGTTCGGTCAGTTTTTGTGACATTGCATTGTTCGTTTTTGAGTTTTAAAATCTCTTGACATGGTCTTCAATAATTTTTTTTTTTTTCAAAAGTACAAGAAAAGATCTGACCTAAACAAGAAGGAATTATTCAATAGGTCTGTCCTATGGGATACCATGCATGGTACGCCCTTCCAATGGTTCACGACACCTCGTACTTTTTTGACAATTTATGTCTGGACCAATTTATGCGCACTTTGATTAATCTCTTGAACTAATTCTACCGTTCCTACAAGGGAAGATGTGAGGACTCTCACCCGGATAATACGATTACGATTAGGTGTTATCGAATAATGAATAAGTTAGTCGTTTAATTAATCTTTTTAAGAAGATTTTGGTCACTCGTCGACTTAAGGGTTATAGAAACGACTCGTCTTGACGATTCGACGGTACTTCCAGACGACCTTGCGGATAGCTTAGAAATAATTTCCGAACGATTTAAATTGAACTAGTTCAGGAATTCAGTATCGAAAGTAGAACGTCACCCGATTCTGACTGGCATTGTGTATCGACCGCGAATCAGGCCGAAAGCACGTTTTGAAGTCGAATGGCCTGCTGAATTAAAATTTCAAGGTTTTGGATTTTTCCTTAAAATTCCGAGAGTAGAACGATAATTAAAATTTTCTAATTAGTCTACGGTGCGAATTTGGTATTTTTCTGAGATCGAATCCCGGACAGTTTTTGTAGGCGCGCGCGCGCCTACGCACTGAATTTTTGCATGGCCAAGTGGCCGGAATATATGACATATGTCCAAATCAAGGACACTTGTCTAAATCCACTAACATATCACTTGCCTATAAAAAGGCTTGACTGCTTGACTTGTGATGCTTTTTCAAAGCAAAACAAAAGAAAAGAAATTGTAGAGAGAGAGAGAGGGAAGTCCGAGAGTGAGAGAGAGAGCTTAGGAAGAGAGAGAAAAAGCTTAGGTACAGTTTGTCTCTTCTGTTTTCTATCCTATTTTGTTGAATCTTGACTGATTTGGTTTGCATGCAAGCCAAAAGGGATGCTAAGACATGTTGTAGTTCTAAGACAGATTTTCTGAGCTTCAGTTTTTGCCATTTTTGACTCTTTTAAGCTTCGAATTTTTACTGGGTTTCTTCAAGTAAGTTGTAGATCTTTTTGTTGGGAAGATTTAGCCGCTGGAATCAACTGAAACTGATTTAAAATGAATAAGTTATGATTTTTTTTCTGCAAGCTGTCCAGTGTAGGACGAATCTGGAAATACCCCTTTTGTTTTGAGATTTATGCTTTTATTTTGCAAACAAGGTCACTATATTCTTTTCTCTAGAGTTACATCTATATGTTAGTTAACTTTGGGGACTAATATTACTTTGATTGGATTAAAAATGAATGAGTTATGGTCTTTTTGTTAAAAGGTAGCAATTTCTCCTATTTTGAGTAGTTTGTAGTCATTTTTGTGAAATTTTGTATTATGAACTAATTTTCTCCGAATTTTTATGATTTAACTGAACATTTTACTTTTAAGATCAGAACCTAAATTTTAGTTTTCAGTCTCAAATAAATTATGATATTGCATTTGGTTAAGCCGTTATGCTGTCGGTTTTGAAACTAGTCTAAAATTTTATTATATGTATACAAATTTCTTGTGACCTTGCATGTCTTATTATTTTATTCTTTTCTTTATATTAAGTTGTATTTTGAATTTTTAAATTGATTACTTAAGTCGAGTACATCGTTTGGCGATAAATGGACGTTTGATACCAAAAACGAACCCCGACACCTCCTATCGACTAAATAAGTTTTCTACTATCCTAAAATCATGCATGCACAAGATTTGGGATAGTGCGGCATGTACCAAAGTGTTTACAAAAAAAAAAGGGAGTTTAAGTTACTATGTTGCCCTTAGGGCCATTTTGTGCCTAAACTACCATTTTCTTGTATTAACCGGTGAAGTTAATCTTTTACATTACTTTTCTTTGAATTTTTACTTTTGGATCTGATTTTTCATTTTAAGTTGATTAAAATAGTTTGAGTCTTCTATATTAAAGGTTAATAGACTATTTTACCCTTTGAGAAGTAATTATATTTTTTATACTCATTCTTTTTGACTAATTTCTTTTCTTTTGACTTTTAACGTCTTAGTTGGTCGATGTTTGACTTGGGTTTTACTTTATGTTTAGGTTCGGGTGTGCGAGGGTGAACCAGTAGGACACGTCTAGCCTTAGCTGCGTCGGCAGGACGAGAGGTGAAACATGCACTGTCTTTACTATGCTTGTTTTTAATGCCTAAATCACCTTTGCATGTTATAATGAAAAAGGAATTTCTTATGAAGTAATGCTGAAAAGGAATATATAATTTTCTTGTCGATGCATCTGAACATGTGTCCCTACTTGAGGACGGTAAAAAGACAAAGTGGAATTGGAGTAATAAGGTTGGAGGATATTGATCAGATATCCTGATGGTTTGACGTCATTCCCTTTTATGTAGAGGTAGCTCCTCTAGATTTCTGATTGAAACTTGTTCATGAAAGATGCATGAAATCGACGAACAGAAAGATAATATGATATCTTGCATATCTAGAAGGTTTTCTACTTAAACCTGTAAATGATAAAATTCCATGTTATCGATGTAACTTGGGTTGATGAATCCATGACATAACAAGGATGCATGGTTTTGAGAACGGAAGAAAGAACTTGTTATTTTCTCAAGAAGTTTTTCAAACTAAGCTTTGAGTACGATATGTCATGTTTCACACGAGCTTTAGCTTATGAATTTTCAAAACGACCCTTTTCAGGTCAGCAGCCGTAGATGGGCTAAGCTTCTCCTCAAGTTGAAGTTCTTTTGTTGTATATATATATGTTCATATGTGCTGTTGTGCTTAAGATCTGTTATATAGGATAGTTTTTGTTAGCCGGTTTGTCCCGGTCTATGTCAACTTAAGTTGTATAATCTATGTACTCGCAAGACTTTTTGCATCCGCACATTAGAACTCTGGATATTTTGCAATATGAAAGTTGGTAACTTTTAAAAAAAAAAACAAAAACAAAAAGGAAGCTACATTTGAAATCTCAAAACCTAAGTCTTTTGGCAACTAGTATGAAGGGTTTTAAATAAATCTTCTCTTAACTGTTTACAACTTTAGACCTAAGGTGACTTAATTACACTGGTCGGTCATTGATCCATATCATGTCGGGTTGGGTCGTGACAGAAGAGATTCAGTCCTGCACCGTGACCATCAGGCCAACTCTTTTATCTTAGATTTCTCAACTAAGAATACTATGTCAAGTGATAAATCATACATGCACTTGTTGACATTACAAGCAGAGGCATTACATAACATCATGACACAAGAAAAGAAAATGGCAAAGTCCACTTTGATTCTCTGTGGTTATCGTCATGTGCGGACACCTCCTTTATGGTTCAAAACTGACCACATAACTTACATGTGGTTTTGATAATGTGCAGATAGACCTCATGCTATCATCTTTTCCATCTATATTAACGAACACAACATTAAAAGACCGATATATTCTCATTATGTCCCTTGATTCTTCTTCTTTTTTAAATCTAACTACACCATCCCTTATACCAAAAATTGAATCCAAACCGTTGATATTGTACATTTTGACGAGTAGTACATCTATGCCAAATTTCAAGTCAATCAAAAAAAATAAAAGCTCATGGTCGAATCGATTTTGTTATAAAATTAAAATTTCAAATTTGAATTTACTAAAAATTAGATCACTGGGTTATTGATGCCTGATCAAGATGATATTTACAGAGATACTCTATTCTTTATTTAATACATTATGAACGACTCAGATTACATTCTAGAGGCGTGTGAGATACACCTCCATTAATATGGATGGAAAACATGATGGCAATGGGTCTATATCGGCACATTTAGAAGGGATGTTAAAAATGGTGAGGCATTTTTGGTAAATGGAATGCAAAATTTCACGACCAAAAAAAAATTTAGCAACCAAAAATCTAAGCCAACTACATTCTAATTAGCGCGCTCCTTTCAGCTTCATTCAACATCAGTTACCTAGCTCCTTTATCTTCTAAATTTTCTCTGCTTTTATCATGTAGATAAATAAGCATTTATGGCCCTTCAATTGTCCAAAAATAAAAAAATTCTACAAATTACAATGTACTATCGTACTACTAAAGCTACACAGCATAATTAAAATGTACATGTTTTAGCGAAAATTTTCACTTAAGTCGGCCACCCTTCGCCCAAAATTCTGGCCCCACCAATGAGATTTTTGAATTGCCTTTTTATTTTATTTTATAGGACTTAGGTTCGAAACCTCTTAAATGCTATGAACACTTGTAAGACCAGTTCATATGGGGTTTTGCCTCAGTTTTAATCAGAATCCTTGCCAATAAGACAATGGTATTGAATCCCAAAAAATTAGTCGATGTGCGTGCGAATTGCTGAATGATCACGATTTAGGGCCTCTGCTTGCAATTTTGTGGAATGTGTAATTATATGACTCTGTGTGTGCGCGCGCGCACGTACTCTTATGTTAGGGTTTGAATTCTATAATTTGTTTGCCAATTTTCAGCTTTATGATTCTTGCAGTCTTTCCCATGAACAAAGTCTTGGCAATATACGACATGGGGCCTTTATTTAGTTGTCCTTCATTGATTCTAGTCAATGTTCCAAAAATCGTTAAGCGTTAGTCGGGCGGTCAGCCAACTTTGAACGATTGATCAGATTAATTGGTGCATATTACTTTTTTTTTTGAACGGCAAAAAAGAGATATTATATAAATAAAGAAGTACAATAGAGAGAGCATGCAAAACAAGCCCTAAAAATTGACAAGAAATCAATCCGAACAACGCCCAACATGGCCAACGAAACAGTACCAAAACTACAGACATACACCCCACACACCCACAACCAAAGACACCTCCACCCCCCACTTAGGACAAGACACCTCCCGACCCAAAACACACCCCACCAAGGCCCCAACCCAAAGCAAGCCACCCTTCAATGGTGACAACTACCAAAAACTCAACGAACTAGAAGGCTAGGCCTGCCTTGCCACTTTGTCAGCTCTGCCCAAGTCTTCAGCTACCATATTTGCGTACGACTTCATCCTCCTCACCATCTTACTCCAACCCCATGATCTTATTGCAGATCCAAATTGCTTGAACTTCATCCAGAATTATTCTATTTCTGTTTATAACTCCATCTGAAGAGATAGATGCAGAGAGAGCTAGAGCTGCAATAGCAGATCTATAAACTGCACACTTTGGTTTGTTATTCCTACTCTTGTTATTGAAGGAGTTGACCTTTGTAAATCCTAGAATATCATCAATATTGTCTTCCTCTTCTTCTTTCCTTTTACTCCATTTATGGCAGCTTTGATTGGAGCAGAAAGAGGGTCATTTTCAGTTTGGAAATCAATATGTTAGATTAGGAATATTCTCATCCTTCTCATTTTCCCCTCCAAAAACTTCAACAATTACTGGATTTTCCTTAATTGAATCCTCCACGCAACTATTTTGATTATCAACCAAATTACTTAGACTTGCTCTTGGAATCTGAATGCACGTATTCAGCCTTACAAAAGTTAGAGGGTCCAAATTAATATTGTGTGTTGTGTTGTTTGTTGTCATCTCTCTCGTACTATCCATGACCCTTCCACATCCCCAAGCTGATGTCTCAACCCTTGAAGTAGAATTAGTTGCCTTATCATTACATCCTTGCATGTTTACATTTAATAGTTGTAAGAGCATCTCCATTGTAATAAGTAAATGAGTGTGGATAAGTAAACTTAACAACAATGCTCAAAAAACATCTCACATTGTAATAAGCAAAATTACAAGTCTTTAGCAAATAACCAAATTTCACCCATTCAATAACCAAACTTAACAACTTTTACCAATAATCAAAACTTAATAACCAAACCCAATAACCAAACTTAAAACTCTATAACTCAAAAACACCCCATATTGGAATCGTCTCATCGAGATGAATAATTTGGTGTGGTCAGGTGCGTGATTGGAACTCATTTGCGATTGGACATAGGTGCATTGTGTATTGTGGGATTTTTTTTGGTTATTGATGCAAAAATAACCAATGTGGAGATAGATATTGTTAAGTTTGATTATGAACTAAATGGATAATCAAATGCTGACGTGACACATTTTGGTTATTGATTTTGATTATTCCCATTGCGGATGCTCTAAGGCTCCCTCTTCTGCCCCAATAGCCTTTTCAACTTCCACATTTGTTTCTGCCACCTCCTCAACAATTTCCATTTCATTTTTCAACTCAGCTTTGTCTACATCAAAATTGAGCCATTCATCATCCCCCGGATCTGTCTCAACTAAGACCTCTTTCTCCTCTTTATTGTTCCCTTTCTTGATCTTAATCGAAGTAAACATCGGTGATTAATTGTAAGTCAAACCTAATCGCTAAGCCCTATGCCAATTAATTTTTTGTTTTAGAACACTGATTCTAGTTTACTTATGACAACTCAAACAACTCTGTTTCATTAATCAACTTTCAAAAATATACAAATTAATACAAACACTTCTCACTCACACTCACACTCACACATCTCTTGCACAAATCACTCTACTGCTCTCTTTTTTCAATTTACCCAACACTTGCACAATACACATACATGCATACAATACTTATACATAATCTGAAACACACTGATCATCATAATCAGCACCAGTCGATTAAGCCCCGCGTTCTTTCCTGTCCCAGGTTCGATTCGCCTGGCTACAAATGGAGAGAGTCGATCGAGAGACCAATGCTCAAACTCAACTGCTTGATGCCCTCAAATATTCTCGTAGAAGAACTTCTTGAAGGCATCCATATGTTCAACCCGCAGCCGAAATGGGGCGTCCAAGGAACCATCTTCGTCACGGCTGGGAAATACGAATGACTTCCCTTCAAACCCGACCGTTCCGGGTCCCATGTAGATTTCCTTTCCCCATCCAAAATCAACACCACACAAAGGCAACCCGATCCAACTAGTGACTTCGATGTTCGGGTTGCCAAAGAAAGCTCCTTGCATGGATCCCACGACATTAGGGTACCTCAACTTGGACAAATCCTTTTCCCTTTTCAAGTAAGTTAGAGATGACCTTACGTACTCGTCTGTCACCTTCTCTACGGCTTCCCTTATCTTGCTACATCCATATCCTAACGGCTTCGACAACAGCTCTCCTGAGGTGATCGTTGCTGATCTCATTGGTAAGACTGCATTCCCGAAAAAGTGCTTTGGCAATGGCGGTACCATCCGGCTGTGAAAATCCATGGTAAAGCGCACGCATGTTAGTTGCTCAATTTCGTGCAGCCTTGCCTTGGATGCACACCTCCACAAGTGTGCAGTCACAGCCTCATACCTGCAGGTAATAAGAGGTTTCATCATCTTAATACTATATAGAATCGCACTCATTAGCCTAATTTGCTCTTCAACTTTTTAATTTGCTCTTCCTGTAGTTTTTGGTGAAACGAAATCTCGTATAAATGCTTGTCTCGAGACTGTCGACCAGAATCGGAAAATGATAAAAAACGTAACACTTCTTAAATATATATAGTACTAGTACTAGATTAAAAAAGACAACATTAAGTTCGAACTCAAAAGACATAAATACGTATTTAATATTTTTAGCTTTAGGGATGGAGTGATGGTGGTTGTAGTGGCGCCGTTGGTGGTGGAGTGGTTGTGTGGTGGTGGTGATTGTGATTGTGGTGGCAATATGGTGGTGGTGGTTGTGGTGGAGTGTGTGACTGTGCCAGAGTGATAGTAGCGGTGGAGTGATGGTTGCGGCAAAGGGGTGGTGGTGGAGATGATGATGGTGGTAGAGGGTTGGTGGTGCTGATGGCAATAATGGTAACGAACTAACAAAGGTGTGGAGGGCAGTGGTGGAGGAAAGAGATGAATGCAAGTTTTCAAACAAATAAAGAGTAGATTATGATTAAGAATGACAAAAAAAAAAAACAAAAAACACTTATTACTAAATCCATTTAGTATTAAGTGTTGATTTGGGATTATCACAACAACCCAAAAGTTAAGATAAATTGCACAGTACAGCGCGTCTTGAATTTTTTTTTTCGTTGGTGGAGTTTTTCAAATTTAATCTATGTTTTTTTAAAATTTTTTATTCCTCTTGTCAATACAAAATGAATTATGACAATTTTTAATGAAAAAAATCATGATTTAAAAGACAAAAATAAGAGTAATTATTCAGTCGTCTTAGGACAACGTACCGTCATGTGGTGGATCAACACCACACATATTTAAAGTTCATATACTTGGAGGTGAACTCACATAATGTGTGGTACTGATAAGGAGTAATTATTCCATGCCCTAAGGCACCACCAAACGGTGTCTTAAAGTCTTGTTGGGAATGAGCACCGCGTGACGGTAGCTAAGACCACCCAATTATAAACCACAAGGGATCATACCATATACCTGGTGAAAGGCTTAGTACTACTAGTGTAAACACTTGGGAACTCATTAGCCTCTTGCATTAGCTTTTGAATTTGTTCTTTGCTCAATTTCAACATCACCAAAGTCGTTTCCTTCTTCCGCTCTTCTAAGTTATTCGTTTGGCCTATCAACATTGGCAGTTTGCCAAACTCCAAGTGATCAAATTTCGGTGGTGTCAGATCATCCTCCTCCAATTTCAGTACCGTCCGATCAAGAAATGGTAAGTTTTCAAGTTTCTCGCCGCGGGCAATCCTTGCCCACTCGGAAACAAAGTGAGTTGCACATCGGCCGTCGACAAGCACATGTGACATGCCCAAGCCAAGACTAATTCCACCACAACTAAACTTTGTTACTTGCACCAAAAGCAATGGCAACTCATCAATAGGCTTATTGTAGTCTACAGATGGAATCAGAGCTTTGGTTTCTGAAGTTGGAGTGAAGTCTCCGAAGTCGTTGATTTTAGCCTCTGACTCTGCTTCCAAAAATAGAGCGCCCATGGAGTTGCAATTGAGCTCAAGGCGGCACCTATTAGTCCATTGGAGGCGTCCGGCAAGTGGGTAAAATATGGTTAGTGCTTTGCTTAGGGAGTTTTTGAGAATCTCTATTGGGTTCAAAACAAGTGACTGATCACTCATGATCGGTCTATAGAAGTATACTGTAGGCACATGATTTGTTGAAATGACTTGATCGAAATCTGATAAGTACATGAGTTCTGATGGTTTCGGCTCCGCTGGTTTCACTGTGAAGGAAGCCTTCAACGTCACCATCCTAGAGAGAGGGAGAGGAAATTTAAGTTCTCGATCGATAAGTTGGATTAACATGCAAATAACCTCATTTTTGCATTTGTTTTTTTTCAAAATTTGTAAATAATAAAATGTTATCCATTTTCTTTTCTTTATTCCAGTCAAGTAGAAAAATTCATATTTGATCATGAAATATTTGTCTATAAACTTCAAAAGATTACCGAAGGCTAATTTTTATTTTATGAAAAATACCTCAGCGTTAAGGCATGCCAAAAACACCCAAACAGAGAAAGGTCCAAGACAAGTAACTAAAATTTTAAATGAAATCAACGAAGATATAGAGAATAAGATGAAGATATAGAAAAGAAAATTAAAACAAGCATGTCAAGTGTTATTCACAAGTAACAAGTCTTTTTCATTTTATTAGTTTCTGTTTATGGCATTTTTGACAAAACTAGTTGAAACCAATTAAGGTTGTGAATACCTTACGTACCTTTTGGGACTCAAACTAGCACTACTCGGTAGTTCCAACTATGTTCCCGTCAATTTTCCGATTTGAATTGCCTTTTCTTGGATATACTGGTCTACGCCGCCTGATTAATTAGCTCAAATACCGTAGTTTTCTGGCGTATACTGATGGCTAAATAAATGAAGAAGAGGAAAAGAGGGGGAGATGGAGAGAAGTTTTTGGTGAAGATAATGGAGCCTTGAACTACTGTTGGGTTTTTATTTTTGGATTTGGCTACTCCACGGGTCAAGGGCCATGTGGTGAGCAAACTCACTGCAGGGTGTAAAGCTTGCCATCCTTTTAGCTTCTAAAAAACAATGAAAGGCCCTTCATTTTTTTTTTTTTTTTTTGTCAAAAGTGATAAGACTGTATTAATAAACGCCCAGCGGCCCTTACAAAACGGAGATTATTACAAAGAACTTCGATAAAGCCAAACTAATTATCTAACAAATAGAGAACACGTAAATCACAAGGCAATTGATTTTGGACGTGCGCGATGGTGCTCTGCAAAACCCTTTTCACGGAAACAGTCGTAGAAAAGATTTTATCTTGTATAAGAGATTAAATTCTGTCGGAAGAGCCGGACAGAGGGGGTTTTCCGCCAGCATCCCTGTGGGCCTCCTTTGTGCATTCTTTTAAGTAATCCTAACCGTGCATTTTGTGGGGCTTGTAAAATAATGTATATATGCACAAAAAAAATCAACTTATCCGGAAATTGATAGGTATGTCAAAAGTTGAGTTCTAGACGAAAAAATGGACGATTTGGATCTGTCAACTATTTTTTTAAGTTAAATTATCCCCAACCGTTTATTTTTCTGTCTAAAAACTTAACTTTTGATATATCTATCAATGTTCGCACAAGCTATTTTTTGCATGGATCGATACATTATTTACAGGATCTACAAAATGCACTGTTTGAATTATTTAAAAAAATGCACAAAGAGAATCCACGGGGTGGCGGAAAACCCCAACTTCCGGTTCATCCGGACAGAATTTACACTCCTTATATAATTGGGGAAAGAAGATTAGATCTGCCAACTGTGAAGGAAACTAATGCGTAGGTAGTATATATATCACCTGTATCAGAAAATTCTTGGGGGAAATCGTAGAATAAATGGTTGAAGGCAGGAATTATTGCATTTTAATTTGCTGGGTAGACCGAGAGAGAGATTTGATTGATTAATTCCACCAAGTTTCTGGCATTAGGAAATTGCATGGCAGCTTCGTTACAGAAATTGACTAATCGCTTAAAACTCTCTAGTTTTTTAATTCCCAATACCGGGAGCAATGCGTACGCATGATCATCCGTCCCCGATCTCGTTTCAAGATCCGGGTCATTCATATCGAATATTGATTGCATAATTTTTTCCAGAGAGATTCAGATCGAATTTTATAATCGCAATTGTACTAGTATTAGTTGGCAAAATGATCGTTCAGATCGAATTTTTGAACCCCTATCACCCGATCTCGCCGTTCTCCTGATCCGATCTCGGTCGTCGGTTCACTTATTCGGTTTTCCGGTTGGTGGGTTGTTGGTTTCGCCGATTTTGCCTAACGGCAAGGATTTCCGAGGGTGTTCTCGCGTTCGGCGTGGCTCCCGCTTGGATCTTTGTCGGTGGACCTGGGTTTTGCTTAACGGCTTGGTTGTAGCTCCCGCGGTAGTTGTTTCACTGGGTTCCGGCTTTGCTCCGTCATTGGGTGACTAATTGTCAAGGGCAGAATCAGGAATTGATTTTGCCTTGGACTAACCTAGTTTTTTTTTGGACAAATTTTTGTAGTAGTCCTTGTAGTTTTACGGTTGTCTCACTTTCGTCCATCAAGTTTCAAAGTGCTCGAATTTCGTCTCTATAGTTTGTTTTACGTTCCAAATTGGTAAAATCGTTAACACCGTTAACGAAACTAACGGAAAAAAAAGTAAGTGTTCCAATTTTCAATCCGTTTGAACCGGTGCGAAGATCTTATTTTTCTAATCATTTTATCTTAACTGACAACGTGGTTTTTGAACGCTCAAAACTTGTGAAAATTCCCGAAGCCATGAAATCTATACTAACTATGCTACAACCATGTACAATTTGCGCACTTTTTTTTTCTTTTGAGAACTAGATTTTCACACCCGATAGCGTATACCTCGATTGATGCTAGAGCCCTGAAATTTAACAATTGAGCCCTAAATTTGCACATGCACTTACAGAAAGGAGTGTGGAACCAACACGATATAAGAGTTTTGCCTAGCAAACACCTTGTAATGCAAAATCCCAAATTATAGAATAATCTCACAACAATGGAAGAAACACAGAAACCACATCAGTTTTTGGTTTCTCCACAGATAATTAGTGCATGGATAGATCAATTACAGTATTTCATACGTAAATTGTTGATGATATGTCCGTCTAGTTGTGATTTTCCAACTACTTTTGGCAGTAAGAATGTAGCATTAGCATAATTTAGTGTAGTCATTTGGTAATGTTATTGTTTTGTAGTTGTTGTTTCTTCTTGAATTTAGTTTTGTATTTTTGCTTTGGAAAAACTCCTAGAATGTTTTTTTGACAGTAATAGTCCTGAATATTGATTGGGGACTAAATGGGTTCTGCTGTTGTTTGTTTGTAATAGTCCTGAATCTGGTTATCGGTGAAGCAGGTCTGATGCCTAGGTTTGCATTCGCATAGTGTAATTATAAGATATAGTATGCTACTTTTGGTTCCTCCTTTGTGCGCCGTAGGTTTGAAAATCTGCGATCAACTCTTGTAGAGTGGGTTCTTACGGGCTTTTAAATGGGTTCCTACTAGTAAACGGTGTGATAAGTCTTTCGGAGATTGGTCGGGGATGGGTGGCTTTTGGCCTGGATACCCTTAGTCATCAAGAACAAGATAAAATGCGGTATGGGTATTATCCTTGACATTTTCTTCCTTCTTATCTCTGTCATGTGAAGTTCTGAAGGGAATGCAGACAGCCGATAAATGTGCCAAAAGTACATGTTTAGTATTTTCTCATCCAGCCAAAATAAAATGAAATTATTTTGTGGGTTTCTTGCAGCATGGTCCCTCATCATGTGATGAATGTACTAGTATATGATCTGTCCAATCCATAGGGGCCAGTTTCCAACCAATAAAATTTTACTAGCATTATTTGATTTGTAATTAATTTATTTCAGGATGGGTGGCGTTATGAGTATGTATCATGTAGGGAAACTTGTTCGGGTTTGGTCAGTTTTTGTGACATTGCATTGTTCGTTTTTGAGTTTTAAAATCTCTTGACATGGTCTTCAATGAATTTTTTTTTTTCAAAAGTACAAGAAAAGATCTGACCTAAACAAGAAGGAATTATTCAATAGGTCTGTCCTATGGGAGACCATGCATGGTACGCCCTTCCAATGGTTCACGACACCTCGTACTTTTTTGACAATTTATGTCTGGACCAATTTATGAGCACTTTGATTAATCTCTTGAACTAATTCTACCGTTCCTACAAGGGAAGAGATTCAGTTCTGCACCGTGACCATCAGGCCAACTCTTTTATCTTAGATTTCTCAACTAAGAATACCATGTCAAGTGATAAATCATACATGCACTTGTTGACATTACAAGCAGAGGCATTAGATGACATCATGACACAAGAAAAGAAAATGGCAAAGTCCACTTTGATTCTCTGTGGTTATCGTCATGTGCGGACACCTCCTTCATGGTTTAAAACTGACTACATAACTTACATGTGGTTTTGATAATGTGCGGATAGATCTCATACTATCATGTTTTCCATTTATATTAACGGACACAACATTATAAGACCGATATATTCTCGTTATGTCCCTTGATTCTTCTTCTTTTTTAAATCTAACCGCACAATCCCCTATACCAAAAATTGAATCTAAACTGTTGATATTGTAATTTTTCCCCGAGTAGGACATCTATGCCAAATTTCAAGTCAATCAAAAAATGAAAAGCTCATGATCGAATCAATTTTGTTATGAAATTAAAATTACAAATTTGAATTTACTAAAAATTAGATCACTGGGTTATTGATGTCTGATCGAGATGATTTTTTTACAGAGATATTCTATTCTTCATTTAAAACATTATGAACGACTCAGATTATATTCTAGAGACATGTGAGATACACCTATGTTAATATGGATGGAAAACATGACGACAATGAGTCTATCCACACATTTTCAAAACCACAGGCAGGTTATGTGGTCTGTTTTGAACCATGAGGGGGTATTCGCACATGGCGATAACCACAGAGGATGAAAGTGGACTTTACAAATAAAGAGGCATATTTGGTAAATGGAATGCAGAATTTCACGACCGAAAAAAAATTTAGCAACCAAAAATCTAAGCCAACTACATACACTAGTTAGCTCCTTTCAGCTTCATTCAACATCAGTTACCCCTTTATCTTCTAAATTTTCTCTACTTTTATCATGTAGATAAATAAGCATTTAAGGCCCTTCAATTGTCCAAAAATAAATTTTTTTTTACAAATTACAATGTACTATCGTACAAAAGCTACACAGCGTAATTAGTAATGTACATGTTTTAGTGAAAATTCTCCCTTAAGTCGGCCACCCTTCGCCCCAAATTCTGGCCCTGCCAATGAGATTTTTGAATTGCCTTTGTTCTTAGGACTTAGGTTCAAAACATCTTAGGTGCTATAAACACTTGTAAAATCAGCTTATATGGGGTTTTGCCTCAGTTTTAATCAGAATTCTCGCCAATAAGACAATGTTATTGAATTCCAAAAAATTAGTCGATATGCGCGTAAGCTAATCAAAACATCTTGAGTTACCCAAAAGAAGTATGCGTGCGAATTGCTGAATGATCAAGATTTAGGGCCTCTGCTTCCAATTTTGTGAAATGTGTAATTATATGACTCTGTGTGTGTGCACACGTGCTCTTATGTTAGGGTTTGAATTCTATAATTTGTTTGCCAATTTTCAGCTTTATGATTCCTGTAGTCTTTCCCATGAACAAAGTCTCGGCAATATACGACATGGGGCCTTTATTTAGTTGTTCTTCATTGATTCTAGTCAATGTTCCAAAAATCGTTAGGCGTTAGTCGGGCGGTCAGCTACTTTCGAGCGATTGAACAGATTAACCGGTGCATATTACTTAGTAATCGGTGATTAATTGTAAGTCAGACCTAATCGAATAGGCCCTATGCCGATTAATTTTTGGTTTAGAACACTGATTCTAGTTTACTTATAACAACTCAGGGGGTGTTCCACTTTTACAAAAAGTTCATTTTTTTTTTTTAGAAAACGGAACACCCTCTCAAACAACTCTATTTCATTAATCAACTTTCAAAAATATACAAATTAATAAAAACACTTCTCACTCACACTCACACTCACACTCACACATCTCTTGCACAAATCACTCTACTGCTCTCTTTTCTCAATTTACCCAACACTTGCACAATACACATACATGCATGCAATACTTATACATAATCTGAAACACACTGATCATCATAATCAGCACCAGTCGATTAAGCCCCGCGTTCAGGTTCGATTCGCCTGGCCACAAATGGAGAGAGTCGATCGAGCGACCAATGCTCAAACTCAACTGCTTGATGCCCTCAAATATAGTCGTAGAAGAACTTCTTGAAGGCATCCGTATGTTCAACCTGCAACCGAAATGGGGCGTCGAAGGAACCATCTTCGTCACGGCTGGGAAATACGAACGACTTCCCGTCCAACCCAACTGTTCCGGGTCCCATGTAAATTTCCTTTCCCCATCCGAAATCAACACCACACCAAGGCAACCCGATCCAACTAGTGATTACAATGTTCGGGTTGCCAAGGAAAGCTCCTTGCGTAGATCCCACGACGTGAGAGTATCTAAACTTGGACAAATCCTTTTCCCTTTTCAAGTAAGCAAGCTCGTCTGTTACCTTCTCTATGGCTTCCCTTATCTTGCTACAGCCATATCCTAACGGCTTCGACAACAGCTCTCCTGAGGTGATCGTTGCTGATCTCATCGGTAAGACAGCATTCTCGAAATAGTGCCTTGGCAGTGGCGGTACCATCCGGCTGTGAAAATCCACGGAAAAGCGCACGCTTGTTAGTTGCTCAATTTCGTGCAGCCTTGCCTTGGATGCACACCTCCACATGTGTGCAGTCACAGCCTCATACCTGGTAATAAGAGGTTTCATCATCATACCGTAAAGAATCGCACTCAATAGCTTAATTTGCTCTTCCTGTAGGTTTTGGTCAAACTACGAAATCTCGTATAAATGCTTGTCTCGAGACTCTCGACCAGAATCGGAAAATGAAAAAAACGGACCACTTCTTAAATATACTAGATTAAAATTTTGGACTGCTAGAATTAGGTGCACAATCAACACAACGGTTGTGCGCGTAGTATTTTTGTTAAAAAAGACAACATTAAGTTCAAACTCAAAAGACATTAATACGTACGTATTTAATATTTTGAACTATTTTTAGCTTTAGGGATGGAGTGATCGTGGTTGTAGGGGCGCTGGTGGTGGAGTGGTTGTGTGGTGGTGGTGATTGTGACTATGGTGGCAATGGTGCAGTAGTACTGGTGGTGGTGGTGGTGGAGTGTGTGAAAAAAAAAGTAAAGCTCAACGAATGAAAAAAAATTCACTTATTACTTAATCCATTTAGTATTAAGTAATGAATTTGGATTATCAAACAACTCCAAAAGTAAAGCTCAACTGCACAGTACTACGGTCTGGAAAAAATTTAAACAAATTTTTTTTGTTGTTGAAGTTTTTCAAACTTGATCTATGTTTTTTAATTTTTTAATCCTCTTCTCAATACAAATGAATTATGATAATTTTTAATGAAAAAAGTCATGATTCAAAAAGACAAAAATAAGAGTAATTATTCAGTCGTCTTAGGGCACCGTCACGTAGTGGCTCAACACTACACATATTTAAAATCTATACACTTAGAGGTGAACTTCACATAATATGTGGTACTGTTAAGGAGTAATTATCCCATGCCCTAAGGCACCGCCAAACGGTACCCTAAACTCTTGTTGGGCAATGGGCACCACACGGCGGTGGCCAAGACCACCCAATTATTAACCACACGGGATCATATCATATACCTGGTGAAAGGCTTACTACTAGTGTAAACACTTGGGAACTCATTAGCCTCTTTCTTCAGATTTTGAATATGTTCTTTGCTCAATTTCAACATCACCACAATCGTTTCCTTCATCCGCTCTTCTAAGTTATCCGTTTCGCCAATCAACATCGACGGTTTGCCGAACTCCAAGTGATCAAATCTCGGCGGTGTCAGATCATCCTCCTCCAATTTCAATACCGTTCGATCAAGAAACGGTAAATTTTCAGGTTCCTCGCCACGGGCAATCCTCGCCCACTTGGAAACAAAGTGACCTATACATCAGCCATCGACAAGCACATGTGACATGCCCAAGCCAAGACTAATTCCACCACAACTAAACTTTGTTACTTGCACCAAAAGCAATGGCAACTCATCAATAGGCTTATTGTAGTCTACAAATGGTATCAGAGCTCTAGTTTCTGAAGTCGGAGTGAAATCTCCGAAGTCGTCGATTTTAGCCTTTGACTCTGCTTCCAAAAATAGAGCGCCCATGGAGTTGCAATTGAGCTCAAGGCGGCCCCTTCCGGTCCATTGGAGGCGTCCAGCGAGTGGGAAAAATATGGTTAGTGCTTTGCTTAGGGAGTTTTTGAGAATCTCTATTGGGTTTAAAACAAGTGACTGATCACTGATCGGTCTATAGAAGTATACTGTAGGCACATGAGTTGTTGCAATGACTTGATCGAATTCCGATAAGTACATGAGTTCTGCTGGTTTCGGCTCCGCTGGTTTCACTGTGTAGGAAGCCTTCAACGTCACCATTCTAGAGGGAGGGAGAGGAATTTTAAGTTCTTGATAAGTTGGACTAATATGCCAAAATAAACTCATTTGTGCGTTTGTTTTTTTCCAAAATTTGAAGAATATTTTAATTATTTTTTGGTATTTGGTTGTACGCAAAAGACAGAAAAATATTTTCTCAGGTAAAATATTTTACTTCATATGGTTGAAAATGTTTTTTGCTTGAAAAGGTGGTAAGTCGTTTTCCGAACTTCCACTACCTAGAAAATTTCCTATAGCTAACGAAAAAAGTGGTGACGAAATTTACTGTTTTACTATAGGTGACGAAATAACAAAATTTTCGTCACCAAAAGTGACTTTTGGAGACAAACTATAGGTGACGATCGTAACAATAAATTTTGTCACGTATAGGTTGTCTCCGAAAGTCACTTTTGGTCACGAAAAATAATATTTTCGTCACCTATAGTAACTTTTTGTGATGAAAATTTTGTTGTTTTGTCAGCTATAGTAAAACAGTAAATTTCGTCACCACTTTTTTTTGTCACCTATAGTAAATTTTCTAATAGTGTTCGCTTCACTTGCTCGACTAATAATTACGTTATTTTACTGAGCTCTCACAGCCCCAATCTCATCCACACCTAACCATGTACTTTCTCATCAAAGACGACAAAATTTTGTACTCCTTCCGTCCCAAATTGCTCATCCCGTACGAAAAGTCATGCAATTTTTGAATAGAAAAATTAAGTACTTCCAATTATCATTTTTTAAAATTATTTACATGAAATTAAAGTACTTCATGAGTTCTTTAATATGGTGCAAAGAAATTTGAAAAATTATGCGTAGAAGTAATTTATTTTTTGGTATCAAAATTGCACGTCTTTTCGTAAGGGACTATGTAATACATACTTACATACATACATACATACATACCTATATCATTGTACAACTATCAACCAAACACTGAAAAATAAAAACCAAATTTTATTTTTTGCAAAATCCTTTTACATGGAAAACTTTTACATCGAAAAATATTTTACTTTGAAACAAAGCCTTATTCTTAATCGTGTTTTCATATTTTGTGAAGTTTTTTTTTTTCTATCTTTTTACTTTATTGATTCGTGACGAGGGGATGAATTGAAAAAGGAATGCGAATAATATTATATCCATTTTCTTTTCTCTATTCCAGTCGTCTAGACAAATTCATTTTCGATCATCAAATATTGTCTATAAACTTCAAAAGATTACTGAAGGCTAATTTTTATTTTATGAAAAATACCTAAGCATAAAGGCATGCCAAACACACACAAGTAGAGAAAGGTCCAAGACAAGAAACTAAAATTTTAAATGAAATCAACTGGAATGATATCAGAGAACCCTTACACATCCTAGACTCTCTTATATATCTGATCTGTTTCTTTTGTGTAGTTAAAAATAAAAACCAAGCTATAGAGAAGAAAATTGAAATAAGCATGGGAAGTTTTTTTTTTTTGGGTAAGTAAACTTGGCAAGTTTTATTCACAAGTAACAAGTCTTCTCATTTTATTAGTTTCTGTTTACGGCCTTTATGGCAAAAACTAGTTCAAACGTTCAAACCAAGGTTGTGATCACCTTACATACCTTTTGGGACTCAAAACTAGCACTACTCGGTAGTTTCAATTATGTTCCCATCAATTTTCCAGTTTGAACCGCCTTTTCTCGGATACACCGGTCTACGCCGCCTGATTAATTAGCTCAATACCGTAGTTTTCCGGCGTACACCTGTTGCTAATTAAATAAATGGAGAAGAGAAAAGGAGGGGGAGATAGAAGGTTTTGGTGAAGATAATGGAATCTTGAACAACTATTGGGTTTTTATTTTTGGATTTGGGCTACTCCACGGGTCAGGGGCCCAGTGTTTTAGCATTTCCTTTTGGGTAAATTATAGTTAACTCCCTCAAATTATACCTCGCAGACACTTTACCCTCTTAAACTTTTATTTTTGGCACTTAGCCACCTCTAACTAATGGAAATGCTACTTATGTTTTCCATCTGTTACGAATTGGACGGAAAAGGCTACTTCCATTAGCCATCTATCTTCTATACCAGTTCTAGGACAAACCTCTCTCTCTTTCTCTCTCTCTCTCACACACACACTCACACACACACACTAGACCAGAGGAAGCAAGGCATAAACAGAGATGGAGGACGACTGGGATGTGGGATCTTCATGCGGTGATCAGAGGCTGCGCCGCCGCCGACACCACCACAACTGCTTTTTGCAGCCAAGACACTTACCTTTCATCTGGCTTCCAATCACAAGAAGACCATTTTCAATTTTTCTCAGATGCATTTGAACAAAGATGCAGTCAGAACAACAAAGAACTGCATGATTTTTTCAGACCCTTCTTCCCCAAATCACAACGAATTTCCCCACAAAACAATCTCATCTCACCCCATTCTATTCTTGGTAGATTACAAAATCTATGACCACCACCAGCACCACTACCACCACTGCAAATACCAATGCACCATAGACAACAACTACCACACTCAGCCCCGAGATCTAAAAGATATCAAGTCGTGGTGGCGTTGGGGAAGGCTGTAGATGGGTACATCCGTTGAATTGATGACTACGATCCCAATCGGCGGTAGCTGGTGTTTGCGGCATCTCTTGCTGTGCCATCAAGGGCTGTGGCATTAATTAGTGGCGTAGGTGGTGCTGCAAGGTGAATCTGTAAAGGAATAAACATTCTTCTTCTTCTTGATTTGTGGAATGGATAGTTTGGTTGAGAAGGAAGTACATTGAGATTAGGGCTGATTTCTTCGTCCCAATTGCATCGCCATATATGCCACAGGGTATAAATGGGATTTCGCTTGCACCGTTAACGGCATCTACAGTTTACCAAGTTTTGGTAGTTAACGATGGTTAAGTGCCAAAAAAATAGTTAGAGGGGGCATAGTAACCGGGTGATAGTTGAGGGGGCAAAATATAATTTGCCCTTTCTTTTTTCTTTGAAAAGCTTTCTTTTTTGGGCGCGGCTATTTGCAGCCACGTATTTTCTCCCAAAGCCCGTTAAAAATCTTCAATTAGACTCGACAGTTAGTTACCGAAATTGAGATACATTTTCAGCATCCATTTACCGAAATATGATATTTTTTTCAACAACTATTTACCGAAAATGCATGTTTGGCAGTTGTCTACCGAAAATTGAATATATTTTCGACATGTAGTTACCGAAATATAATCTTATTTTCAACAGCTATTTACCGAAATGTTATTTATGATTTTCAACAACCACTTACCGAAATATAGTAGGCTATGAGAGAAAATACGTGGCTGCGAATAGCCGGCCCCTCTTTTTTTCTCTTTGAAAGAGTCCTATGGTGGCCCAACACATGTCATGATGTTCCAAATTACAAGTTGTCATGTGGGTTTTGATTATTTTGAAAGAAAAAATCATCTCAAATGATGTTTAGGTATCAAAATGTATGAAACTAAATAAAACTCACTTAATTGAGGTCGATTGTATGAACTCTTTGTTATTATTCCACTTTGTCAAGAGTTGTGTAGTTTTGAATTCAGTAAATTCAAAACTTGTTTTGTTAACGAGATATGAACATCAGATTAAATTATATATCGAAGGCAAGCCACAAAACCTATGTTTGATCAATTTCTTTACGAAATAGATTAAATGTCTGTCAGAGATATATGATATAGCATTTGGAGTGTGCCTGATATTATAAATCACATCACTATTGGTCACATGAGGCATATCTCTTTACCATTTGTGCATTAATCTATCAAAGAAACGAACCCTTGTATCTTTTTACCACCTTTTTACCATAACATATCATATTATAAATATAACCCCAAGGAGTTGATCAAATGATCTTGGCCTGAGAGTTAAGTGTTTGCTTCATCTTAAGTTTATAGGTTCGATTCTCCTTGCTAACAACTCTTGAGGTCATCTTACCTTCACGCATAAGCGTATGAAATAATGGCGGAAGGAGCTGTAATGCGCGCAAGATGGCCCGAGACTTTCATTAATGCAAATCTCATCATTTTTAGTTAATGATGGCCTTTGGATGGGATCAAAACATCTCAATCAATTCTCACCCAACTAATCTTAAACATCAATTTGTAACAACTCTCTACTAATCCGTCATTGTTCTCGTTTCTAACTTCACCATCACGATGACACGATTCCAACTACACATCCATTTTGTTTATGCGTGTTGTCTCTTAATTACAAAGCATTCTTGAATTTTTTCGTAGCATTGACGACCATACGGAATTGTTTTTGTTTTCTTGGTAATATAGAGTATTCTGATCCAATTTACACGTACATTAGACTAATCTTTACAGCCTCTCTCATAACACTATCTATGCTTACGTGAGGTGAGGTGACCCCGAAAATTGATGACAAGAAAAATTAAACCTAAGACCAAGGACAAGACTACCAGGCCGATCCCCGGGATTACCTTGTGTGGTTTTTCAACATAAAATAATGAAAGAATTCTCTTAGATCAGACTTGGTTTGTAAGGACGTTATCGTTTCACATTAAATACATATATATGTTTGATGTTTCTTCCCATAAGGGATTAACATGTTTACGGAGGAGGTGCAAACGTGGGATTTGCACCCCTCCATGTGTGGGCCCCATCGATAGTTTGTCGTAATAATTTGAATCATTCATTTTGTAAGGCCCATTGAATAGTGTATATCTACAAAAAAATCAGCTTGATCTAATATCAATAGATATATCAAAAATTAAATCAGGTTGACCCAACATTGATGAGTATATCAATGGATGCCCCATTTAAAGTCAAGCAAAACTCAATATGGACAAAACCCCCCAAAAGAGCTGATAACACTAAAGAAATTTTGAACTTGAGACGTTAGGATCGAGCATTTCCCTAAATTCCAAGCCTTGACTACGAGGCCAACCCGTTTGGGTTAAGACCAGTTGCATTTTCTTAGGATTTGATTGACAACGTAATTTTTGAACGCTCAAAACTTGTAAAAATTCCCGAAGCAGAGAAATCTATGGTAACTATGCTATAACCATGTACAATTTGCACACTTTTTTCTTTTGATAACTAGGTTTCCACACCGGATAGCGTACACTTTGATTGATGCTAGAATCTAAAGTTTAACAATCGGGCCTTAAATTTGCACATGCACTTACGGAAAGTGTGTGGAGTCCACACAATATAAGAGTTTTGCGTAGCAAAAACCTTGTAATGCAAAATCCCAAATTATTTTGTTTCCGCTCTGCCAAAACGACTTTTCCTTTTTTAGCAAATGAAAAAAGCTTCTTTAATTTAGGCTTCATTTGTCTCGACGTAAAATATTTACATAGTAAATTATTATTTTTTTTAAATGATTTTGGAACAAATAATTTTCGTGTAAAGTATTTTTCAGTGTTTGGTACACAAATAAATTTTACCATAACAAAACATAGCATGAGAAATACTAGTAAGGAAGGAAAGGGAAGATATCCAATGATCTTTGCCTATGCACTTCATTTAAGGTTAATAACCTCTCCAGAGTTTAATTTCCAGAAGTATAGGGATGAAGAAAGTGAGATAGAAGGCCAGTGTAAAATGACTTACAAGCAATTTGAAAGGAACACATTTTCAGTCATATAGGGTAAAATGTTTTACTCCCTCCGTCCCTTTTTAAGTGTCCTATTTCGTAATTCCAACTTATTAAAAAGACATCATCATTATACCTTTCACATCAACTTTTTCCTCCACTTTCCATATTTACCCATCATCATTACACTTTTACTCATTAATTTTTCAAAAAGGAATCTACTTTTAGGGACAAAATAGACAATGCACCAACTTTTACCCACTAACTTTACAAAATGAACACTTATTAAGGGACAGCCCAAAATGGAATACCAGACTATAAAAAAGGGATGGAGGGAGTACTTTGAAAAGTATTTTACACTTTTTTTGTCAAACCAAGCGATGGAAAATGAGTAATATTTTACTGAAAAATATTTTACATCGAAACAAACGGAGGCTAAGTAGAAAATATAGCTCATAACATAACACACCCAGCACAAACAAGAAAAGAACAGACCAAAACAAGAAGAAATTTTTCAGTAGGTCCGTCCTATGGGAGACCATGGTATTCCCTTCCAACGGTTGAGGACACAAGACTACTTTATCTCATATTTCTTTTTTAACAACTTAGATGTTCTGGACCAACTTATTCGTACTTTGATTAATCTCTAGGACTAATCCCACCGTCCACTAGCATGGGGTCTGTCCTAGGAGGGAAGGGTTACCGTCCTGATCCTTGAGGTCCATTTGATAACCCTCTAAGGGGTTGGGATTGGATTGGTAGAGTAGGGGTATTATCAAATATCTTGTTTGGTTTCTCAAAAATGGTCCGAACTATCAATCCGATGGGATTGCTAATTCCCCAACTTAAGGGTATTGCTAATACCATCTTGGAGATGGTATTAATAATCCCATCCCAAACTCTCCTCATTATCAATCTATTCTCATTATCAATCTCTTCTATCAATCCAATCCTATCATCTAATCCCATCTCAAACAAACATAATATTAATAATCACATCATCGAATCTCATCCCAAACAAACATACTCATTATTAATCCCTTCTCATTACCGATCCCAATCTTAATCTCATCTCCTTACGAATCTCATCCATCAATCACCGTTATCAAACGGGGCCTAAGTTCCTTGACCATCAGGCCAAATCTTTTATCTTAGATTTCTACCATGTCAAGTGATGACTCATACACTTGTTGACATTATAAGAAGAGCCATTTGATGACACAATAAAATAAAAAGATAAAAATTGAGAGGCATTTTTTATAACAATCCCTTTTACAGGTTGCTGATACAAATTATGAACGGAATGCAAAATTTCTCAACTGAAAAAAAAAAATTCAGCAACCAAAAATCTATGCCAACTACATACTAGAATGAAATGGCCGAAATCCATCAGTAACTTGTAAATCCAGAACTCTTAGCCTTGCCCAAAACTGACTCTACACTGCCCCGGTAGAGATCTAGACTTTTTGCCAAAGCAAAACCAGCATACATCCCATCAACAGCAGCGCTCACAATCCCACCTGCATAACCTGCTCCTTCTCCGATTGGGTAGAGTCCTTTTAACGACGTGCACTCGTATGTCTCAGCGCTGCGGGGAATTTTGACAGGAGAACTGGTTCTTGTCTGGGAAAAGAAAAAGGGAAGTATTGTAAAATGCTCAGTCATTCATAAGGAAAAAAGTACTATGATTCGTCGACGATGGAAAATGGAACTGCAGATCCAAAAACAAGTGCCAGATAATACCATTCTGAAGTGAAATGCACGCTATTTAAATAGGAAGCCAAAAATGGAAGTGGAAAACAAGGATGAAAAGTCGCAAAACTGAAAGGGGTTACCTCTACCCCATGAAGAAGAGCATTGCTGGAGATGAATCCTGGTAACTGAAATTCCAATTTTTAGAGGGGGAAATGGTAGTTTGAACTATGAATTTCGTGCATTTAAAATAAAGGAAATGAAGATTAAAAGAAAACCTCATTGTCAAACGTCAAGATTGAACTTTGTAAAGCCTCGGTTATATAACTTGGAAACAATTCATGGAGGCTGGCTGCCTTAACTCCCAGTCGATAACTCGAGGGTGGTATAGATGCTCCTGAGCATCCAAGGCAATTCAGTTTAGATACAGATTTGGAAGTAAGAAATTAGGTATTAGGAAAGAAAAACATGCTTTACCCGACAACTTGTTTTCCAGAAAATCAGTAACTGTTTGCACAGGCACCTGAAAATTGCCCCCTCCCATTGTAGCTGCTCTTTGCTCAAATTCTCTCTGGATAATAGTGGCAGAGGTTAAAACAAAAGTTTAAAGGGGTATGACAAGAAAAAAATAAAGGAACTGTTTTCCATGAAATAAAATTGTAAAAACATTGCATGTAAACAAACAAATTCCATGGCCTAAAGACATTTAATTGAGCAGTCTTTTAGCAGGAAGATAGCTTGAACTGAATTTTTGATAGCTGCATTCGACTGTGGTCCACCGAACAGTTGGGTTGAGATTTGCAAAAAAATAATGAAACAAACCAAGTGAAGGTGAATATAGAACACCAAAATACCTGAAATTCAACTCCTGCTAGAGGTCCATGGAAATTTAGAGACTCAAAATCCTTAGATGAGACGGTAACAACGAGTGCTGCATTTGCCCACTTAGATGCACGTCGAGAGAATGACATGCCATTGATACATAGTTCTGACGTATTTGTAGTAGTGAGAACAACCTGCAAGTGTCTTGTTAGATCCCATCCACATGAACTCAGGAATGAAGATTTCTATCCTCTCCACAGTCCACACACCAAATTATCTATCACATGACCAAGTATCAAAATTGGGTTATGGAATATTGTTTCGGTTGGTTAGGAATATCAAGGATGCAGAAAAGTTTCAGACACATAAGAGAAATGTCAATTGACTTTGGAAACATCTGAAACTGTCATCGTTGGATTTTGACAATAGGTGTCAAAACAAGTCAATGCTTTGGCATGTTTACAAGTGTTCCATATGTTTCAGAGTATTTTCGGTGGAAACACGGGAAGTCGCACTCCTACTGGTCCATTACAGTTTCAGAGGAATGGTTTGGCCATTTCGGTGGAAACTAAACAAAATCTTGTTGCAAATCTAGACTAAGTAATATTCTTGGCATTTCAATTATGAAAGCATCTCTAAACCGATTGCCCAAATATGCCAGTGTTTGATAGGTTATTTCTCATCCTTCCAATTGGTTTTTGGAAGGATGCTAAATAAGTTTTTTTAAGTAGATGCTGAATAAGTTACTTGAACAGAATGTACATAGTTTCGATGATGTGATCCTAAATGAATATAATCATGCATTTCTGGTGCATCAAGTAAAAAACCATCATCAAATACAGCGAGGTAAGGAAAAATGGAAACAAAGGTGCCAGTAAAAGCAAGTAAGATAAACTAAGAGGTTTGTCATAGTTTCTAGCAGGAATATCATAAGGAGATTACCTGCCCACCAGGACACATGCAGAAGGAATAACAACTACGCTTCATAGGTCCAGAATCAAAGTGTTCATCAGCATCGTGTCCACTAATATACTTGCCTACTTTGTAATCAGCTACGGGTATTCTCCCACGCCCACTGCGGACTTCAGCAGCCAATTCAGCATACTGCACGTTAATAGGTTTTTTTTTTTTTTGGTAAGTACTCGTTAATAGGTATTGTCTAATAAAAAACAATCTGAATCATCACTAAAAATCAAATTCAACAAATAATTGTCTTTTCTCTATGCTGGGTTATTACTTCATTACTCTTACAGAAATCTTCTCTGAACGTATACTCGGCAGGCTATGTTAAATTTTGTTCCCATTTTCCCATTGTTTTGCCTCCTTGAAAATTAGGGTATAATAGAGTTGACATGAACACGTTCTCTAAAACTTGAACCAACGGTACCAACCTGTATGCCGTTTATTAGTTCTTGAGGATGCTCAATACGCAAACCAACCTGTTAAATCACGTAAGTCATTACTAAAAGAAAAAAGAAGTAATGATAGTAAGAACATAACTGACAGACTTAGAGAAAATATCAATCCCCACATATCCAAACTACAAAAATGTAAAATAGAGCACTTGTAACAACTTTCCACAAATAATCGAAGTTAATACTAGCATCTTGATAAAACCAAAGTGCACAGAGCCAATGTCTTAACTGATATGGAAGAAGAGCCCTACATGCATAGCAAACGGAATTCTACCCTGCTCATTTGACGTTCTTTACTCTGTTACTATTTAAATGCCTTCCCCTCAATTTTTTAACTACAGGTACAATCCACATTCCTCACCAAGCAACTCACCGAGCTGGTTCCCCAGCCCTTCCCCCTTCTTTCCTTGTGGGAGGAGGGGGTGGGTATTATATACATTAGCCAGGATCATAAGAGGCAAAAAAGAAGCTACCAAAAAATAAATGCTTAAAACGGAAAATGTGTTCCAGTTGTCAAAAATGATGAAAATGCTTCTGGTTTTAGATTTCTGTTTCAACATATTCTTGATAATGCTGTAATTGCCTCTAACGAATTGGTATCATGTTGAGTTTCTAAAAACTGAAGGAGGTAATGGTTGGGCTCTTTGGGATATGATCAAGCCTGCTTGTCTTGATTCCATCCGGTGGAAGATGATGAAGGAGGTGCTATCGATTCTATCATACTATGATCACAATAGAATAGGAAACAGTAAACTGTTACTCCATTAATCTTGAACTATGGCATGAACCACATGCACATGTTATTAGATACACACAAGTGGCACCCATGGACGGACCTGTGTACAATTACAATCACATGCCCACACACAAAGAGATCGAGACATAGAGTGGTCCGGCCACATGGTGTGTAGTTCTGTTTTTCCGTGTTGACTCAGAAATGAATGCAGATGTCATGATATGAGAGAAAAATAATAAATGCATGTCGCAATGGAAGCAGATGACACAAATATTAGCCGAGAAACGCACAGCAAATTCTTTAGGAACCAGGATCGTATCATGAGAGAGAAGCATTTGATATATATCACGGGCAGAATGTCCAACTGCAAGTACAGCTGCATCACATCCCAACTTCTGGCTATTAAACTTCAAGTTGCTTCTCGAGTCAGAAACTTCTACCCCCACAACATTTCCATTCTCCACAAGCAAGTCATCTACCCTTGTCCCAAACCTAATATCCACCTAAGCGCGTAGCGTGAGAAAACATATTAGTATA
Organism: Rhododendron mucronatum var. ripense; assembly: GCA_019656295.1. Lineage (NCBI taxonomy): Eukaryota > Viridiplantae > Streptophyta > Magnoliopsida > Ericales > Ericaceae > Rhododendron > Rhododendron mucronatum. The sequence continues at coordinate 2,130,365 of BPLT01000061.1, forward strand.
ATATAAAACAAGTATTGGAATATATTCTCATAAAGAAGTTTGAAACTATGTGTTTCTGTGTCTAGGGTACTCTGGGAAGAAAACTGTGGCTCACCCCCAATCTTTGCAGATGCTGCCGAAAGTTGCGTAATAGTGGAATCAATCTGTCAGTTCCCAAATGGGGCTTCCCATCAAACAAGATATTTTCTGGAGCGCCAAAAGTGACCAAAGTTTTCATAACCTGTGGATAAAGTGTAACAATTACTGATGGTGCTAATAGCTTCATAACTCATTAGATGGTTGGATATGCCAAAGTGCAAATATATTTCAGGAAAAAAAGTCACACCAAATGTGTTCATAAAAAACTTAGGTACTAAACTTCAACAAGTCATTTTCCAAAACACGGAGCCATGCACTAGGTTAACGCTTCTTTCCACCAACCATGAGGGAAAAAATGAAAACCAGAAGAGACCAACATTCTGACATGCAGAGAGAGAGAGAGAGCTAGAGGGGGGGGGGGGGGGGGGGGGGGGTGGGGGGGCGGGAGGGGAGGGGAGGTAGGGAAGAGAGGTTCACCAATGCATTGCTCACTTTATAGTTGCCCTTGAAAGTACTCTTCTGTCAATCATTCAAGTATTTGACAGCTTTTTTTTTTCTTCCCCTTTTGTTTAGAACTTCTGTTGAGGTCTCAGCCAAACACCGAAAAACGAGAGGAACAACAAAGTTCCTAAACTAAAAAGTTTAACGTGAAAATATTTCCGAAGCAAAACACTTTATGTTGTAAGTTACTAAATTCGACAGATGATACACACCGACAGAGCGACAGAACAAATCATACAACTAAAAAAAATTGAAGTTGTAAGTTAATAATTCGACAAATGATACACACCGACAGAACACTGTTGCTATTCCTTCCTATTCGAGTTACTAGCTTTCCATCGCTCCAAGTACCTGCACCGCCCTGCCACGCATAAGTCCTTACTCCTCAATCAAAGAGGTGTCCTCTTATAAAATACTAGATGGAAAGATTAACACACCCAAATATTAAGAAACGTGAAGAACAAAACTATTGAGATCAATGTGATTCTAAAATCTTTAACCAGATCATCAGTATCATGTATTTCAGCTGATGCCTTGACATTATACCATATGCAAGCCCGCGACATGATATTGTCATATTGGTAATTGTTAGGAATATCGTCTAGTTATTGTCCCACATCGGGTAGTGGAGTCTTGTAATACAGTGTCTCATTAATATAAATAATACTTGAGTTAGGGTTTGTTAACACCCTATAACTTTTTACTCTCCCAAACAACAGTAATTATATTATAATAGCACGCAAGTAGCAGCAAAAGTTTGATGATAAATGAGTGAGAGCGGGCTGCACAGCGCGATGAGTTCATGCCAAACTAATTAACATGCATACCTGATTATCTGTTTCTCAAGGAATATAGTAATTGAGAGAATAAGCTCTTAATGCCAACTGCCTTACATATCCTATCACCGATTACAGCAATGATAAGCTCTAATGTCAACTGCCTCCATCCCAGACTCAAGAATCTTGAGGAGGAGTGTCGTATCGACCTGGTTTGACTAAATGCTATTATTGTTCAAATTTTCCCCTAAAAAGAATGTTTACATGGTTCTATCACAATCTTTGACAATTTTTTGGAAGTATCATAGCAGGGAAGCTTGCATGCGGATCTTTCTATGTTTGCTTAACTTGCATCTTGCTCTTGCACAGGCTAGTCATTAAGTTATAGTGAAAATTTGTAACCAATATATTTCATTGAATATGGTACCATATGCAGTCCGAGTTAACATGAGTCATATGCAGTTCATTGATCAACTTATGATTTCATGAGAGAGAATAGCATACAAATAAAGAACCTAATCATCAACAACGTTAAATAAAAATTAAAAAACACTTTAATAATACAGAACAAGCTTTAATAATTAAAAAGAGAGTCAAGATATAACCTCCCCAAAGCAAAAATTGCTCTCCAGTTGCAAAATTTTCCGAACTACCAAAGCACCAATATCACGCCCCCTTTGTTCAACTGCTTGGCCTCTTTCAAGTAGAGTAACATCAGCACCAAATTCGGCAAGCACGAGAGAAGCAAATAAACCAGACGGCCCGCTCCCTACAACTACCACTCTTGGATTTTTGGTAGTAGGATGCTTGTGTGGTTCACTGTGTTGATTATTTCCATCTTTTATGGGAACAGTGCCATTATAGATCCTTCTATAATTTTGTATTATGCTTGTTACATCACCAGAAACTCTTTCATGAGGCAAATGCTCTATTTCCCCAACTTTGGGTTCCAGTTCAAAAATGAAGTCCCAAGTACAAGGTTCCAGATCCAAGAGTTTGTTGACGTCCATATCTACAGTATATACAAATTTGGGCTCCTTCAGAAACTACAAAAAAAATAATAATAATAAGGAAAGCAAAGTGTTAGTACACGAACAACTAAGAGTCCAGCTATTTTCAATATTGTTGTGAAGGCATTATAAATCAAACTAGCAATACATGATGCATAGAAATAGGACATTCTAATGATTCTTTTCAAAGCAAACATTGAAGGCCATTAGCAACTCTACCACATGGGGAAAATAAAAACAAGCAAATTTAGCAAAAAGCAAATATTAGTAATTTTCTTTTGAAGCTAGAAGAATTTGAGCACAAGGGTGCCAATGAACTAACCTTCCTTGCATCAAAAGATTTCCGAACGACTGAGAATGCTTCTGGCGGCAACATAGAAGCAGCCTGGAACAATAAAGATGAAGAAAGCAAAGATCGAATAACATGGTGCTATGAAGCACCGATACCTCTAGAAGTCGAAGAATCGCAGTGTCAGGACACGGGGACACGGGGACACCGCGGGATACCGCGGAGATACGTTCCCATATTTTAATATTAAATTTTGAGGGGGACACCGCTGGGGACACGGCGGGACACCGCTGGGGACACGGCGGGACACCGCTGGGGACACGGCGGGGACACTGATGGGGACACCGCAGGGGCCAAACTGCAATTTTTTTTAAAATTTTGGGGGCCAAACTGAAATTTTTGAAAAAATTGGGGGTGAAACTGTAATTTTTTTAAAAAAAAAATTGGTGCCAAATTATAATTTTTTTAAATTTCCGGGTGTTAAACTATAATTATTTATTTATTTATATATATAAATAAATAAATATACACGTGGCGTGTCCCCCGCGGTGTCCGTATCCCCATATTTTTAGAATTCCCGTGTCCCGGTGTCGGTTTCGGTGTCCGTGTCGGTGTCCGTGTCGGTGTCGGTGCATCATAGACATGGTGTAATGGAATCTCAAATGTAATAGAGACAAAATCAAAACCAGGACTAATCTATAGAGCAATTCGAGGAAGCATTAAGCAAGTGCATTCTCGATACCATATGTACACAATTTTCAAGCTCATTAAGTTTTGAAGCCAAGATTAAACAACCCAAGTCAGTACTTGGCTAAAAAGCTTATACCATACCCAAAAAAAAAGGTATTGAGCTCGACTCATGATCCACATGAGTAAAAGCATGTGCAACAGACGTGGTAAATGGACTTTTTAACTAATTAAGATAGCCAAAACCCAAAAAGAAACCCCAACAGCCTTCATCCTAGCTAAAATACCCCTAGTTTTTCCAAGGAACTATTCACAAGGATTGTCTATGATGTTATTCACAAGAGAAAATAGAGATATTTCACAGGATGATAGCTAAAAGCCTAAAATAGATAGTGTACTGTGCTGAACGGACCGGACATGGTTTGGGTGGCACGGAATGGGCTACGTTCAACTCACTGAAAGGCAACGAATTGGGGAGCCTGATTTTGGTCTACCAACTTGTACAGGTTCAACGAACCGAGAACAATTAAACTTTCCATGGTACAGCGGGCAAAATGACTAAAGGGCCGGGCAGGACTGGATCATGTCCTACCCGGATGGACGCTTGTGACAGGTTGGTCCCATGTAGATGCTCGGTGGGATAGCTCGGCCACGTGGTTTCCGCCTTCCTGTCGTTCAGCAGTCATCATGCATGACATCATTTGGGAAAACAGTTACAAGTGATGTCATGGGGCACAAGCTTACTTGGAGCAAGGTAAGTTCTCCTATAAGAGTTATACGATAAGCCGTTACTTGCTTATTAAGCATTGTGTACTTTCCTTTTCTTGAGAGAGTTTTGACTTAGACATAAGCTAATCGGTTCTCTATTTTGCAGTGATTCTCAGAGAGATGGAGAGTGACTTGATCAACATCCATTCAGAAGGAACAGAGCAGAAGAACATTTCCTAACCCCACGTATAACGTTCAAGGAGTGTTGAATGGAATTTGACTTGCTCAAATAAAATATGCAAGATTGTTTATTAATTTAGCTGTTGTAATACATATTTTAGAAAAGCTACATTGAGATCATGCAGATAAGAGCATCTCCAGCTCCTACTACATTTTTTACTCAAATTTGGGTAAAAATTTGAGCAAAAGCTTCCTTTCCCATGAAGTAGACCAATGGACAAATTTGAGTTCAAATTTGAGAAAAAGCATCATTAATACCACAGATATAAATTGTGAGGAGCAAAACAAGTCTCCAAAAATTCGGAGTGTCTGTTGATTTGGTGAAAAATTTGAGTAAAACTCAATCTGCTATGATTCTGAGTCGATGGCTGTGTAAGTATAGAGGGACTTTACTAAGAATCAGAATCTGATTCACAGTCAATCAAAAGAGTAAGAGCTAGAGACGCACTAAATAAATACTAAAACTTGAACGCATATTGAGACACGCTAAATTTAAAAGCAAGCTCGAACAACCTACAACCGAGCCCTGCGCAACTCCTTCTCTTTGGATGCTTAGAAAGGATGAGGTAGGAAAGGGGAGCCCTTTCTCACCAAATATCACCATTTTTTGTGAGATTGGATGAGAAAGGGGAAGGGCCAATCAAAAAAATTCTTTTTTTGTACTTTTCTCTGTATTTCTCATTAAAATGCTCAACTCAAATGAGTGATCTCACAAGAAACCTAAACCGTTTTCCTTTCTCTTCTCTCGAAACCCCGCCATCAAAATGGGCTCGAGAGTCGAAAACAATCCCACAAAAAGATTATAATCCGAACCCAGTTTTCTTTTCCATTTCCTAAACAATCCCATAAACAGAGTATGAAACGCGTAAAATTTACCGGAAATTTGAGAGCTTTGGCAATTTGTTTAAGCAAAGCATCCGAAACGCCAAGAAAATCCTTTCCAGGGTCTCTATGGACAGGGACTCCGAGCTTGTACAGCCTCCAGAACCCCTCAAATTTGTCAGCTTCGTCAATTTGGGTCTTTTGTTTCGATTTGAGCTTCTTCTTTTCAGATGGGTACCTCAAGTTTCCGGTTCTTTGCCTCTTTTTAGCGCACCGGATTGTGAGAGGCTTGGAATGAGAGAGGGGGCGTGGAGCGTGAGTTGGAAATGGGAATTTAGGGTTAGGGTTTGGGAAGGAGAGATGGAGAGGGAGGAATTTGGAGGTGATGGACATGGTTAAGGCGGGGAGAGTAGCAGGAGGAGTGTTTCGAGAAGTGATAAGGGAGGGAATATGAATTAATTGTTTTTTTTCTTTTAATCTTGAATATGAATTATTTTTTTTTTTTTGATCTTTAATATGAATTGTTACACTGGTAATAATTTGAAATAATTTGAGGGAAATTTGTGAAAGTAATGAGGAGGAAAGGGAGAATGATTTCGGTGTCCTCGGTCAATTGGGGACACCGTAACTTTTAGCATAACAAAACCATTATGAGTATAATTAAAACTCATTACAAGCATAACAAAATCATAACAAGGCATAACTTGTTAGTTATGACTTGGTTGTGTTTGGTTATGCTTTTGTTGCTTTTTTTGGATGTTCTTTGATTATGCCTTGCTTTGAATTTTGTTGTGCTTATAATGGGTTTTAGTTATGCTCATAATAGTGAAGTTATGTCAAAAATTATGTGTATCCAAAATAACCGGGACACTGTAGCATTATCCAAGGAAAATTTATTGAAAATCTTGCTCTAAGAGTTTTTAGACTAGAAACCAAATAAGGACAGTCCGGGCCAAACCAATGTCCCTAGAACAACAGGAAAAGATGGGGCGAATTTTGGCATAACACAACCCCGACCTGAAAATTATGATAAGACCCCCATCGGATAATTCGTGGGTGTCCCTCCCCGCGCTGTTCTGGCCCGCCCCGTGAAAAAAGAGAAAAAATTATTCAAAATTAAAGGCAAAAAGAAGAAAATAGTTACATATTATGTGTTATATTACTATAATAATGAAAATATACAGAAAAAATAAATTGTTTTAGTGTAATGAGAAAAACAGTGGGGTATAAAATATAATTTTTTTAGTTTAATGATGAAAATATTAGACTAGAACTATAACTTTGCATGTAAAAAAAATTCGAGATGGATAATATCAACCCGAACCCGATCCGACCCAGATGGGGTCTTTTATATTAACAAGTGGAAAGTGCACGTGTAACATTGCACGTGGTATTTTGTCATCGTTTTACACAGTTATTATATCCGCTTTCTTGTATATATCTTTGAATGGAAATGAAGCAGATACAAGAGATGGGATAACAAAGAATTGGTTTTTCTCCGTTACAAATCTTGGTATGAGAGGAGTGTCCACTTTGTCTCCTATTCCACTATTTCTTCTCGCACGTTGACGCATTTCCGTAGCGTATGATAACGGGTCATTCATGGTTTCATATGTGCATAAGTAAATAAAAAGTAAAGATAACTGAAGTAAAGGTATATCGGGGCTATGTATGAGCATTAATTTGAGCAATTCTCTGGAAGAATCACTTTTCCTGATCGCTTTGATGTAATGTAAGAGATGTTGATTTTATGACGGAGAATAGATTTGACATTATGGCTCCATTCGTTTTGATGTAAAATATTTTTTTAAAAAAATAAATTTCAAATTTTTATTTTTCGGTGTTTGGTTGACATTTAAAAAATATTTTCAGAAATCGACAAAATGGCGTAGGGAGAGGGGGGCTTAAACGGTGGAGAGATCTGAAAATATTGGAATTGAACGTGGGTAGGGACTGACAATCAAGGAGACTGAGCAGTGAGAATTGCAAAAGAAGGCAACGGGTTCATTTTGAAAAATAACTTACGAAAGATTTATGAGTTAGTTATTTTCATCCAATTAATGAAAAATATTTTACATGTAAAATGTTTTCCTCATTTTTTATACAACCAAACACCGAAAAATAAGAAAATATTTTACGTCCAAACAAACGGAGCCTATATTCCCCTCACTGGATACTTTACGAGGACCATGGCAAGGTGTTTATGGATTGAGTCTAGCTAAACATTTGAGAACAAAGGTTCTGTTGGTGTACGTGACATTTGACCAAATATTTGGTGTACACCATGCTAGTAAAAGGAAAAGAAGATTAAGTTAACTAACATGAATACTCGGGTACTTGTTATAAATTTGCGGCAATGGATCAGTCCGGTTTGCTCAGCACTGATCAAAAGGCAGCAAATAATTAAAACTCTCTAATTTGTGGTCACTTTGCACCAAGGGAAAAGAAAGCCCTTATTCCAACACCCAAGAATGTTGGGTAATTTTGTTTGAATGAGAAATGGATGAGGGCAAGACATGAAGATGTATGCAAACAGACACTGGGCTCGTCTTCAATGAATGTGGCGAGTATAGGGTCTTAGTAACAGTACATAAACAGATTGAAGGTCGGAGGGGAAGGAGGATGTAGATGGAATCAAAATGAAGGTCGGAGAAGAAGAAGATGGATGGAGAGCCAGAGGAAGACGTGATGTTTCTAGTTGATGGCCGTTGGAGTGTTCGAGAGATGGATAAAGGATATGTCGTTTTGGGTGTTTGGAGGGGCTGCGTTTGTTGGGGGAGGAAATAGCAAGGGTATTTTCAGGTTATAAAAGTAGACAAACATCCCACCCTATTATAAGAAGTATAGATAGATAGATAGATATATTTCCCCGAACTCACCCCAGCACCAAAAAATTTGTCGTATTGTTGGTCTATGTGTGGGCTCTTTTTAAATTTATTTTGATGACCAAATTGTATGTTTGCTCACATATATTGAGATATGTGAGAAAAGAGCGAATCACGAGATACTTGCTTTCATTGTTGTGTCTAGAATATAGTCTTAACATGCCTTTATATAGGCTACAAAATTGGGAATGACTTCAGTGTCTCCCCCTAAAAAAGAAAATACCGTAACTTTTGATATAACCGAACTATTACAAGCATAAACAAAACCAATTATATGCATAACCAAGGCATAACGTTATGCCTTGGTTATGCATATAATTGGTTTTGTTTATGCTTTGGTTATGCCTTGGTTATACATATAATTGATTTTGGTTATGCTTGTAATAGTTCGGTTATACCAAACGTTACAGTGTCTTCAAAAGGAGGGGAGACACCGAAATCGTTTCCTAAAAAATTTGGTAAGTCCCCAAAATGACCGGGGACACCATAGCATCATCCAACTAAGAAACTTAAACAAATTAGAAAATGAGAAAGAGAAACGTCTTCGGAGTAATAGAAAATCAGTACCTTAATCAAATTGATTTCAATCAGTATACTCCAATCGATCAAAGTTTATCCAATCACCATGCACATGATATCATTAACAAAAGTTGTGCTATTCGATCGTTACATAACAAACTAGCACTAATTAGAGAATAGCATATATAGTACATGAGGGATAATTAACCTATTTGGCAATGCTATGGTGTCGATCTTTACAGTGTCTCCGTTATGCCTCTTGTGGTTTTCGGTTATGTCTTTTGTGGTTTCGGGTATGTCTCTTGTGGTTTTCGATAATGTCATGGAACCACAAAGGGCATAACCAAATAACAGAGACGGCGTAAGAGAAACCATAGCATTATCCTTAATTATTTACACCACCGGTATAAACATTTGTTTTCTCCAAATCAATTACATTTCGCCACGTCGTCATGTTCTATTAATTGGGACCACTATTTTAACGACGTGACGCAATGTAATTGATTTAGAGGAAACTTTTATTTACACAGCCGGTGTATATAATTTATTCTCTACATACAATATATAGCACTTTTCAGGGACATTTTTGTTACACCGGACCACACATTTCGACAAAACATATATACCCCACTTTTCAGGTACATTTTTGTTACAATGGACCACACATTTCGACCCATTATAGCATGTGGCCGGAGATGAAAGACAAACATCCCACCCTATTATAAGAAGTATAGATAGATATATTTCCCCGAACTCACCCTAGCACCAAAAAATTTCGCGTATTGTTGGTCTATGTGTGGGCTCTTTTTAAATTTATTTTGATGATCAAAATTGTATGTTTGCTCACATATATTGAGATATGTGAGAAAAGAGCGAATCACGAGATACTTGCTTTCATTGTTGTGTCTAGAATATAGTCTTAACATGCCTTTATATAGGCTACAAAATTGGGAATGATTTCGGTGTCTCCCCCTAAAAAAGAAAACACTGTAACTTTTGACATAACCGAATCATTATAAGCATAACCAAAATCAATTATATTTATAACCAAGACATAGCCACATATAATTGGTTTTGGTTATGCCTTGGTTATACATATAATTGGTTTTGGTTATGCCTTGGTTATACATATAATTGATTTTGGTTATGATTGTAATAGTTCGGTTATGCCAAAAGTTATAGTGTCTTCAAAAGGAGGGGAGACACCGAAATCGTTCCCTAAATTATTTGGTAACTAAGAAACTTAAGCAAATTAGAAATGAGAAAGAGAAACGTCTTCGGAGTAATAGAAAATCAGTACCTTAATCAAATGGGAATGACTTCGGTGTCCCTGTTCATTTTGGGGACACCGTAACTTTTGGCATAACAAAACCATTATAAGCATAACCAAATTCATTACAAGTATAACCAAAACCATTATAAGCATAACCAAAACCATAACAAGGCATAACTTGGTTGGTTATGCCTTGGTTGGTTTTTGGTTATGCCTTGATTGGCTTTTGGTTATGCCTTGGTTATGCCATGTTATGGTTCCATTATACTTCTAATGATTTTTGTTATGCTTGTAAGGATTTTGTTATGCCAAAAATTACGGTATTCCCAAAATAACCAGGGACACCATAGCATCATCCCTAATCAAATTGATTTCAAACAGTATACTCCAATCTATCAAAGTTTATATAATCGGGAATGACTTCGGTGTCCCCGGTCATTTTGGGGACACCGTAACTTTTGGCAAAACAAAACCATTATAAGCATAACCAAATTCATTACAAGCATAACCAAAACCATTATAAGCATAACCAAAACCATAACAAGGCATAACTTGGTTGGTTATGCCTTGGTTGATTTTTGGTTATGCCTTGATTGGTTTTTGGTTATGCCTTGGTTATGCCATGTTATGGTTCCATTATACTTCTAATGATTTTTGTTATGCTTGTAAAGGTTTTGTTATGCAAAAAATTATGGTGTCCCCAAAATGACCGGGGACACCATAGCATCATCCTATATAATCACCATGCACATGATATCATTAACAAAAGTTGTGCTATTCGTTACATAACAAACTAGCACTAATTAGAGAATAGCATATATAGTACATGAGGGATAATTAACCTATTTGGCAATCCTATGGTGTCGATCTTTACGGTGTCTCCGTTATGCCTCTTGTGGTTTTCGGTTATGTATTTTGTGGTTTCGGGTATGTCTCTTATGGTTTTCGATAATGTCATGTGTGGTTCCATGTTATGTCATCCATGTGTTGTATATATCTACATAATAAGGGAAAACGGTTTTTGAATCTTATCTCTTTATAAATCCTAACCATTGATTTGCTGCATAACTCCTAGGGCTCTCCCTCTCTCTCTCAAACAATATTAATTCAACATTGCCACTAATTAGATCTCACGTTGTGCCGTGCCTGAAGGCACGGACAAACCCTAGCTAGTACTTGTATAACATGGAACCACAAAGAGCATAACCGAAAACCACAAAGGGCATAATCGAAAACCACAAAGGGCATAACCGAATCCAGAATAGGCATAACACAAATGGCATAAGTGACACCATAGCATTATACTTAATTATTTACACCACCGGTATAAACATTTGTTTTCTCCAAATCAATTACATTGCGCCACGTAGTCATGTTCTATTAATTGGAACCACTATTTTAATGACGTGACGCAATGTAATTGATTTAGAGGAAACTTTTGTTTACACAGCCGGTGTATATAATTTATTCTCTACATACAATATATAGCACTTTTCAGGGACATTTTTGTTACACTGGACCACACATTTCGACATAACATACTAGCGTCGTTCCCGTTCGATGCACGGGACAAACAACAAATTTTATATGAGCTCGATATTTTGTAGCGAAGCCACACAAATATTTTGTCCCGTGCATCGAACGGGAACGACGTTAGTTGATAGAAAAAGAATCCGGGGTGCGTGCGCTGTCCATGCTCAACAATGGACAACAGATTGTAAGAAATATTAAATCACATTAAACTACTTCAAAAAAATTAAATTACTTGAAAAAAATTAAATCAAATTAATTTGTAACAAAAAATCAAATATTGTACCCGGTCAATGCATGGTATAAAAAATTAACATTAGTTTTTTATAATCTAATTTTTTTTTTGTCTCATGTTTGATACACGTTAGCAAAAGTCTCATTCTGTACACTAAAAGATATATGTGTGGTGTAAAATGAATTTAGAGTACCACGTGATGGTATTTCTGCTGGGGCATAGAATAATTTTTCTTAAGCTTCTCTCTCCCTCTCCCACGTCCCCCTCCTTCCTTTCTCTCTCTTCCCCTCTCCCCACTCCCACGTTTTTCTCTTCTTTTTAAAAAAAAAAAAACTCTAAATTTTAAGAATTTAGGATTGAGGGTTGGGAGCTTTTTGGCTTCAACTACATTCCTATAGGATATTGATAGATATACCCCACTTTTCAGGTCCATTTTTGTTACAATGGACCACACATTTCGACCCATTATAGCATGTGGCCGGAGATGAAAGACAAACTGCAACTAAATTGATGGTTCATACGTACGGTACGTGGAGGCAATGGTGAGCCTCATTCATTCACAGCTTTTCTAGAGGCACACTTGCCTATAAAAAAAATATAAGCAACAAATTTTAGAGAAGCCAAATGCAAATGACTTTTAATTTATTTTTGCATGCAATTTCATCTTATCTTGAGCTTCATTTCCTCTCCTCTCTCGCTCTCTCTCGATCTTTCATCTTATCTTGAGCTTCATTTCCTCTCCTCTTATCTTGAGCTTCATTTCCTCTACTCTCCTCTCTCTCTCTCTCTCTCTCTCTCTCTCTCTCTCTCTCATCTTATCTTGAACTTGATTTCCTCTCCTCTCCTCTCTCGCTCTCTCTCGCTCTTTAGAATGTTGACCTTGAAGGCTTCCTTCACAGTGAAACCAGCGGGGCCGACACCATTAGAACCCACGTACTTATCAGAATTGGATCAAGTTATTGCAACATCTCACGAGCCTACAGTATATTTCTATCGACCAACCAGTGGTCAATTAGTTTTGAACCCAATAGAGATCCTCAAAAACTCCCTAAGCAAAGCACTCACCATATTTTACCCACTCGCCAGACGCCTCCAAAGGACTGGAAGGGGCCGCCTGGAGGTCAACTGCTACTCCATGGGGGCGCTGTTTTTGGAAACAGAGTCGAAGGCTAAAATCAGCGACTTTGGAGACTTCACTCCGACTTCAAAAACCAGAGCTCTAATACCATCTGTAGACTACAATAAGCCTATTGATGAGTTGCCATTGCTTTTGGTGCAAGTAACAAAGTTCAGTTGTGGTGGAATTAGTCTTGGCTTGGGCATGTCACATGTGCTTGTCGACGGCCGATGTGCAACTCACTTTGTTTCTGAGTGGGCAAGGATTGCCCGCGGCGAGGAGCCTGAAAACTTACCGTTTCTTGATCGGACGGTACTGAAACTGGAGGAGGATGATCTGACACCGCCGAGATTTGATCACTTGGAGTTCGGCAAACCGCCGATGTTGATTGGCCAAACGAATAACTTAGAAGAGCAGAAGAAGGAAACGACTGTGGTGATGTTGAAATTGAGCAAAGAACACATTCAAAAGCTGAAGAAAAAGGCTAATGAGTTCCAAAGTGTTTACACTAGTAGTAAGCCTTTCACCAGGTATATGATATAAATCCCATGTGGTTTATTGGGTGGTCTTGGCCACAGCCGCGTGGTGCCCAACAAGAGTTTGGGGCACCACCAAGTGGTGCACCAGGGCACGGAATAATTACTCCTTAACACCACATATTTATGTGAAGTTCACCTCTAAGTGCATGGATTCTAAATATATGTGTGGTGTTGAGAGGTGTTGGGCCACCACGCTGCAGTGCCCTAAAATAACTGAATGTTTACCCTTATTTTGCCTTTTTAATCATATGACTTTCTTTATTAAAGTTTGTCGTAATTCATTTGTATTGACGGGAGGAACAAAACATTATAAAACATAGATCAAATTTGAAAAATTCTATGGATCAAAAAAAAAAAATTTGAAAAATTCTACCAACGTAAAAAATTTGAGTCAAGGGCGTACTATGCAGTTTAGCTTAACTTTCGAAGTTGTTTGAGAACCCAAATTTAGTACTTACTGTAATACTTAAAAGATTGAACGCCTCTTAAAATATACGCTAAGAAATTGATAAAAAATTAGCCACCACAATCACTACGCCGCCACCACAATTACCACTCCACCACCACCGTCACTCCCCCACCACTACTACCGTCACTCCAACACAAATCCACCACCACTCCTCGCCACTCCACCACCACCACCACTGCCCCCACAATCACCGTTGCCACAATCACCACTCCATCGTCGCGCCGCTACAATCATATATTAACCCTACTACCACAAATACATGGCAACCATTAGTAAAATTAGAGAATCACTATAAGTCTATAACTAATGGAACTAAAATTAATTAATCATTTGTTTACATTCAATGCCTAATATATTTATAAAATAGCTTTTCAACTTAAAAAATTCAACATTCAGCTTTTAGTTTTCAATTTTATAAAAAAAAAAAAAAAAAAAAACCTATGATCTTTTGCAAATAAGTTTCCTTGTTTCTGTTTCTCAATTTTAGGAATTTATTTTCATTCAGTGAAAGGAGTAGAAAATCTTAATAGAATACCTCACTTTTTTTTTTTTTTGTTTGGGAAGGGGGTGGAAGAAGTCTACTGGGTGTTCGGATAAATAAGCCAAAGTGGCTTATTTTTTGTCCTTATTCAAATTTTTTTCGTATCACTTGGCTTATTGTCAATTTTTGGGAGATTATTACATCCTCATGACAAGAGGAATCTAAAAAGTAAAATTTTTTGACCGAAATCCAATTTTTTTTGAATAAAGACGAAGCAATTGGCTTATTGGATTATTTTCGTTTTTTTGTGGCTTTGTTTGGCTCATTTTTGACGGGAAAGCCATTGGCTTATTAAGAAGAACAATCCAGAGGTAAAAAGAGTTCAAATAATGCCTTTAGAGTCTTAACTTAATTTTGTCTTTCTTAATCAAAGAAGTGGTCCGTTTTTTTCATTTTCCGATTCTCGTCGAGAGTCTCGAGACAAGCATTTATGCGAAATTTCGTTTGACCAAAAAATGAAGAGCAAATTAGAAAGTTGAAGAGCTAATTGAGTGGGATTCTATGATGAAACCTCTTATTGCCAGGTATGAGGCCGTGGCTGCACATATGTGAGGTGTGCATCCAAGGCAAGGCTGCACGAATTTGAGCAACTAACAAGTGTGCGCATTGGCGTGGATTTTCACAGCCGGATGGTACCACCATTGCCAAAGAACTTTTTCGGGAATGCAGTCTTACCAATGAGAGCAACAACCACCTCAGGAGAGCTGTTATCGAAGCCGTTAGGATATGGCTGTAGCAAGATAAGGGAAGCCATAGAGAAGGTAACAGACGAGTACGTGAGGTCATTTCTAGCTTACTTGAAAAGGGAGAATGATTTGTCCAAGTTCAGGTTCTCTCATGTCGTGGGATCTACTCAAGGAGCTTTCCTTGGCAACCCGAACATGGTAATCACTAGTTGGATCGGGGTGCCTTTGTGTGGTGTTGATTTCGGATGGGGAAAGGAAATTTACATGGGACCCGTAACGGTTGCGTTTGACGGGAAGTCATTCATATTTCCTAGCCATGATGAAGATGGTTCTTTCGACGCCCCATTTCGGTTGCAGGTTGAACATATGGATGCCTTCAAGAAGTTCTTCTATGAGAGTATTTGAAGAATGGGTGGCTCAGTTTAGCTCCCCCCGCAAATAAGTCAGACGGCTCCGCTGCGGCGGATTCCGATGACAAGTGCCTCTACCGTTTTATTTTCGATCTATTTTCTTTGTTTGTCTCATGTGTGGAATTTCTCTCTTTTTGAGGGGCTTTCTCACCTCTGTGTGAGTGTTTGTTGGATGATTTCATCTGTGCTCCATCTAATTTGAGTTGTGGTTCTTTAGGGATCTTCTACTACCGAGTGTTTTGACTGCTCTATTTCTAGCATTTATGTTGGTTTGCTGTGTGCTTGTATTGTCTAGATTTGGCATTATAAATCAAACTAGAAATACATGATGCATAGAAATAGGACATTCTAATGATTCTTTTCAAAGCAAACGTTGAAGGCCATTGGCAACTCTACCAGTACATAGGGAAAATAAAAACAAGCAAGTTTAGCAAAAAGCAAAACACTAGTCATTTTCATTTGAAGATAGAAGAATTTGAGCACGAGGGCGCCAGTGAACTAAGGCTCCGTTAAATAGCGTCCCGATCCAATTTCGATGATTCGATCCGCTCAATGTGTTCATAACGTAATTTTAAAAGTACTTGTGAGAAATTAGCAAAAAAATAACAAGGAAGAGCTTCATTCGAACAGTTTTTTTATTGAACAGTTCAATAAAAAACTACTCAAATCAAGCCCTTTCCGGTAATTTTTTGCTGATTTTTCACGTGCATCCTTAAAATCACGATCTGAACACATTGAGCAGCTCGAATCATTAAAATTCAATCGGAGAAGGGGAGGTGCGGACCGATCCAGATTTTGTTCAAGTCAGGACGTCCGAATTTTGTTTCAGTCCGCACCTCCCCTTTTTTGATCGAATTTCGATGATCTGAACCGCTCAATACGTTCAGAAATTGATTTTAGGGTACCCGCAAAAACTTTAAAAAAGAAATGACCGGAAAGGGCTTCATCTGAATAATTTTTTTATTAAATAGTTCAATGAAAAAAACTGCTCAAATCAAACCCTTCCTGATCATTTTTTTTTGTTGATTTCTCATGGGTACCATTAAAATCACATTTTAATCACATTTGAGTGGCTCGGATCATCAAAATTCGATTCGAAAAGTGGAGGTGCGGACCGATCCAAATTTTGCTTAAGTCAAGACGTCCGGATTTTGCTTCGGTCGGCACCTCCCCTTTTTTGATCGAATATCGATAATTCAGGGCGCTCAATGTAATTTGAACGTGATTTTAAGGGTATCCATGAGAAATCAACCAAAAAAAAGACCAAGAAGGGCTTGATTTGAGCAGTTTTTTTATTGAACTGTTCAATAAAAAAACTGTTCAGATGACACCCTTCCCGATCACTTTTTTGGTTGATTTCTTAGGCGTATCTTAAAATCACGTTTTGATCACATTGAGCGGCTCGGATCATCGAAATTCGATTGTGACGCTATTTAACAGAGCCTTTAACGAAATCCGTTAGTCATTCAGACGGAAGGGAGCGTTTTGATTAACGAAAGATAACGTCGGAAGTAAAATTGATTTTTTAAAAAGGTAGGTTGGGAGTCTAATTGAAATTTAGAATAAAGGTTATGGGGTATTTTGAAATTTTCCAACAAAATGAGATTTTTGAAAGTAGCAAGGTGGAAAAATAGATAAAGAAAATTTATTGAAGGTCTTACTTTAGGGGTTTTTAGACAAGAAACCAAACAATGACAGTCCGGACCAAACCAACCTCCCTATCTCCCTAGAAATGGCTGGTGGGGCGAATTTTGGCATAACACAACCCCAACCGAACGCCCACTTAGCTTGGCTAGGTGTTGGTATTGCCGGGATCTTCACCTAGGCCGGATAGATCACTGAACTGGATGACTCCACTTTCTTTTGAGAAGACATTGATAGTGAGGTTCAAGTCGATAACTTACCTAGGAAATCTAGTGATTGGCCTCTCAATTATAATACGACCTTGACCAGGTAATTCAAGGGTGCCCCTCTCCGCTCCGCTCCGCCCCGCCCCGTGAAAAAAGAGAGAAAATTCTTCAAAATTAAAGGCAATAAGAAGAACATAGTTACATATAATGTGTTATATTACTATACTAATGAAAATATAAAGAAAAAAAAAATTTATCCGCAAAAAATAAATTATTTTACTCTCTCCGTCCCTTTTTAATTGTCCTGCTTCGTAATTCCAACTTATTAAAAAGACATCATTATTATATCTTTCACATCAATTCTTTCCTCTACTTTCGTCACTTACCCATCATCATTACATTTTTACTGAATTTTTTCCTCTACTTTCGTCACTTACCCATCATCGTTACATTTTTACTCACTTACTTTTATAATGGAATCTACTTTTAGGGACAAAATAGACAATGCACCAATTTTTACTCACCAACTTTACGAAGTGGCCACTTATTAAGGAGGGACAGTCTAAAATAGAATAATGGACTCTAAATAAGAGACGGAGGGAGTAGTATAATGAGGAAAACAGTGGGGTATAAATATAATTTTTTAGTTTAATGATGAAAATATTATACTAGAACTATAACTTTGCATGTAAAAATATTTGGAGGTGGGTAATACCAACCCGAACCCTATCTGACCCTGATGTGGTCTTTTATTATTACAAGTGGAAAGTGCACGTGGTATTTTGTCATCGTTTTACATTGTTACTAGTAAATAGCACGTGCTTTGCACGTGGCATTCTTCCCATTAAAAGGTTTTCTACTTTGGAAAAACCCTAATTTAGCGCCTACAGGATTTTTGAATTGGATCGACAGAATCAAGTGGTGATTGGTTTCATCCAATGTTATAGACAAGAAGAGTATTGAGGAAAGGTACATTGTCTACTTGAATGATTCCCAAACCAGCACATCAAAACCATATTAGTAGCGGGACAACATTTTGATACAAGAGTATTCAAGTTCATGTTGAATGCAACAAAACCCATGAATGTCCCAATTGCAATCAGCAAGTTAACATAACAGAAGTAATCATCCAGATATAAAGCAACTTCAAAATCCAATTGAAAAAAAAGAGCCTTTCTTCCTTCCATTGCTTAGATTTACAGGCACCTATAGATGTCAACAAGAACTTCGCTGTGAGCGCCATAAATGACAAAGCTTCTCTCCTACAAAATATATATCAAGAACCATAGAACCCAATGAGTATACAACCCTGACCTTCCATTTTTACTCGCGTCCCGATTTCGGTTACTCAAAGTATTTTTTTCCCCCAAAAAGAGTAAAGGAACCTCCACTTTCTTATCTCGAATCTGTGGGGTCAAATTGGTATGCCTTCAATATTTCTAACCACATTGCATTTGAATAGTCTTCAAAACATAGTGCAATTGAAGCAATTGTTCATCATGCAAAACAAAGGGGAAAAATGAAGCATATATAATATATCCAGAGAATTGAGTGTCATTCCATTACCCTACATATCTCAATGTCTAGGTTCATTGTGCTGCCAATAATACTTTTAAGTAATTAGATCTTGCACCGATTCCAAAGCAAAAAGATCACAATGAATAATCATGTAAGAGGAACACGTTAAACCGATGAGAATTATTCATCAATGGATGGAGGTGAGGAACCAAAAATGAACACTGCTATTGACTACTATTAATTGCGAAAAATATCATTACTGCTGTAGTTCCTCACGTGCACACTGCTGTGTATTACATTGCATTTTCCTTTTATTAAGCAACACAAATGAATATGCAAAGTAGCATAGAAGAGTACAGGAAAAAGAAAAAGGCATGAAATGAATAAACATATTTAGAGTTTTGAACTCTAGTAATAGTTAGCTCAAAATCTTACGGGAAAAGAGAAGTACTAATAAGCCATTGCAAAGAAAACTGAATCATGCATAGCCCTATTTTAACAATATATTTCGTATCTCTTCCAACAAACAAAAGCCCGATCAACGAGGCTTTGCCAGTATACCAATAAAGCTTCAAAGAATTAAATTAGGACCCAATCAGAACTAACTATAAGAAGAAATTCAAAGTAGAACCAATAAGTCAATGTGCTTGTTTAGATCAGCTAACTATCTTCCACCAATTTGATTCCTCTGCAGCGACCAAAAGTTCTGAACCACATAATTAGAGATACTTTTGAAAATCCTACCCGAGAATCAAGAAAATAAAATGCCAAACTTGCAACGATAAAATATTCTTTGATTTTGAAATTTCATTGGTTTGATCGAACAAAATAGCCTGGATTGATAACTTACACAGTAGTTTCAAGTACATATTGACGCACCCTGATCATACCGCGAGCCACAAAATAAGCTGTTGAACAGATAACTGAATAATGCATAATCCTATCTGAACAAAACATGTGCCTCCTCGGACCAAGAAAAGTCTAATGATGCTTTTCCGGTTAACCCAATAAAGCTTCAAAGAATTAAACTATGACTGTATCAGAATTAAGTATAGATAGAAACAGAAATCTGAAGTAGAACAAATACGTAAATGTGCATGTTTAGATCATATAACAATATTTCTCTAGTTTAATTTCTTCGAAGACAAACAGTTCTGTACCGCACAATGATCAATCCTACAGAATCTTACCCGACAATCAAAACAAATACATGGCGAAACTTGTGCGGCTACAACATTCTTCAATTTTGAACATTGTAGGGATTTCTCCAAAGAAATTAGCCTACATTGATAACTTCCATAATAGTTTGATGTTGATAATGGTCCCTAATGCCGCATACCAGAGGGCAATAACATTACCATGTGTATGTAAAATAGAAATCAAGCATCGATACACTAAGAGATACCACACATTGGATATTGGTAAACTTGACAGAAGTTTTTGGTTCCCCATCCATTGATTAGGAAGAAATAGGAGCAGAATCCATTAACATCCTTCCCACTCAACAGTTTCAACTTATGGCCTTACCGCAAAGATATCTATACTTTGCGGTAACTTGTGGTCTAATCCTCGTAGAGGCAATACATCGAACACCTAACTTGCAGTAGTACATCCATCGAACACCTAACTTGTGGTCTAATCCTCACCAGAACAAGACTGATTGTTGAAGGCTAGTGTTACGATCTTCGGCGAATGTTTTGTCAAGGAAAATTTGACAACAACGTTCCATGGTCTCATGTTTTGGGCAGTTAGAGAGAGGAAGTGAAGTTACCAGGAGAATAGACGTAGAAGGAGGAGAAATAATGCGTACCACGTGGAAGCCGAAGCTGCAGCATGAAGAGATTCTGGGTGGTGGGCAACGACAGACGTAGAGATTGTGGTCGTCGGAGGGATCTTCAGTCGAATTGAGTCTAGAGTTGTTGGCATGAGAGACGTACACACCGCTTCAATTTAATTTAAAGGTCTGGCAGATGGGAGTTGCCATTGGTTCGTTTTTGGAAAAGTGTCTTTAGGAAACAACACAAAGCAAAAACTGTGCAGAGAGCTTTCAAACGGTGTTAATTTCCATTTAGGGTGGGTTAGTTATTACAAGTTTTTTGAAGGGGCATTTTTGGAAGTCAAAAAGGAGGAAACATCTTCGTGCTTTTAAAAGAAGTAGTATAATATAATTATGTCAGCTTTCTTGTATCTTTGAATGGAAATGAAGCAGATACAAGAGATGTGATAACAAGAATTGGTTTTTCTCCGTTAAAAATCTTGGCATGAGAGGTGTATCTACTTTGTCTCCTCTTCCACTATTTCCCCTCGCACATTGACGCATTTCCGTAGCGTATGATAACGGGTCATTCATGATTTCATATGAGCATTAATTTGAGCAATTCTTTGGGAAGAATCACTTTTCATGATCACTTTGAGATGCTGATTTTATGATGGAGAGTAGATTTGACATTATATTTCCCTCACTGGATACTTTATGAGGACCATGGCAAGGTGTTTATGGATTGAGTCAAGTTAAACATTTGAGAAAACAGAGGTTCTGTTGGTGTATGTAACATTGATCAACTATTTGGTGTACACCATTCTAGTAAAAGGAGAAGAAGATTTAATAGTGGGGCATGCCTTGCCCAACATTGCCTAGTCATGTATTATATTTAAAAAAAAAAAAAATCCACTCTTAGGATAGGAATGGTGGGGGAAGCATGGCACAGGTTCAGTAAATTACACGGTAACTAACATGAATACTTGGATACTTGTTACGAATTTGGGGCAATGGAGTCCGGCTTGCTCTGCACTAACCCAAAGACAGAAAATAACTAAAACTCTCTAATTTGTGGTCACTTCACATCGAGGGAAAAGAAAGCCCTTATTCCAACACCCAGGAATGTTGGGTAATTCTGTTTGAATGAGAAATGGATGAGGGCAAGACATGAAGATGTCTGTAAACAGACACTGGACTCGTCTTCGATGAATGTGGCGAGCATGCGGTCTTAGTAACGGTACATAAACGGATTGAAGGTCGGAGGGGAAGGTGGAGGAAGATGTGGAATCAAAATTGTCAAGCCCTCGTTTTTAACATAAATAAATAATCTAATTTAATAAAAGATCCTTGCATAACATAAATAATATCCAAAAGAGTTCCCAACTGTTTAACTTTACAAGCAAGTCTCCAAAAATTAAAATTTTACAACTTTGGCACCATGGCCTAAATCAACTTAATTACAAGTACGAATCTGTTTAGAATATTACAATCTTTTTAGTCAAAAGGAATTCAAGAATAATTAGTTTCAAACTTATTTTTATCAAAAATAAATCAATTACAAAAGATGATTAAGTAACTAAAACAACGTTAGTTCCCAAAAAGTCTTCATGTCCAAGCACACGAATGCATGTAATCTATTGTCCGGCATTTTGTCCAGAAAAGAAAGATTAGGTTGAGCTACACTAGTCCAGTAAAAAAATCTTTACCAATCTTATATGCACATATGATGATAAGTGTAAAATAAGAGGGCAAGGAGAAATAGTTCAAGCAGGAGATAACAATGGACTTATTGGTGCATCGACATTCATTCCATTTGTTCATTATAAGCCAACATCATATTTCATAAGACTCGAACACTTCCCCAATCGCAACACGACTCGGTATCCCAAATTTCCACCATCGGTATTTCCACCTCTTGCGTTACCGTATACACTACGAGGATTACAGTGTTACCACCCCTTGCGTTACGAGATCTGTCTAAGTTTCCGTATTACCACCCCTTTCGTTACGAGACTTCCTAGCCCAACCCTTGACTCATACGTAGGGATGGCATTCAGAACCGATCCGATCCGCCGCGGCCCCGTACCCGATCCGATTGGGGCGGATCCCCGATGTACTATTTGGATTTCGGATCGGGTTCGAAGGAAAAAATTTTAAAAAATTCAAATTCAGGTTCGAATTCGATTATATGTACATCCGACCCGAACCCAAAACATACATATAATTTGTTTGCAGTTTTACTCTAGAGATTTTAACATATTACAGTCTATCCCATCACATATTACAGTCTACCCCAGCATATATATATGAAAATGATAGGGTTTAGTTAGCCACTTTTCCACTCCATTTCAAACTTTTCCGTCCACGGTTGTCTCTTCACATTCAACTGATCTCACCGTCGACCTCCATCCACCGATTTTCCTCCACCAGTGGTTAGCTCTCTCTCCCTCTCTCTCTCTCTCTCTCGATCGAAATCAATATTTAGAAGAAGGGTTTAAAATGAACAGTAAAATGTCAGAGAGTCAGATCCACTTCTTCTCACTTCTCTTTTTTACTCTCAGCCTCTACGGTTTGCTACTTGTGTTTATATATTGCAGATTTGTCGTGTTTATGGTCCCCCACATGCTTTGTTCTGTTCTGCTTTTTTATTATGGTCCCCCACATGCTTTATTCTGTTTTGCATTTTTATTATGGTTCCCCACGTGTTTTGTTCTACTTTTCTATTAGATTGACTGATTATTTTATGAATGAAGAATTGCGTATTGCACGGGCCCATGTTGTTGAAGTAGTGACCCATAAAATAGACTTTACACTGGATAAGAAAGCATTCTCGAAACTTGGTAGGGTAATTTTATAATCATTGTAAACAGCTTTCATAGATTTTGCATAAGAAACTATTATTTAGGATTTTTTTTAATGTTATGGCAATCGGGGTTTTCTAATGTTTATTGGTATTTTTTTTCATTGTGGTACACAAGACAATATGTCCGTAGTGAAAGTTGATTAATTCTAGTACTACTCCAATTGATTGTGTTGATGAATCAAATTACGTGTTGCTGCCACCATCGCCAACTTTTGAGACCCATGAGGAAGAAATTGATGGCGTTGTGGCCCTTTTACCTGGTGAAGTCAGAATATCGAAAGCTAATTTGAGAAGTCCTGTGTGGTTAAATTTTGATAAGGTAAAAGTTAATGGAGTGGAGCAGGTTGTTTCTATCTACTATAATAAAAGACTTGCAGGGGCATCTAAGAATGGAACTTCCCATTTGGGTGATCACTATAAGGTTTGCCCTAGAAGGAAAGTGACTGATTTGAGGGAAAAGGTTTTGACCTTAAACTTTATGAAGGCAGAGGGGAAATAGAAACTTGAAGCTTACATTTTTTACCAAAACTTTGCTAGGAGAGCACTAGCTTGTATGATCATAATGCATGAATACCCTTTATCCATAGTTGACCACATTGGGTTTAGGAATTTTGTACAAGCCCTTCAACCTGCAGTTACTATGGTGTCTCGCAACACCATCAAAAATGACATTTTCAAAATTTATGATGTTGAGAAGGTGAAAACAATGAAAGCTTTAGAGAAAAATCGAGGTAGAGTTGTTGTGACAACCGATACGTGCACAGCTAGCAATCAAAAAAGAGGGTACATGGTTATCATGGCGCACTTTATTGATTGTGGGCACGCGCCTCCGGAGATTTTGCGATAAAAAATTTGGATGCGGCCCCTATTTTGGAAAAGCGCGGCGAAACGCCTCGATTCAGAGTCGCCACTCGGGTTTTAGCGGTGAAACACCCAATGAACCAAACTTGAAACATTTTGCTACGTTGTTTGATTTTGAAAAGGCGTAGACCAGTCCGTCGTTACCTTCGATATCTGAGGTTCGGGAGCCAGGTTACGAGAGGGGAAGGGTTTTATGGCACCCCTCTCGCCCAATCTGGAGATCGGTCTCTACTCGTGCATTTTATAAAACGTTTGCTTAATCATTTTTTAGCCAGTTAGGGCGGGGGAACAGTTAATCGGGATTAATACTATAACAAGTTGCAATCATACGACAAAAATATTTATGGATGACTTGATTGAAATGACGAATATAGCTAGATAGATTGAGAACAAGCACTTGCGAGTGATTTGAATGAGCTGAGGTACGCGGACCAAAAGGGGTATGCGCAGGCAGCAAACCAGCATGCATTGGCTAGGCCACTGCATACTGGCAAGACTTGCGCACGCCACAATTCAACCGGTGTAATCCAGTTGCCACAAACTCACAATTCCTGTTTTCAACCCTCTGGGCTCTGGAATGGACCAGTGCACACCCAGGACAAACCACGCAGTCGTATACAATTGCATATATACAGTTACAGACAGCAGTAATGGATCTAAGGAATGAAAACGAGTAGAACACCCCTAAACAATGTGGGGTATAAACCAAGACCTAAACTGAACCAAAATGTAAGGGCCAGCCACTGAACTCGGTTACAACTGCCGTACGTCAGTCTATATAGGCCGTACGCCAGTTACCAATCTTGTCCAGTGCTTGGCTTTACATCATCTGGGCTCTGGAACATGACCAGAAGCATCCCAGAGACTTCTCAAAGCAAACAAGAGCAGGTATTGAACTTACAGCTAACAGTTCTAGGGTACAGAAAACAGTAGAGTGGTTTTTAGCATGTAGTAATGTGATGAAATGAAGAAATAAACAAGAAAAATGATGATCAATGATCCCCACGCCAGTGGTGCACGTACTGCCATTTACTGGTGTACGGCTCCAAATCACTGGCGTGCGCCACGTGTCACCTCACACGATCTTTACATTTCGCCAGTTTAAGACCAGGACTAGTATTGATTACTAGCCTGGACCTCACTGGCTCCCTTCAGGGGCCAGAACAGAGAGCCACACAAAGGTGGTATACCTTTGGTTTTAAAGTTGATGATGAAATGCAAAAGCTTTGAGGTTGAAGATGGAGGTAAGATGATAGGAAAATGACTGTATGAGATGTGTGAGAGAGAGAGAGCAAAGGTGATGATTTGACTGGCTTTGACCGGCGTAGGCTATCATTGTACCTGCATGCGCCAGTGATAACTCAGTCAACGGTCGATGACCGACACGTGGCAGTTCACTAGCGCACGCCAGCACAATACCGGCGTAAGCAAGTAAGGTTCTGTTTGGTTCTGGCTTGAAGGACTTGAAATTGAATTCTTGAAAGCGTTTGAACGAGGCTTGGGTCACTTAAAGCTCATACACACCAATAATCTTGAAATGTTCTTGACCTTATTCATCATTGGGGAATGCAAAGACCGTAAATGACGTAATCCGGACAATCCAGAATAGAGAGTCTACATTGATGATTCTTGGAATTTGCAAAGCCGCATCCTAAGGTAACTGACTACTACTAAATTATTCGTTTTTGTTAATCTAGGTGATGCTGGCACATTCAATGTTAATTGATTATGTGTTTTTGCATAGCCTTGTTAATTGTTACATTTGCTAATTGTCATATATATTTTTTGTATAGGTTTGTTTATGTGCCATGTCCACACACGGCACAAGCGTTGTGTGATGCTTTGATGGATACTTTTTTGGATTGGAATATTGATAGGAAGCTTTCTACTATTACTATTGATAATTGCTCTACTAATGATGCGATGGTTTCCCTTATCTTGGAAAAATTTGATCCCAATTGTTTGTGGTGGAGTGGAAGTTTGTTCCATATGTGATGTGCTGCTCACATTTTGAACTTAATTGTGAAAGATGGGTTGGAGGTAATTAAGGAAGCCATTGAGAAAATTAGAGATAGTGTTGCATTTTGGACTGCAACCCCAAAAAGGGAGGAAAATTTTGAAGAAACTATTCGCCAATTGCGCATTCCCTTTACCAAAAAGTTACCTTTTGACTGTGCCACAAGGTGGAACTCTAGATCCTCTTTAATTATTTACACCACCGGTATAAACATTTGTTTTCTCCAAATCAATTACATTTCGCTACGTCATGTTTTATTAATTGGGACCACTATTTTAACAACGTAGCACAATATAACTGATTTGAAGAAAACAAATGTTTACACCATTGATATATATAATTTATTCTCTACATGCATTTGGGGGACCTTATTTACATTGCACTACACATTTCTTCTTTTGACCCATTATAGCATATGGGCGGAGTAGAAGACAAACTTGAAACAAGCATAAGGGGTTGTTCGGATAAAGAAATCACTTGGTTTATTTTTTTTGTCTTTATTCAAAAAAATTCATATTTGTTAGTTTTTCGTTAATTTTTTTGGGGATTATTGCTTCGTCATGACGAGAAGAATCTAAAAAGTAACAAATTACTATAGAAACCTAATTTTATTGAATAAAGACAAAAATAAGTCAATAAGTCAATTTTTTTCGTCTTTATTAAAAAAAATTGGATTTCGATTCTAGTTTTTGTTTTTTAGATTCCTCTTGTCATGAATAAGTAATAATTTCCAAAAAATTGACAAAAACTAACAAATGCAAAAAAAATTTAAATAAAGACAAAAAAAATTAGCCAATTAACTTATTTAGCTGAACAATCCCGAACATACATAGCACTTTCAGGGACATTTATTACACTGGACCACACATTTCGACCCAACATATATACTCTAGCTCTTTCAGGGACGTTTATAGCAACTTTCCAGGGACATTTATTGTTACACTGGAGCACACATTGTAGCATGTGGCCGGGGATGAAAGACAAACTGCAACTAAATTGGTGGTTCATACGTACGGTACGTGGAGTTTATTACTTGGAGGCAATGCTGAGCCTTATTCATTCACAGCTTATCTAGAGGCACACTTGCCTATTTTGGCATGCAATTTATTACACTGGACCAAACATCCCCATTATAGCAAGTGGCCGGAGATGAAGACAAACTGCAACTAAATTGGTGGTTTCGTGTTTTGCGTCAAACTTTTGTAACTTATTAATTTGTCTCGTCGAGAGGAATCAGAAAAGCTAAAAGGTATTATCGAAACTTATAATTTTTTGAATAAAGACAAAATTAAGTAAAAAAAAGACAACTTATTTTACTTATTTTTTAAAAAATTAATGAGTTTTGATCAAAATTTAATATTTTTCTGATTCCTCTCGCCAAGACGAATCAATAAGTCACAAAAGTTTTATGCGAAACTAACAATTGCGAATTTTTTTTAATAAAGACAAAAAATAAGTTACCATTTAACTTTTAAATCCAAATTAGCCCTAGATGCGAGCATGGTAGAGAGGAAAGGACGTGCGTGGGATTAATTTAGGAAGGATCTACACAGTACAGGGAAAGGATCTCCCAAGTCATGATTCATGAACTCAAAAAGTAGGACCCGGCCGGTTGGACATTTTCTCGAGTTATCACTAAATACTTTTAGTTACACATTTTTACTAACAACTCTGTGACACTTTTTTTTTTGTCAATCAAAATTTTCGTGACAAGTTTTTGACATTGAGTGACGATTTGTCGCCACTTAAAATCAAATTTCTTGTAGTGCATCCACTTCGTATACCTCGACGCGTAGAGTAGTCTCGCAAAAAGTCCAATTGATCGGAGCAAATCACATTTTCCTCTAACAAACGAACCGCAAATTACACACAAGCGAAATAATTTGGTTCGATCATTGGGTTACTAACATCCGGCAGAGAGTTTTTTTTTTCAGCAGCTACTAAATCCACGCGTTAATGTCTTCTGCAACAAAGTGAGCAGTTCGAATTATGTGATTGGACTCGGGACGAGTTCCATGAACATTAAAGGGACATGTACAACTGCAAGCCACTGCTCTTTCCCCTGGACCTTGATCTGGGATATATAACTTCCAAACATGAAAAATCAAGGATTCGGCTTCTCTCTGTTATCCTAACTCGAACTACAAGAACCAGTCGCATCTCAAGCTCGCCCATCATAGCAATCAATGCAATAGTCCAATTTGTTAACGACTATGGCTGATAAGATCGCCTATTTCTACCCGTTATAGTCTTTTAATAAATTTAAAAATATTTTGGATGGTCGAAATTGCATGGGTATCCAAAACAAGTTCTCGAGTAACCATATCCACAATTGAAAAGCAAGGAAATAGATAAGATGAAATGGGAGACGCAAAGATGATCGAGAAGCACCAATTACAGAGTAGCACACATTTCTTATGGAAGATAATTTTGTCACTCCTTTTTTTGTTAATATCACTCATCTGCAAGTGTAGGAGAGCGGCAAAATCAGCCGCCTTCGTTATGTAGGTTTTGTGTAGAGCATTGCGAGGAAAAGTTGGGAAGGCTAGTAGTGGTTGGGACATTGGGCTGAGAAAAGTGAGAATTATGAAAGACTTTTCCCCATGTGCCTTCCTTGATGACTTGGACGATTTCCCACCACCACCACCAGCCCTTTCTATCATTGAATGCCACCAAGATGAGGTTTCTCTCTCCTCCTCTCTTTCTCTCTCTAAACTTACATTTACTCCTATTTATTGTTTTGTCTCTGAATCGTGACGCAAAATACGTCAAGATTCTAATAAGTGAAGATTCTAATCTCTAACCCAACGTTTTAATTGGAGATGCTAAATTTTTTAAAGGCTCATGTGTGCTTCTTTTATGTCAAATTATAAGTATAAAACACATACTTCTTGAATTTTGACATGCCAAAAAATAGATTTAGCATGAGGAGACAAATTTGAAGCAAATGATGTGGAGCCAAATCCGGGTTGAATTTGACGGGATTGGATCTAGTTCAGTTTGTTCGGATCAGTTTGGACCATATTTTGTATCCGAACCGTCCAAAAGTGTTTTGGACTGCTCAGATTTGTTCGAATATATTTTTATTATAAAATAACCAAAACACCTCAAACGAATATGAACCATCCAAAACCGTTTTGGATGGCTCGGATGCAAAAAAATGGACCAAACTAGACTAGATCCTTCCCCGAATTTGACACCGAATTTGACATAAGAGTTGAATCAAAAGAGGATGAGAAAAGTTACCGAAGCTACGCTACATAAGATTTGAAGCCATAGGATTGGAGATGGTATAGATGTCAAGTACTAAAAAACCTAGGTTAATAAGCAATGCAACTAAAAACGAGTCCTTTAAACTGTACTTTTTGGGGACTAATTTTATTAGGGCTGTCCACGGTCAAGATTGAATCGAATTTCTATGTTGAATCTAATCCTAATCCGTATCTCACGGTTTTTAGAAAATGCAATCTAATCCTAATCCAAAAAGTCTCATGGTTTGGTCCCGATTTTATCCACGAATTTCCTTCCATAAAAATAAAATAACGCTATTGCCAACTAAAATGCAAAGTGCAAACACTTATTAGTTACATGCTATAACATTACATTATTATAGCAAGTTAGTTTTTAAGTTCAGATACCAGCGCGACAAGGCAACAACCAAAAAAAATTATGGGTTTTGGCTTTCGGACTTGGGAATACAGTGTTTTATATATCTATGCCGTTTAAAATTTACTTTTTCTTTTTTACAAAATATTAACAGTTTACCCTTTAAGTTTTAGATATTGTCACATTAATGTAAAATTGTTAAAATTTTTTTTATAACAATTAGTAAAGTTACAATTATTTATAAATATTACATACACATATATATTTTTATTTTTTAAAATATCTCATGGTCCGGTTTGGTTAATCCACAGTTTTGAAATAAAAATCCAATCCTAATCCGTATCTCATGATTTTTTAATTTTCAAATCCGTGTCCAGACCATTAATCCACGGACAAAATCCAAAAGGCACGGATCAATTCAGTCCGGACTAGTTTCACAGTTCTCGGTTTTTCTGGCAAGCCCAATACTATCACCACTGCAATTACAATTTTCATCAAATTACACAGGTTTCGGAAGTGCCAATGGGGGCTGAAGTGAGAGCAATTTCAGACAAAACAGGAGTTGAGATGTTCACAATCGGAGACCACATCCTGGGCATCCATGGCCACCCTGAGTACACCAAAAACATTCTTTAACAATCTCATCGATCGCCTTCTCAACAATTCTTGCGTAAAGGTAACCAATTTTTTTTCTTTTTTCGTTTTTTCCATTTATAAATTTGTATTAGAAATTTTTGAATGCCGAGTGGATAATCGTCGGCAATCCCAACCACGAAAGGAGAAAGGGAGAGAGAGAATAAATCTGGACCGTCCAAAATATATTTGGACGGCTAGGATCACCGATAGGGCACCACGTGTGTGTAGTACCTGCTCAGAACCCAAAAATCTTCTCAATTTGTATGTATATAATTTCGACCACAGATCCGGGAAGGGTGAGGCTCAAAAATATTAGTATTAAAGTTTAGGAGATGGGATAGAACAATTCTAATTTTGACAGGCTGCAGTATTATTGTCAAGATTTTGAACAAGTCAACGTACAAAATTCTATTGTAGAAAAACCGAAAGTTACGTGAAAATGAGATGACAATCAACTAGTTGTCTAGCGCGAGAAAATTTTTAATGCAACGGTTATTTGTAACGCATCTTTCACATGGGATGGAACTCATACATATGAGAGAGTGTTACAAATAACCGTTGCATTGAAACGTTTTTCATCTACCCAGCCCCGGCTGTGTCTGCCACTTTCCATTTCTGTTCCTTTTTTCTTAATTTTTTAGACTAATGTTCGGT
Source organism: Rhododendron mucronatum var. ripense (assembly GCA_019656295.1). NCBI lineage: Eukaryota > Viridiplantae > Streptophyta > Magnoliopsida > Ericales > Ericaceae > Rhododendron > Rhododendron mucronatum. Next base: position 2,161,444 of record BPLT01000061.1, read on the forward strand.
AATTTAATTTGATTACAGAAAGGATTCGCCGACGATGCAAGGTCGAAATTGCAGATAGCCGAACCGGACCGGAAATGCTGGGAAAGGATTTGCAAGATGTTTCTCAAGGCGCGATAGAACAACTTATTTTTTTCTCTCACGCTGGGTTCCTAATTTTTTACCCGAAGATGAGTTGTATTCTTTTGCCAAAAAAAGTTCATAATAGCGTATATTAGGATTGATGGTGAAGAAATTATTATTCAGATAGAAGTTAAAAGCTTCTTTAAAATCTCTTGTAAAATTATCAAAATGTGTGAGCTAGCCTATGTACTGAATTTAGAAATGTGGAGCGAAATTGATCAAATCCGGGAAACTTCAGTTTGTTTTTCCTGAAGAAGATCGCAGTCGTTGATATAAAGAAGATTCAAGAATCGTATTACAGAGATACAATATACTAAAGAACACAGAGGAGCGAGCACCATACTTAACCTAATAACTCCGCAAACAAACCCGGGAAGATTACTGAAGCAGGAAACTTCAATTTGAAGAGACCGGTTTTTGGCCAAGTTGGAAATGGGACACAAACTTTACTTTGAAGTACATTTGCGCACTTGAATAAGCCACAAGAATCTTGGTATATCAACTATCGAAGGATAGCCCAAGTGGGCCAATTGGCTGAGATTTCAATGATGGACCTTGCCTATAAAAAAAAATAAGCAACAAATTTTAGAGAAGCCAAATGCAAATGACTTAATTTATTTTTGCATGCAATTTCATCCCCTCTCTCTCTCTCTCTCTCTCTCTCTCTCGAGAATGTTGACCTTGAAGGCTTCCTACACAGTGAAACCATTGGAGCCGTCACCAACAAGGCTCATTTACTTATCAGATTTTGACCAAAGCGTTGCTCTAACTCACGCACCTACAGTCTACTTCTATAGACCCATCAGTGATCACTTGCTAAACCCAATAGAAATCCTCAAAAACTCCCTAGGCAAAGCACTAACCATATTTTACCCACTAGCTGGACGCCTCCAAAGGACCGGAAGGGGCCGCCTTGAGGTCAACTGTAACTCCATGGGCGCGCTGTTTTTGGAAACAGAGTCGGAGGCTAAAATTAGCGACTTTGGAGACTTTACTCCAACTTCAGAAACCAGAGCTCTGATACCATCTGTAGACTACAATAAGCCTATTGATGAGTTGCCATTACTTTTGGTGCAAGTAACAAAGTTCAGTTGTGGTGGAATTAGTCTTGGCTTGGGCATGTCACATGTGCTTGTCGACGGCCGATGTGCAGCTCACTTTGTTTCCGAGTGGGCGAGGATTGCTCGCGGCGAGGAACCTGAAAACTTACCGTTTCTTGATCGGACGGTACTGAAATTGGAAGAGGATGATCTGACACCGCCAAGATTTGATCACTTGGAGTTTGGCAAACTGCCGATGTTGATTGGCCAAACAAATAACTTTGAAGAGCAAAAGAAGGAAACGACTGTGGTGATGTTGAAATTGACCAAAGAACATATTCAAAAGCTAAAGAAAGAGGCTAATGAATTCCCAAGTGTTTACACTAGTAGTAAGCCTTTTACCAGGTATGTGATATGATCCAGTGTGGTCTATTGGGTGCTTTTGGCCACCGTCGCATGGTGCTCGACAAGAGTTTGGGGCACCACTTGGCATAGAATAATTACTCTTTATACCACACATTTACGTGAAGTTCATCTCTAAGTGTGTGAACTCTAAATATATGTGTGGTATTGAGAAGTGTTGTGTCACCACGGAACTGTGCCCTAAGACGACTAAATAATTACTCTTATTTTTGTCTTTTTTAATCATTTGATTTTTTTCATTAAAGTTTGTCATAATTCATTTTTTATTGACGCAAGGAATAAAAAATTGAAAAAATAGATCAAATTTGAAAAACTCTAACCAACAAAAAAATTGTTTAAATTTTTTCAAGACAAAGGCGTAGTACTATGCAGCTTAGCTTAACTTTTGAGGTTGTTTGATAATCTAAATTCAGCACTAAATATTGTATGAATTAAGTAGTTAGCGATTAAGTACGTTTAATAACCACATTTAACAATGCTTAAAAGATTAGGTGCCTCTTAATATATAGGCTAAAAAGTTGATAAAAATTAAGGACTTTTGAAACGGTTGTTTTAATTTCATTCAAGGCTTAATATAACTAATGGAACTAATTAATTAATCAATTGTTTTCATTAGTAAAATTAAAATTAATTAATCACTAGCTACTCTACTGCAACAAATACATGATAACCATTAGTAAAATTAAACGAAAATCACTATAACTAATGGTACTAAAATTAATTAATTAGTTGTTTTCATTGAGTACTTAATATATTTATGAAACAGCTTTTCACTTTAAAAGATTTAGCATTTAGTTTTCAGTACTAAAATTTTCAGTTTTCAGTTTATCAAACGATACCTTTGATTTTTGCAAATAAGTTTCCTTGTTTTTGTTTCTCAATTTTTGGAATTCATTTTCATTCAGTGAAAGGAGTAGAGAATCTTAATAGAGAATACCTCACATTGGGGGAAAAAATACACTAAAGCATTTATACGAAAATTAGTTTGACCAAAAACTACTGGTAGAGCAAAGTAAAAAAGTTGAAGAGCAAAGCAAATGAAACCTCATTTTTTTTAAGGGTCAGCTTGCGCGCACCTTGACTGAACATAACGACCTGGTATAACCCCAATGGCCCAAAAGTTTGAAATATTTGGCCTTTGTGAAAATATAACCTTTGACCTTATGAAGGATCACTTATTGCCAGGTATGAGGCTGTGACTGCACAGATGGTTCCGCCATTGCCAAAGCACTATTTCGGGAATGCAGTCTCACAGATGAGAGTAACAACCACCTCAGGAGAGTTGTTGTCAAAGCCATTAGGATATGGCTGTAGCAAGATAAGGGAAGCCATAGAGAAGGTAACAGACGAGTACGTAAGGTCATCTCTAGCTTACTTTGTTGAACACAAATTTCGAGTCTGCGAAAAAGACGAAAAAATGTTGAACAATAGTCAATTTTATTGATGTATGAAATTAGGATTTACAATCTCTGATATATTTTCTAATCAAAGAAAATAAAGTCTTCTGATTCTTCTCTTCGGTTGTTGAAACGAGGGCTTGATGCTTGATCTCGAATCGAACGGCGGAATCTCCTCCGAGATTTGTGGAGAAGTTGATGACTTTGGTTGAAAGTTCTTCGAGGCTTTGAAGCTTCGATTCGGAGAACTTATTGATGGATGCACACTTGAAGGATTTTGAAGGGCTTGAGGGCTTTGATCTTCAGAGCTCTGGAGCTTGTATGCTTCGAAGTGTAGATGGAGATTTGACTTGAGCGTTCTTCAGGGCTTTGAAGCTTTGATCTGAAGAACCGTCTTGTTTGATGTGGACTTGACTTGAATGTTCTTCGGAGCTTTAAAGCTTTGATCTGAAGAACCTTCTTGTTGGATGCAGACTTGAAGACTTTTGAAGGGCTTGAGGGCTTTGATCTTCAGAGCTCTGGGGCTTGTATGCTTCAATGTGCTGATGGAAAAAATATGAAAGGAAGCACCTCTATTTATAAGGGTTTGGGTGGAGACTCCCACCCTAACCTTCCATATTGATCCCTTAATTATTTCCTTTATTGGATTTAAAAGGAATAATAATTATTTGATAATTACATTTCCTTTTTAGAAAAGGGTAATTATATATAAAGAGATATATTATTATTCACCAATTAGCCTAATTTGATTGGCCGGACTTGATAAAATAATAACTGTGTCATTTTGACACGTGGCACCATTTGATTGGTCCATTTACATATCTCTGACTTTTGACCACGGACACTTGGCATCACTTGATTGGTCCGTCCATGAAACTTTGACTTTGACTTATAGGCACTTGGCGATATTTGATTGGCCAATTTGTATGCCCTAGCAACACGTGGCAATTTGTGATAGGCTAGAATTTTTACATGTCTACAAATGCCCCCTCGAGACTTGCTCATGTATGAAAGTGAGTAGGTCTCGAAATGTTGACTTGATTTGATTTGATGTCGAAAATTTGTGTATGCGGCGATATTTTTTTTTGCTTAACATTTGGTGTCAAGTTGAATTTCAAGAGTTGAACTCGTGAGCCGAACTTTCACGACTTGAATTTCTCTCGAGAGGCAACAATTAATATGTGGGAGCCCCAATTTATTTTTGGACTAAAGTTTGACAACCAAACAATGTTCCCCATGAATTTTGTTTGAAATTTGGGGTGTAACAAATTTTCCGATAATTCTAACTCGTTGGTCGAGTTAAAATTTGAAAATCAGCGTACTTAATTTTACTTCAGGCAGAATGATTTGATTATCTATCAAGTTGGAGTTTGATAATCCAATGAAGTTAAGCCCGGGTGAACCTTGAGATTGTACAAAACGGCCCGACCGTCCAACGGATAACAGATTTAGGGCCTGCCTTGCTTGTGCTTGCCGCCTTAATTCTTTTGCTTGGAGGACAATTAATGCAGATTTAGGTAACTAATGAATTAGGAGAGCAACAGAGACTCCTTTTCCTTATGAAGTTTGTCTTCTTGCTCTATAAATACAGAGGAATAGAAGCTTATTCTCACAAATGAGTCTGCATAGAAGCCTCGTAAGTCCTCTCCTTCTTCATTGGTTTGTCACTTTTTTTTTATTGTTTTGCTTTTTGCTTCTTGTGCTTTGTACTAATGATCTGGCCCCATTAGAAAGTAACAGTCCCTTTATTTTTTTTTTTGGAGGAACAAGAATAGAAAACATCAAGCACATAAATTCATAAACAGTTGTTCCGCTTTAATTTCTTGCACGTCCCGATTCGGCACACTCCTCTTCAAATTATTTTGTTTCTGCACTTGATCTCCTCGCTGTGACTAATCAAAACACTGGACATGCAACCGTGTAGCTAATAACTTTGCAAGCACAATAGGATGATTCACAACTTCTTTGGCTTTGGCTTTGGCTTTCTACACCGTGTTCTTGATTTCTTGGGTACCACCGAATGTATGGTAAACCACAGACCCCGTTTCGTATCACGGCATGTATTGGTCTTTTAGCTCGGCTGGCACTGTCACTCTTGGCGCACACCTGTTGCTTCCAATTTTCCCATGCCAGCACGTGTGAAGCCCACTTAGGACTGGTCCGACTGGAACCAAATTTTTCGTGACCCTGCTAAAATAGATTGTGCACAGTACGTCGTGATAATTCGTTAGACCAAAATTGTACATTGCTTTGTTAAGTCACAATGATTTTGATCCTGTTTGCTGACTTTTTTTTTTTTTTTTAGTTGCAGGTACAAAGAATTTCACCAGGCGAATGATCAGAGAACTTGGGTCCCAAAATTTTTACACCGCTTGATTTTTCTTTTACATATCAGCAATGCTCTGAATTTTCTACTAATGCCCGGTCAATATTTTCTTTCGCAAATTTGGATCTTCACAGTTGCTTGTTCGAACTTTACCCTCCATAGCCACTGCCTCTTCGAGTTTTAAACTCCACAACCATTGCCTCTTTGAGCTTTAAGGCTCCGCTGCTGTTATTTCTTCGAGCTCTGCTCCGCCATTTCTTCGAGCTTTAAGGCACCGCAGCTTCTTTGAGCTTTAAGGCTCCGCAGCTTCTTTGAGCTTAAGGCTCCGTAGCGTCTTCGAGCTTTTAGGCTCCGCCGCTTCTTCGAGCTTAAGGCTCCGTAGCGTCTTCGAGCTTTGCTCCACCACTGCCTCTACGAGCTTTGCTCCACCACTGCCTCTTCGAGATTAATGCTCTGCTTCCGCTGCTTCTTCGGGCTAAGGCTCTGTGGCTTTTGCTACTTTGCGAATTTCTTGTGTCAGGACTATGCCAAGAAAGAGCTCATCAAAGGTCGTCGTGGTATTGAAGCTAGCCTATATCATGCTAATTAAGAAGGTCCTTGAAGCCTGCGACGATGTCGAAGCCAATGCTTTGCTCGGAAGGTGCTGCCATGCTAGGATGGTTCTTGAAGCTTTCCACAATGTTGAAGCCAGCCGATGCCATGCTAGGAGGTTCTTGAAGCCTGCCATGATGTTGAAGCGGTCTTTTCTTTTGATCGGTGTGTTGAAGCCAATCTTGCTAGGAAGGTTCTGCCATGAAGTTGGAGTAACAACGACAAAAGCAAATGAGAGCGAGGGAGTGGCTCTACCTTCTACCATCATCCTTGGAGTTTGAAGGATTCATGCAAAAGCAAGCCAAGGGAAGCAAGCTATTCCACCTTCTGCAATCATCCATGAAGTTGGACAGTCTAGTGCAAAAGCAGGCCAGACCCATGAAGCGATTCCCCCCACAATCATCCATGGAACATGAGGATTCATGCAAAGCAAGCCATGACGATTCTACCTCTTGTTGCCATCCATGAAGCCGAATCATGAAAAAGCGAGGCGAGGAAGCGGCTCTACTTCTACTATCATCCTTGGAGTTTGATGGATTCATGCAAAAGCAGGCCAAGGCATGCGAGCTACTCTACCTTTTGCAATCATCCATGAGGTTGGGGACCACAATAAGAGCACACCAAGGCAATGGAGCGACTCTATCTTTGGTTAGCACCCATGGAGTCAAAGGAATTTAACAGCAGCAAACGAAGGCAAGAGAGCGACCTTCTGCCATCACCAACGAAGCTGGAGAGTTCATGTCAAAGCAAGCTAAGGCAACAAGCATATTCCTCCTGCCATCCCCCATGAAGTTTGAAGGGAAACTTTGATGTGGCAAATGCTTGGAGCGCCTTAGGTCTATGCTTTGAGCATAGAAAATGTGTTGGGGAGGATGGAATCTCAATTTGAACCACGAGACTAAGGATATACCAGTTCTTTTGAGAAGTCAAATGAACAATCCGTCTACACGATCCACCACATGTTGCTTGCTTTCTTTGATTTGGTTTGATGAATAAAATTCAATATTTAGTCTACTTATCCTTTGAAGAATAAAGTAAACATAATTTGTTTTTTTTTTTTTTTGTTATGACTATGCTTTGAATTGAAATTTAAAGCTGCCTACGTACCCCAAATGGGATCAAGTCAAACGTAGTTCATAAATTTTTTTTTTGTGGGTTTTTTTTTAATTTGCCATTCACAGTTTAAACTCATGCAGGCCAGGAGTAACATGCAGTTTAGACTCATGCGTCATGGAGTATTGCAGAATCTTCAAACTTGCAAAGATGAAAGAAAGTTTAGGCTCGTGTCTAGGAGCATATTTGAATTTGACTTTCTTTGAAAGATAGCTTGTTGACTTGGTGGAGCTATGAAATTTGAAGGCTCAAAGATCATTGAGACCGAGTACGATGTTGCTTCATCTTCATCCTCTTTGTTGTTGTGTTCCGATTTTGGTGACCCAACAGAAGAATCAGACTCTTGGGATGAAAGCTTTCCACTTGCTTTCAATTTACTTGAAGAAGAGTTTTCTTGGCACCATTGATCTTGTTGTTCTTGAAAAAAGTCGTCTTCTTTTTCAGAAATTGAGACGCTAAGCTCCATGTCATGAGCTCGTGTGGCCAACTCTTCAAAAGTCTTTGGTTGTATGCCTTGCAAAATGTATTGAAGGCTCCAACACATCCCTTTGGTGCACATCTCAATGGCCGAGGCTTCTGACATGCGATCTTTGCAATTGAGGCTCAAGCTTCTCCATCTATTGATGTAGTCCATGACTGACTCGCCTTCTTGCTGGCGAGTGTTGCAGAGTTCAGTCATGTTGACAATGCGCCGTGTGCTGAAAAACCTATTGAGAAAATCTCGCTGCAATTGGTCCCAACTGTTTATGGAATTTGGCTCCACGTCTATGTACCAATCAAAAGCATAATCTTTCAATGATCGTACAAATTGTTTAACAAGCAGATCTCCATCCGTTCCAGCACTGCTACATGTCTCCACAAAGTGCGCAAGATGTTGTTTGGGGTCTCCATTGCCATCAAATTGTTGGAATTTCGGAGGTCGATAATTTTCTGGCATCTTTAATTGTTCGATCCTCCGTGTGTACGGCTTGGCGTATGATCGAAAAGTTTGAGATCCCCTTGCATCTTTTTCAGCAATTGCCCCCATGATGAATTCCTTCAATTGATTAGCAGGTATTGATCCATCAATGGAGACTTGCATCTTTTTACTTGAAGTCTCTAGGTTTGTTGAGACTTTGAGTACTTTGTGTGAAATACCTTCGCGCGAGACTAAGAAAATATCTTCTGGCGTAGCTTTGTGTGAGGTTTTGAGAATGTCTTGCTGAATAGGTTCAAGCGAAGTTTTGAGGAAGATGCGTGGAGTTACTTCGGTCGCAGATTCAGATGACTCCTTCTCGCTGCACCTTGACATTCCTACTTGATCCACCTTTTCTGAAAGCTCTTTAAGTTGAACTTCTTGTCGTTGATTGTACTTCACAAGCTTCTCAACTGTCTTGGTTAACGCCGCAAGTTGTTCCTCAAGAGTAGACGATTGCACCATCATGACCAGCATGACTTCGTCATCAGTGTAGTGCAGATCTTCAGGTGCAGATTTGTTGCTTTCCCTCGACCTTCGGAGGATGGACGGGTGTAGGAACACATGTTCGCTCTTATTGGTGTCAACTTCTTTTGCCCCCAACATGCTTGATAAGAGGCTTGATTTGTATGGCATCATGGAAGATGCACCCTTATTTCCTCTAGACATATTTGATAATATGCGTAACCTTCAAATTTGATTGGGAAAGAAAAGAGATGAGAGGCAGAGATTGTCCCACTGGGCGTGCCAAAATCTGTTGAACACAAATTTCGAGTCTGCGAAAAAGACGAAAAAATGTTGAACAATAGTCAATTTTATTGATGTATGAAATTAGGGTTTACAATCTCTGATATATTTTCTAATCAAAGAAAATAAAGTCTTCTGATTCTTCTCTTCGGTTGTTGAAACGAGGGCTTGATGCTTGATCTCGAATCGAACGGCGGAATCTCCTCCGAGATTTGTGGAGAAGTTGATGACTTTGGTTGAAAGTTCTTCGAGGCTTTGAAGCTTCGATTCGGAGAACTTATTGATGGATGCACACTTGAAGGATTCTGAAGGGCTTGAGGGCTTTGATCTTCAGAGCTCTGGAGCTTGTATGCTTCGAAGTGCAGATGGAGATTTGACTTGAGCGTTCTTCAGGGCTTTGAAGCTTTGATCTGAAGAACCTTCTTGTTGGATGCAGACTTGAAGACTTCTGAAGGGCTTGAGGGCTTTGATCTTCAGAGCTCTGGGGCTTGTATGCTTCAATGTGCTGATGGAAAAAATATGAAAGGAAGCACCTCTATTTATAAGGGTTTGGGTGGAGACTCCAACCCCAACCTTCCATATTGATCCCTTAATTATTTCCTTTATTGAATTTAAAAGGAATAATAATTATTTGATAATTACATTTCCTTTTTAGAAAAAGGTAATTATATATAAAGAGATATATTATTATTCACCAATTAGCCTAATTTGATTGGCCGGACTTGATAAAATAATAACTGTGTCATTTTGACACGTGGCACCATTTGATTGGTCCATTTACATATCTCTGACTTTTGACCACGGACACTTGGCATCACTTGATTGGTCCGTCCATGAAACTTTGACTTTGACTTATAGGCACTTGGCGATATTTGATTGGCCAATTTGTATGCCCTAGCAACACGTGGCAATTTGTGATAGGCTAGAATTTTTACATGTCTACATACTTGAAAAAGGAAAGGGATTTGTCCAAGTTCAGGTACACTCATGTCCTGGGATCTACTCAAGGAGCTTTCCTTGGCAACCCGAACATTGTAATCACTAGTTGGATCGGGTTGCCGTTGTGTGGTGTTGATTTCGGATGGGGAAAGGAAATTTACATGGGACCCGGAACGATTGCGTTTGACGGGAAGTCGTTCATATTTCCTAGCCGTGATGAAGATGGTTCTTTCGATGCCCCATTCCGTTTGCAGGTTGAGCACATGGATGCCTTCAAGAAGTTCTTCTATGAGAATATTTGAAGAATGGGTGGCTCGGTTTAGCTTCCCCAGCAAATAAGTCAGACGGCTCCGCTGCGGCGGATTCCGATGACAAGTTCCTCTACCGCTTTTTTATTTTCGTTTTATTTTCCTTTGTTTGTCCCCTGTGTGAGATTTCTCTCCTTTTTGGGGGCTTTCTCACCCCTATGTGTTTGTTGGATGATTTCATTTGTGCTCCATCTGGTTTGAATTGTGGTTCCTTAAGGATCTTCTACTACCAAGTACTGTTTGAATGCTCAATTGCTAGCATTTACTGTATGTTGGTTTGCTTCCACAATGTGTGCTCATATTATCTAGATTCTGGTAGTTTTTGTTCATTCTTGTATCTTGTGTTGAAATCATTGTATGGCCTTACGGCTCTTTTCTGGAATGGACTGCATGTTATTATGTGATTTTCCAAGCTTGATGAAAGCAAATAAATATTTTCTACTGTATTCAACTGTTTAGCGTAAGTAATTTTCACACTGTAAGCTGTTTGTCCCTCATTCATGAATTTTCTCTAGAAATTCCTGGATACATTTTAGTAACCATAAGTTTTCTCTAGAAACTTCTGCACTGTAATCTGTTTGGCGCCCCTCAAAAAGACGAAATCATGGGTTTTGACTGCTTCCGGGTGGGTTTGGATTGAAAAAATTAGTAACTTTTTTTTTCTTTATTTAAATTTTTTTTTTTTGCATTTGCTTTTCTACTACTATACTAGTATTTTTTGGTTCCCAATATGGCTGCTTTCCCTGGAGCATGATATAGGTCATTAAGCAGGGATCAGAAATTATTTCTTTCCCTAGAACATGATATGGAACGTATAACATGGCAATTAATACCTTGCATCTAACCTCCAAACATGAAAATTCAGGATCCGAATTCTCTCTGCCATCCAAACTCGGACTACAAGCAACAGTTGCATCATCAAGCTCATCCATCTCAGCAATTAATAATCCAAGTTTGTTAAAGGCTTTGACAGATAAGCCGCGCCAATTCAAAGATGTTTGGGGCATGAAACAGAAGTCCTAATATGGGGCCATTTACCTCCGCATATGCATCTTTGAACAAATTGAGGAAAACTTAAGAGGTGGACATTCAAAGCCA